>CAHIKZ030003108.1:1907500-2015000 GCA_903632075.3 Acanthosepion pharaonis | reverse complement strand
GAATGACCGCAAGGGCTGTTGTCGCCCAAGAAAAGATGCCAAACGACTCGCGCATCTTCTTATAGACCTCGGTCGAGTCCATTATGGTACTCCAAGGTGTGTCCAGCGACAACACACACACACACACACACACACACACGCAGTTCGAGGACGCAACTACAAGTATTGGTTTGCTACACTGTGGTATACATTTAATGTTTTGCAGGATATCTACTGTTATTATTTCCTCATTTAGATACAAGATGCTTCATTTAAGGAAATTATGGGTCTAAATTTGAATTTTGAACTGAAAAACCATTCTGAAGTCAATTTATATGAATTTAGAATTAGAATCAGTCAATAGTCCTTCAACTCATTTCAGTAGAATCTTCAGTCTCTTTTGAACCTCAGTAAGCCATTTCCTGACAACATGTAAGAACCTGAGACTAATCTGGATCATATATTACCAAACAAATAACCTGAAAGAACTTTTTACTGGGGTCAATCCGGATAATATTTTTAAATTCTTAAAAGAAACGCACCTATTTACCAAAAAATTGAAAAAAAAAAACAAAAAAACTTTTCACTTATGTTAAAAGTACAGTTTATAAGTACAAAAACTAAATACAACTTTTGACATGACTATAATATTAAAAAAAAAATTTAACTTAATCTGGAAGAAGCATGGAATATGGAACTAGAACAATCTACCCCAGTGGATGAAATAAAGGGTTTGGTTTGAAATTCCAGTCACCTGAAGAAGGCTGGAGTGTACAATGGTCGAAATGTTGTCAATATGGCAATGAAGATGAGGATAACAGTCCGAATAATGTAAATAATATAAGTTAATTTAATTACAAAATAAAAATGCACAAATATAAAATCCCAACCCTACTTGCTTTGTCATCAGTTGACTCACTCGGAGTTGATATGCCATTAATCAAAACAGATTTTTTTGGGAAATAGAATTAGCAACATCACTAGGTAAAAAGTTTCACTTGTCTATCACCCTCAGAGCAAATGAGTCCAATTTTGCAACCGTTTTTGAGTGCTGTTTCATTAATTTGTGATGAGTGGCCATGTATCCACCTGTTTGAAAATGTGAAGCAATTGTTAACTTCTGTTTTACAATAGTCATTTAGTATTTTGTATATCTCAGACAGATTAGTGAACTGGTATCTTGAATGAACAGATGGTATCTTGATTTCACCTGTAGCTTGGCCAAGGCCCCCTGTCCTAAGCAGATTGCAATAATTTGATATCTTTTTTTGTAGTTTGTTCTCCAGATAGCAACCCCATTTAGAGTACTGGTTAAATAAATGTGATGTAAAGAGATTTTGCCTTTTTTGTTGATAGAACTTTCGGCTCATTTGATCAGGATCCACAGTTTCTTCTTGAAAATAACCAGCATTATCATTAGTGCATTCTCAATCTCACTAGATAAGAAGTTCTACATGTCTACCAAGGTGAAGACAATTGCTGATTTATCAATCTGTTCTTAGTGACTATGCATCTTCCTGTTTGAGAAGCTGAAAAATTGTTCACTTCCATTTCATAGTGGCAATTCAATATTTTGTATACACCACTCATATCGGTGAACTGGCATCCTCATGGTAGCTTGATGTCACTTGTAGCTAGGGTGTGACACTTGTTTTGTGCAAATAATTTTTTGTACTTTAGACTCCAAATGACAACCCCATATTTGAGTACTAATTGGATAAATGTAACATGTTTTTAATTTTTGGGGGACTAAGATTCATAAATCAACATTTAATCATACCTATTCTTTCATGAGTCTTTATTATGATTTCACAAACATGTGATCTTGGAAATGAATCATATACCCAAGTTTTTTTATACTTGATTAAGGCAAATCTTCATCTAGTGCCTAAATGTATCTCAACTTGATCTTCACCACAGCACATTTTCCCATATTGAAGTTAGATGCCATAATACATTTCAAGCTGAAAGTAAATTGAAATCCAATAAGAAGTTTATTTTGTATTATACCATCATATAGATATCTTAATAAATTTCTAGCTGAAAGTGAATTGAAATCAAGTAAGAAGTTTTCTTTGTCATATACCATCATATAGATGCCATAATAAATTTCTAGCTGAAAGTGAATTGAAATCAAGAAGTTTTCTTTGTCATATACCACCATTTATGGTTGATCAGTAAATTAAGTTTCTGGAAATTTTACAACTTGAATGATCTGATTTTTAGCTATATAGAAAAATGTGAAGTATTTTTATTTAACTTATTTCAAATCCTAATCGCAATAGAAGGTGCCTGCAACTGTCTCAGCCAACAAGCTGATGATGAATAAAGCTACATAGGTTACAGAGTGAGATTGATTGCTACAAAAATAGACTGAGATAGATAGAGATGTGATGATCAATCAACTAGTATATATGAAAAGAGAATAAGATTTCCAAAGCTATTTTACCTGCAGAAATAGGTAAATGTTTCTCAGTAAATTGCTATTGTTAAAATCAAAAAGTCATTCAGATATATAGTTTCATTCTTTAGAGTTTGAAATGAATGATTTGGTTTGAAAGTAATGCCTAAGTCATTATTCTAGTATTATGAAACCTATATACAAGGGTGGGTGGCAGGTAAAGGGTGTTGAGATGATGTTCACTGATATGGCGAGGGTGTGAGAAGAGATAGGAATTAATCTTATAAATGTGACCTAATTCAATTTTCTTGCTGCAGGGTCAAATATAGCTATAAGATGGGGAGTCAACTCCTCTTCTCTGAAAACCAAATTTGAGATTTTTGCCATATCAAATAAAGCATTGCCTTGAGACATGGACTAAAAAAAAATAGAAGGGGATACAATTTGAACTAAGAAAGACAAAAAGTAAATTGCATAATATATGTGTGTGGATGGTGTTATATATATATATATATATATATATATATATATATATATATTACAATGTTTCTCTGCACACGTGTGATGATAAAAAGTTAGAATGATAGTAAAGTAGATAATTATTATAAGAAATTCCTTGTGGACATAGAAAGTCTTCATACTTTTGTTCTTTACTTTGCAATCCATCCACTTTTTGTGATGTTGTTTTCAACAAAATAAAGGATGTGACGATGGTGGTTGAGATGGTAACAATTGTCTTGTGTGCTTTTGGATGAAGTTTGAGGCAATTGTGAAGAAACTGAAAAGGACAAATCATTTTTTCGATTAGCTGACAAAAAGAATTGCAAATTGTATTATTTGTATGCAAGAACAAAAAAACAAAAAAAGAAAGAATGAAATAGCTTTCCAAGAGATGAATTTTGGGAGAACTGTCTGTATCCTGTCTGTTCCCAGGTGACAATATTTTAACTACAGGGTTCATTTTATATTTGTTGTTTATTTCATTTGTTTAATCAATTAGAAAACGAAAGTTTAAGAAAATAATAATCAGTTAGTTCCTTGTTGGTATCTTTTAAGCAAAGTTAAATAAACTGGTTTTTATCCGTTTTTACAATATATGAGTAGATCATCTCTTGAATTTCTAGGTGTTTTTTCTAAACAAATATTTTTATTATTGATGCACTTTTAGGTTACCTATGGGCAAGATAGAACACTTGTCATCTTTTCTTGAGCAAACTAGTCATTGTTAGCCATATTTTTCTGCGTATAAGACACACTTTTTTACCTTAACATTTAATATCAAAATGTGCTTGAATCCTATACACCAAAGTTATTAGTAACACACACACACACACACACACACATGAGTTAAAGATCAAATGTAGATCTGAATCTGACAGGATGATAAAGAATAAATGGGAAACATATATCAATCTTACATTTTTCACTTTTATTAAAGCTTCATCAGAGATTGAAAGAAAACGGACAAAAAAAAAAACCCGGAAACTCTGGTATTTTCAATTTTGTTTGGGTCAGTTCTTACTGGTTAGTCATGTATCACATCCATTAAAACTATAGATAATTATATATGTGTTATGGGATCTTACCCATAATAATAATAATGAACTATTCTATACTTAATAAATACTGCGCCTCAGGAGTAGGCAAGGGGTCAGTCAGTAGTTCTGAGTCAGTAGTTCGAGTCGAGTCAGAGGCAGTCCGAAACAGTCGCGTTCAGACAATTACTGCAAGACATTGGAATAGTGATATTGGTCAAGACTAGATTGTTCTCTCTACTAAACCTGATTGTTCATACTAACACTTCTACTTCTCTGTATATATTCCTGTTTGTAATATATCTGTATTATTCCATACCTGTGTTTGTGTTCTTCTTTATGGGTTCTACCTTGGACTATCACCGTGGTACAAGGAACTAGACCATAATAATATGTATGTAAGTTTGTGAAGATTCTTGTATGTTTAAGCGGGCATCAGATGGTAATGTGTATTTATGATTGTGTATGTGTGTCTGTCTAGTTCTGATGTCTTCATTTTTGTGTGGTTAGCCAGTGCAGCAGGGTGTCACTTCATTCTAATCAGTTGCTGATTTTTTAAGCATGTATTCTTTGTATTAGATAGATAAGTCAGATTCTTTAAGAATGAATTCAAAGAAAGAAAATACCAGAGTTTCTATGTTTTTGTCTGTTTTCTCTCAATCTCTGATGAAGCTTTAATAAAAGTGAAACATTAGATTGATATATGTTTCCTATTTGTTCTTTATTTTATCATATATGTGTGTGTATATATATATATATATATATATAACAGATTTCTCGTACTGCCAAATCTAATCAGACATTTGAGGAATAAAAATATGGGATCATATTAAACATAAGATACAGCAGTATCCGCGTTTAAACATAAAATGTAAAATGGCGCCTTTTAACCGACATTTTCAAACACGATCATCGGTAATCTAAAACAGAGTACTAACAAGAAAAACTTTTTTATTAATACCATAATAAAACAAGATGGTAAGGAGGGGGAAATTATTTTACCTCAAATCATGTAACCGTTCCCCCAAATAAGGCCAACAAACTTCATCTCCGTTATGCATACGCAGAGGGACGGCCTACGTATGTTGATAATAACAGACTCAAAATGTCGAGGTGGAGTCTGTTCCTAGCCCTGTGCAATACCGAAAAGAAATGGGGAGAATACTCGGTCCTACAAACACCAGAATTTAATAGATGTTCACCGATAGCAGAGGCATGAGTCTGCGAACACCCGGATGTCACAACCTCATGCCTGCGCACGCAGCCCGGGACATGTTGGGTGATTCTAACCTCAAGCCTCTGCCATAAGGATGTTTTGCCTACCTACCATAATAATTTAGTTATTTATCAATTTAAATGTCGATGTGGGCTCGACTATGTGGGCAATGTTTTAAACGCAGATACTGTTGTATCTTATGTTTAATATGATCCCATATTTTTTATTCCCCAAATATATATATATATATATATATATATATATTAATGGTTTAATTCCCTTGAATATAGCATAGATTTCAAATGTGAAATGCACCTCATCAATCAGAATGCTTACTGAAGTTAACTTCAGTGATTGCAACAATCGATATTTTAATTTTCATAGGTTACTTAGCAAAACTGTCTTCAAAACACTAAAAAATATGGTATGCAAAAACAAAAAGTAATTGCATATTTGACTAAAAACTGAAAATCTAGTTGAAATATATTTTTTATTATAAAGTTAACATTAAAGAGCAGTTGTTGAGTCGGTTAATTTAATTAAATTGGTTCAATAAAGAAAAAAAAATGTTTATCTAAAAACTTTTTTTTTAGATCCAACTTTTCCATTAAAAAAAAAGTAAGAGAGCAGGATATCTACATAATTTGATAATTGAAAAACTCTCCTGTAAATTGCAAGTGTCACTGGAGATAAAATTTATCAATGTCAGTTCAAAGCTCTAAATATGTTGAGCTTAGATCTAAGAAATAAAACAAGAAATTTCCAGCTCCCCAAGAAATTACAAGTTCTTTATCATTATATTCTGTTAAATATATGTGACTCCTTCAAAAGAATCCTTAGCTTCTTTGCGTTCAGCACTGTCATTTGGAAAGTGTAGCAAGCAGAGATGGATTCACAGAGGCACATTATCCATTTGGATAATGCCCTCACCAAATTTAGCGACAGAAAAAGAATAAGAAATGAAACTGTCCCACACTAGCTGCCACAAACGCCCATGTAGTTATTTACATTATTTGGACTATTGTCCTCATCTTTGTCACCATATTTATTATGAGGACAATAGACCAAATAATGTAAATAATGTACATAAAACCTCATCTCATAAATATAGATAGATCCTATGAAGTTGTTTGGAAAACACTTTTCTCCTAGACAGACCTCACTAATCCTCTGAGAGAGCCTGCAAGATACATACAAAACTCTCCTAAATATTTGTCTGTGAAGCCAAGATATCCAAAGAAACTTGTTCAATAGTTATTGAGTTGATCCATTTAACAAATAAAAAATAACCAAACATCAGAACTTTTTCTTAGAAAGGCTCCTTAGTTGAGATGAGAAATTTCCAACATCTACTTGTTGGCATATATATATATATATATATATATATATATATATATATATATATATATATAAGGTTTGCTATATTTATGGAATAAAGTGCTCAATAACAGCGATAGAGCATGTGTAAATATAAAAATGAACGTTGAAGTTAACACTCAGAGGTGACAGACCATTTCATGCTAGACGCAATCATCAGGTCTGTCACCATTGAGTGTTGACTTCATTGTTCACTTATATAGAAGTTAGAAAAATAATATCAGATTAAAAATCCATTAATTGCATATATATATATATATATACATATATATATATATATATATATATATATATATATAGTAGTAATTTGTAAGACTGTTTTGAAGCCAAAATTGCTGGTTTTTCAGTGGTTTGCTGATTGAATGCATTTAAGGAAAGCCGGTTTTGTGGTAAGGTGCTCAATATTGAAGGTAAGGATAGATTCCAAAATGGTATGATATGGCATATATATTTCTCGGGCACATAATGAGTAAAGACGGTTTGGAGAATTTGATACTCACAGGATAGATAGAAGGCATGAAGCATAAAGGAAAAGAACACATTACCTAGTGAGCTTGAGTAAATGGGTGGTGGAACAAGTTTGGGATAACAAAAAGACAATTTACTAAGAGATACAAAGAACAAAAAATTGTGGAGTGCCATGATCAATATCCTGAAGAGACACGGCTCATAGAAGAATTTCAAGCATAAAAAAAAGATGAATTTCCAAATTAATTTCAAACTATATTCAAACAATAGAATGTTGGCCTAATTGCATATATTAATTACCTGTCTGTTCGCAAAATGGAGGTTTGAATACTCATGCAATTTCCTTGGATTCAGGTTGTTGCATAATACCAGGTGGTTATTAAGTAAATGCATCCAAATTTTGATTCATTCTAATGATTGTATTTCTAAAGAAACAGCAGATAAAGGAAATAAACAGATGTTCAAACTTTGGTGGTCCTTTGAGCATTTGAGCAGTTAAACAGACAGAAGATTAATTAAAAATGTTGATCACTTAATATTCAGCAATGTTCTTTTTGAAAGCTTATAAAAAATATTTCCTTCAGGGGCTTGCCAAGAAAGTAGAAAAAGTACATGCCAACTCTGAAATATTCAGGTAGAAAAACAATTGTTCTCTTGTTTTTAGTTGATGCTTTTTATAAATTAATTGATTAAATATTAAATATTTGAATAAAGCCTTTTTTTGCCCCGAAAGTGGTAACCACTTTAGTATTTAAAAAATAGGAGGGGATAAGTTTGGCTATTGTTCGGTTCATACTCATTCCTTGTCTTTTGTACAGGAGTAGAGGTTTATCCCTTGTTTCCCTTTTTAGGATTGGGTTTCTGGTTCTTTCTCCTGAAGTCTTGACATTTTCCTTCACCCCATCCCCAGTATCCCCTTGCAACTTAGTAACATTATCACCTTGTTGGGGGTGAAATGATTAGAACAAATAAAAAAAAAAAAAACAGCTTGGGAAGAAAGTGAAGTGAATAATGTTGATGATTTTATTTTATGCAATGTCATATTTAAAAAAAAAAAAATGACTAAATTTAAATTCTCAAAATTGAAATATTTATTCTTTTAAGTTTTGTTCATAAGAAATAATAAAATAAGTTATTAAATTTGATTTGTTATGGTGGAGTAATGGGTAGCAGCTCAGATAGAGGAATCAGAGAGCCAAGTTCAAATTCCAGTCGAATACATTATGTTCACTTACATGCTAATACTCTTGGGAAAGGTATGAATCCTCTTCTTCTCACACACTAGCTATGGGTAAATAGCAGGACAGACTGGGACCTATAACCTTGGATGGCAACTGGTCTACCGCAGAAAGAAAGGGCAACCTACTGTGGGAAAAAATCTGCCTCGAAAGTTGTGTATCAAAAGATACATGTTCACCTAAGCATGTATCACACATGGCACATAACTGACCGACTGATATAATGGACTTGTTCATCTTCATTGTGTTTATTTAAAGAAAAAGGAAAAAGATAAAAATGAATCCAGGACCCTGCTATCACACTTACTAAAACTGACATGCTGGAAATCAGCGACTGTCTAAATGCTTTAACTTATTCATATTTTTCTATGTGTTGTGTCCCTTCTGGATGTGGGCAATCATGGCCCTCCATAACTTCCTGTCCTTTGTAGCTTTTAGCAATATTTGTCTTTTTTGTTCTGCCTGCTATTTACACAAAGCTGTTAGGTAGTTATGCATGGTTTTCCTCTTGCCTTCATGATGTAGTGTTAGTGTTAAATTTTCCAAGCCCTCTTTTCTCATTATGTGCCATAGAAATATCAACTCTCTCTTTCAGGTGTTAAGTATTAATGTCCTTTTAAACTTTTAATTACAACAAATATTTTGCCAATTCCTTTTCAGCAGGCAAATGAAAGGGACTTGACCCTGCTGTGATTGGTATCATTACTAGTACATTATTATTTTAATTCTTTGAAAGCTTGACATTATTTTTGTCTTGTCTCATATTTTCATTTGGATCTTTATATAGAAGAAATCTGATTTGAAAATTATTAACTACTAGCAGTAGAGCCCGGCGTTGCCCGGGGATGTAACAGTAAGAGATAGATCAAGTATCGACCATCATAAAGACTGAAAAATAGAATCTACAAGGATTATTGTTTAAGGTTGATGGACACACATGTCTTAATTAGTAGTTTTTTTTAATGAATTGGTCAAACTCAAACAAAAACATTGTTTTCGATCGTTATAAGTCTACCGATTGAATAGAATTTTATTATAAACAATTGCCTTGTAAATGGAAATTTTAAAGCATTCTGAATGTAAAAATAAAGAACAAAGTGTGCAAGACAATAAGAAACACTACCTGCCAAAAAAAAGTGAAGTTTTGTTGAAATCAGTTGAAAAATGTAGGAAATCCGATCCCATATATAAATGAACACACACACACACAAACAACCGACCTGGGTTTTAAAATAAGTATAACTCGATAACTCGATATTAAGTATAACTCGATATGAGTTGTCCCCCTTTCATTAATGCCTCTTAATTGTGTTTGCAAATTGATTTCGTGCAAAAACAATTGTTTTTCCAATTTTTGGCACTGTCAGAACCACCGCAAGGTAATTTTACATAGTCCTGTGAAGTTTTGTTGAAATTGGTTGAAAAATGTAGGAAATCCGATCCAATATATAAACGTACAGACACACACACACACACACACACACACACACACACAACCTGGGTTTTATAATAAGTAAGATGATACACCAGATTTATTCAACTTGTGGGGTTATCTTAATGGAGCTGGAATCCTATCGGGATTCATTATCAATGGGCACAGTCTTAAGATATGCAGATGACACTCTGCTGATGGTGGAAGGAAAACTCAAGGACCATCCTAAACAACATAGTAAGAGAAAGTAAAAAGAAAAGATATCAACTGTAAGAAGAGAGTACATATAGTTGTCAGCAAAAGGAACAGCTCCAGATATGAACTACGAATTGAAGACATCAACTTCAAACAAGTACAAAAGTTTAAATATTCGGGAAGTATTTTAACAAAGGACAGCAAATTGACACCAAAATCAGAACATGCATTGGAATAGCATCCCAGAAGCTAAGCAAAATAAATAGAAAAAGAAAAATGTCGTTAGAAACAAAGAAAAGTGTAGTGAACTTCTGTGTAATATTGGTCGTCCTATATGCCAGAGGAAGCTGGACAATTTTCTTAGAGATGTGAAATGTGGTTCAACAGAAGAACAATGAGGTAACCATGGACTGAGCAAATAAATAATGAAAATGGTACTTATATACAAATAGTGAGAAATTTCTTGGACATGTGATAAGAAAGGAAGGCTTGGAGATGTTAACACTGACAGTACAGAATGAAGGCAGAAGGCACAGGAGGAAGCAAACTACTGACTTGACAAGCTTGTCTCAATGGATGGCAGAACAAGGAAGGATAGAAAAAAAAAACTTATTATGAGCTACAAAAGTTAGGGAATTGTGGAGAGCCATGATCACCCATGTTCTGAAAGAACATGGCACATAAAAGAAGTACCATAATACATTTTGATAAACTTGAATTTGATTTTCTCTCTGAATTTCTGGTATGTGGAGTTACCATTATATATATTATTTACATGCTTACTATTTTCCTCATCTTTGTTATTGTTATCACAATATCTGGTGTATGCCAATCCAGGCACTTTATAAGCTAATCAGTTAATGAAGGCCCGAGGGTGCGATGACTGAAATATTGTGATAACAACAACAAAGATGAGAGCAGTAGTCTGTATGTAAATAATTGAATTTTTATTTACTTTCATTTCATTTTCCTTTCTGAATATACTAATAGGTACATAAGTTTAGCTTTTATAATAATAAGTAGTTGTTCTTGATGAGGAGAGAGGAAAAGAAAATTTAAATAGGATACAGTGTTGGACCATTATCAATAGTATTTTGTGTCGTATCTTTGAAAGTGATACCATGCATAAATGTCTTGCTCAAAATCTTGACAAAATGGCACAATGCCAATACTTTGGGAAAAAGATTTTTTTTTTTTTTTTTTGAAAGAACAAAGTGCAGAGGGTTATCCTGCACCTCAAACCTTCTGTGCAGCAAATTGCCCAAAGCCAACCAAACTTATGTCTTTGAGGCACTCATAAATAAATAAGATCTTCTTTCTTGTTAGCTTTTATATCTATATTTTGTTGATATGCATCTCCCCTGCATTTGTTTTCATGTGTACAAATTCTGTTTTTTTTATGAGTAAACAGTCATCTTTGTCAATGCCTAATTAGAATGCATGTTAGGAGATAAGCAAATTAAATATCAAAATAGACAAGTGTTTCTTAGGCGTGTAGATATGCAAAAAAGAGGAAAGACACATTAGGGTTCTGTTTGAACTAACAAGCTCTTTTTCTGATAAGGTAGTATTAATGTAGGAACTACGTGACAAAAAACACATCTTGGTGAGTAATATTTGATTAATCAAGAAAGTTGTTTATGTTTCAGTGTTTGTACCTCTTTCAGATAAGTTATGACTTTATTACAAGCTCTAATGTCATCTTTATATTGTTTGATAAAATGGGAGAAAACTGCCTGTATATATGGATAAAAAAAAATATACAAGTATGTGTCTTGTCACTTGATTTATTCAACCTATGCAGTCAGGCAGTTCTGAAAGAATTTGAAGTTATAGCAGGATTCATTATTGGCAGCCACAATTTTAACAGTATAAAACATGCAGATGACACAGTGTTGATAGCAGACTTAGAAAGGAAACTGCAAGAACTCTTACAGAATCTTGTAATGTAAAGTGAGAAGAAAAAAGACTAAACATCAATTGCAAAAGAAACAATGTATGGTTGCCAGCAAAAGAAACAGCCTAACATACATTACAAATTGGGGATATCAAAATTGAAGGAAGTACAAACATTTAAATATTAGGGAAGTGTTTTAACAGAGAATAACAAGTGCAACACCGAAATCTAAAGGCATATTGAGATACTGAAAGTTGCCCTTCAAAAGCTAAGCAAAGTGTTAAGAAAACGGATAATTTCATTAAGAACAAAGAAAAGAGTACTGAACTATTATGCAACATCCGTCCTCCTATATGGCAGTGAATACTGGACAATCTCCTCCCAGATGAAAAATAACCTGAAGCAACAGAAATGTGGTTCTACAGAAGGATGCTGAGAATACCATGGACAGAACATGTGAGCAATGACAAAATTTTAGAGAAAATGGAAGCAAAAAGGACACTTAACATCAGAAAGAGATAACTGAAATTTTTAGGGAGGAAAGAAGGTTTGGAAAATTTGATACACACAAAATAGAGTGAAAGCAAAACAGGAAAACAATGCATAACCTACTTAGTGAGCTTGTATAAATGGATGGTAGAACAGGGTTTTTAGGCAGCAAAAAGACAAAATTTATTAAGAGGTCCAAAGAAATTCTGAGCAAATGATTTTGTTATTGTCAAGGGGAAATGGTGAGTAAGCTACCTACCAATTTTTTTGTAAAGTGATGACAAAACAGGAACTGGAAGGTATGATGAAAATGTATACCTTACTAAGAGTTACAAAGGACTGGAAGTCGTGGAGAGTCATGATCATCAACATCCTAATGGGATATGGCACATAGAAAACGGTTGGGTATTAACTTTGATGTTAGCTTGTATGACTTTTAAAAATACTTAGTAATTTTTAACCAAAAATATCTTCTCAATATAATATTTGAATATATTTTTAATCTTTTTTTTTTTTTTTTTTTTATTATCCTTCCTATTTTGGCCATTCATAATGTGGAATTTCTAGAAACAATAAAATCTATTTAATAACATTTAACAAGAAAAAATTAATTGAATAATTGTCTTGTTGAGGGTTCCTCTTCATTATTTTTTTGGGGGGTCTTCCTACCCGCAATGATATTTTCATGTTTAAAAAAAACAAACAAAAGGTTTATTCGTCTGATCTTAAGAAATGAACTAATGAACATGTGGAGGAAGGGAAGGGCAGGGCAGACAGTTTTTACTTTAATGACAAAATTTATAAAAAAACACAAATAAAAATAATTGTTTGATTAAAAAAAAAAAGAAAAAAATCTAAAATGGTCAATAAAACCCCCCAATTTTTTTTTTAATTAACAAAGACACAAATTGACTAATGAAAGGATAATAAATAGTTTAATTATTATGATTTCAGTCACTAATTATTAAAAATATATCTTGTAATTTTGTTTTCTTTTTTTTTTTTCTCATGTTCAGATGTTGTGGGGGCAGCAAGTAAGGGTATTGAGTTGTGTCATTACTTTTTGCCATTGTTTGAATTCTGCCTGGTGCCATGGCTTCATTTGGAGAGAAGCACATTTTGGTATTTCAGGACTAAAGAGAAAACAATTGGAACTTTGGAAATCTATTTCTATTTTTTATTTCTCTGTTTTAGAATCATTGACTCTTGTATTGTTATTAATTAGAGTAAAATTTTGTTCTGATAAATTTTTTTTTTTTCTGCCTCGATATTTTTAATTTCAATAATATTTTCTCTATGTGTTTTTCTCAGAGTGATCAGTTTGGTTGAAAATCATGATTACAATTGATCTTGAACATTTTTTCTTTATAAAAATTTTAATAGAAAAACAACTACAGTTTATATCTATTTATTAATTAGGAAATCCTGAAGAGATTTAGCGTTTACACTTGACAGATTTTGTGCATTTGACTAATACGATTCTAACCCCTAAAAGAAATCTTTTTGCATCCTAGTTTGAAACTGGCAAATTTCTTGTTGGTATTCACTAAACTTAACTGAGTATGGCATGAGAATACGAGAGTGGTGTGCCTAGTAAGGGTCATACTCATTATTGTCTTATGTTGAGTTAAAAGAGTATTTATTAAGATAATCTGTAGGGAACCTGAATTTAGTAATTGTCAGTTCAATCCCTGGGCTGGGCAGTGTGTAATTGGACTCAAGGGAAATGGGCAGGAAATAACTGAACAGTACTAAAAATAGAAACTTTATGATATCCCTAGACATTGGCGATGAAACAAGGATAGTCTACCCTCATAGATTAATTAAAGGGTTCACTTCAGAATTTCCTGTAGTTTATCCTGATCGATATACACCTGAGGAAGTCTTGAGGGCACAACAGCTGAAGCATTAGGATAACAACAATAAATATGAGAACAATAGTCTGACTATAAATATGAGAACAATAGTCTGACTATAAATATGAGAACAATAGTCTGACTATAAATATGAGAACAATAGTCTGACTATAAATATGAGAACAATAGTCTGACTATAAATATGAGAACAATAGTCTGACTATAAATATGAGAACAATAGTCTGACTATAAATATGAGAACAATAGTCTGACTATAAATATGAGAACAATAGTCTGACTATAAATATGAGAACAATTGTCTGACTATAGTGCAAATAATCTGTGAGGACTATAAGATTTTTATTAGGGACATTTTGAAAATTGATATGTCCCGGAAAGGGATATATTTGAACAAAGTAGCTAAGTGGTTTTGGCTACTATAACCAAGTAGAATACGGTAGCAGTAATCGACTAGATCAATGTCGTAGTCCAATGGGTGTCGTTATAGATTTAACTCTCAGACTAAGGCTTTGACTCTCCTACACATCCGTCGGTATTTATGATGGACACCAGCCAATCATATTCCAGTGAGGGAGAATACAGGTGTATGCATATTCCATTATATCAAAAATATATATCACACACACACACACACACACACACACACACACACACATATATATATATATATATATATATATATATATGTGTGTCTCTATAGAATTTGTCTGTGCTGCTGATTCTATAGCAATTGTTTTTAATCATTATACCCTAAGGAAGGCAGTAAAGCAATGAAGGCATAAAGGGTTACTGGGGATGAAAGAATAAAAAAGAGAAACATCAAGGAGTGAGAAGAATAGAAGAAGAATCAAGAAGACACTAGATAACAATTCACATGGCATTTAAACTTTTGAAAATCAAAGTTGTTAGAAAAGAGTTCCATAAGTGAGAAGTGTGAAAAAAGAAACTTAGCATAGAACTTGCGATTACATTTTGCCAATTCAACTGTAAAAGGATGAGACCTTGTTGCCAATCTAGTACTGCACTTAAATTCATTCTGGGTTTTACAATTTCATTGTTAAAATCTCTAGCTGTAACCATAACTTTTATGCTAATAGTTTATTCTCACATACTTCTTGCTTCAGAACTCCCTTCTGGCTTCTTGCTTCAGAACTCCCTTCTGGCTTCTTGCTTCAGGACTCCCTTCTGGCTTCTTGCTTCAGAACTCCCTTCTGGCTTCTTGCTTCAGAACTCCCTTCTGGCTTCTTGCTTCAGAACTCCCTTCTGGCTTCTTGCTTTCCAGTCATCTTTGATCTAAAGTTTAAATGCACTGTCAGTCCCCATCTTTTATCATCTTAAAACCTGTTCTTTTATTGTCCTTTCTTTTCAATAACATTTTCTCAATTTCATTCACACTTAGTTATCCCTTGCTGCTTAGTGGCTTTTATCACCTTGCTTGTGGTGAAAGGATTAAAAAAAACACAAACAAAATTGTTAAATATATAATATTTGCAATATGAAACAAGGTAAAAACAAGTAAGGATTTGGAAAATGTTCCAACTAAAATATTAGAAGAATAGTTTTGAGATTCTATTTCTTTGGATCTAGCTTTACTTCTACTTCATAAATGTCATTCTTGATCAGTCTCAAGAATTATTTCCAGAAGACAAAAGTGTCCTTCACTATGACCATTCTAAGAAGAAAATAGTCGTATTTGTAAACTGTCTACTTATGTAAATCATGGAGAAGATTTATTAGGAAAATATATAAAAACCGTTATTACACCCATAGTGGGATAACAAACAGAAAATATATATCCAGAAATACTGAGCAAATGATTTTGTTATTGTCTAGGGGAAACAGTGAGTAAGCTACCTAACAATTTTTTGTAAAGTGATGACAAAACAGGGATTGGAAAGTATAATGAAAATGGATACCTTACTAAGAGTTACAAAGGACTGGAAGTTGTGGAGAGCTATGACCATCCATGACCTAAAGGGACATTCTGTATAAAAAAAAAGAAAAGAATACTTTTTCTCTAACACCAGGATATAGTGATTCATTATGCAAATGTATTAAAATTTTGATTCCATCTCATTCTTACAAAAAGATAAATGCAGTAAATTCAGATGGTAGAGAGTTAAAAGGAACATAAATTACTTGCAGTGTCAACTGCATCTGAACTTAGTACATCTAGGTAAAATCTTATCAGTTTTTATTGTTGGCAACTAATCTTACCATGACTTTGGCTTCTATAGTAACAAGCAAAATTTGATTATTAAACTCCAAATTTTTTTTTTTTTTAATATTTTTATATTTTAATGTGAATTTGTTTTAGCAAGTTTCACTTTTCAGACTTTTTGTTAAATGAAAATCAAGAAAAAAAGGACTGGTCAGTCGTATATATTAGCCCATTAATAACGACTATTGCAACAATAGGTCATAAGTAGAAACCAGTAATTAATACTGGATTTTTTAAGAAACCAATAATTAATAGCAAATCTTTTAGTTTAATTTTTATCATAAATACCAGATTTTTTAAGAATGATAATGAATATAATGAATACCATTTTTTATTTTTATTTATTTCTTTTTTTTTTTTTTGAAACTTAAAATGAATACTGAATTTTAAAAATTCTACAATGAATAATAGATTTTTAAGGAAACTATAATTAATACTGGATTATTTCAAAAACCTATAATTAATGGCAAATCTTTTAAATATCATTTAATGAATACTAGATATTTTTTAGAAATTTATAATAGTGGATTTTTAATTTAATTTTTATATCAGGTGTATTTAAAAACCTGTAATTAATACTAGATTTTATGGATAGGATTAATAGGTTAACACTTATAAAATAAGCCTGTTATTACATATTGAATTCAAATTCTTTACTAATTATTTTACTACAAAAATGCTCTTCTAAGTGCATTGAGAATCAGAAGTAAAGGGATTATCAAAGGTCTGTAATGAATGCAAAGTTACTGACAGAATTGAGCTAGTTATAATGTAAATGAATTATGATTTTACAATAAAAATGCACTGAAAAGAGGGAAGAAAGGTATTATCAATGAGCAGAAATTAATGCAAGAGTTAGTAACAGAGTAATGCCATTATTGTCATAATTTGTCCCCATTAAAAAAAAAAAAAAAAAAACTAGGAGAGAAAATGCATAATTGAATGCTGCAGGTTGCCACTGAAAAGTGCCTAATTACTGGAATAATTTCCATGAGACTACATATGAACTTAAGTTAGGATCATCCTGAAGATAGAATGGTTAAATCTGAAACTTCATTTGGCTTGGATATTCAATAAAATATTTTAAAGTTTCAAAGCACATTTCAAAGAAAACTAAATTAAAAAAAAAAAAAAAATGTGATAATAAAACTGCACATCTATTTTCATTCGTATTTCAGACTAGATTTTTAAGGGCTTGTTCTCATTTTGTATTAATATTTGAAAAATGGATTTAGTTGATCTAGAACATATTTTGAATAAAAATTAGGCTAATTCACACACACAGAGAGAGAGAGAGATTTCTGTAAAGGATGTCAAATCTAAATGTATCAATAGCAGGAAATAAGAAATGAATTAAAAGTGTCATTATGGCTAAACTATAAACGTATGATTCCAAAACAGTTATTAAGTTGTATTTTTACTTCTTTATTTTCTGCTTTTTTCCTTTTCCTTTTTCTTTTTTTTCTCTTTTCTTTCTTCTTTTTTCTTTTTTCTTTCTTCTTTTCCTTTTTTTCTTTTTCCTTTTTTCTTTTTCTTTTTTTCTTTTTCTTTTTTCTTTTTCCTTTTTTTCTTTTTTTTTTTTTTCCTTTCTTTTTTTTCCTTTTTTTTTTTTTTTTCTTCTTTTTCCTTTCTTCTTTTTCCCTTTTTCTTTTTTCCTTTCTTCTTTTTTTCCTTTCTTCTTCTTTTTTCCTTTTTCCTTTTTTCTTTCCTTGTTTTCCTTTCTTCTTTTTTCCTTTCTTTTTTTTCCTTTCTTGTTTTTCCTTTCTTGTTTTTTCCTTTCTTTTTTTTTCTCCTTTTTTTCTTCTTTTTCTTTCTTCTTTTTTTTTTCTCCTTTTTCTTTTTTTTTGTCCTTTCTTTTTTTTTCTTTTCTTTTTTTTCTCCTTTCTTGTTTTTTTCTCCTTTCTTGTTTTTCTCCTTTCTTGTTTTTCTCCTTTCTTGTTTTTCTCCTTTCTTGTTTTTCTCCTTTCTTGTTTTTCTCCTTTCTTGTTTTTCTCCTTTCTTGTTTTTCTCCTTTCTTGTTTTTCTCCTTTCTTGTTCTTCTCCTTTCTTGTTTTTTTCTCCTTCTTTTTCTTTGTTTTTTCCTTTCTTGTTTTTTCTCCTTTCTTGTTTTTTCTCCTTTCTTGTTTTTTCCTCCTTTTCTTTTTTTTTTTCTCCTTTCTTGTTTTTTTTCCTTTCTTGTTTTTTTCTCCTTTTTCTTGTTTTTTTTTCCTTTCTTGTTTTTTCTTTCTTTTTTTTTTCTCCTTTCTTGTTTTTCTCCTTTCTTGTTTTTCTCCTTTCTTGTTTTTCTCCTTTCTTGTTTTTCTCCTTTCTTGTTTTTCTCCTTTCTTGTTTTTCTCCTTTCTTGTTTTTCTCCTTTCTTGTTTTTTTCCTCCTTCTTTCTTGTTTTTTCTCCTTTTCTTGTTTTTCTCCTTTTCTTGTTTTTTTCTCCTTTCTTGTTTTTTCCTTTCTTGTTTTTTCCTTTCTTTTTCTTTTTCTTTCTTCTTGTTTTTTTTTCTCCTTTCTTGTTTTTTTCTCCTTTTTCTTGTTTTTCTCTCCTTTCTTGTTTTTCTCCTTTCTTTGTTTTTTTTCTTCTTTCTTGTTTTTTCTCCTTTCTTGTTTTTTTTCTTTTCCTTTCTTGTTTTTTTTCCTTTCTTGTTTTTTCTCCTTTTCTTGTTTTTCTCCTTTCTTTTCCTTTTTTCCTTTCTTGTTTTTCTCTTCCTTTCTTGTTTTTTCCTTTCTTGTTTTTTTCTCCTTTTCTTGTTTTTCCTTTCTTGTTTTTTCTTTTCTTTTTTTCCTTTTTTTTTTCCTTTCTTGTTTTTTCTCCTTTCTTGTTTTTCTCCTTTCTTGTTTTTTTTCCTTTCTTGTTTTTTCTCCTTTCTTGTTTTTTCTCCTTTCTTGTTTTTCTCCTTTCTTGTTTTTTTTTCCTTTCTTGTTTTTTCCTTTCTTTTTCTTGTTTTTTTTCCTTTTCTTGTTTTTTTCTTTCTTTTCTTGTTTTTTCTCCTTTCTTGTTTTTTCCTTTCTTGTTTTTCTCCTTTTCTTGTTTTTCTTCCTTTCTTGTTTTCCTCCTTTCTTGTTTTTCTCCTTTCTTGTTTTTTCCTTTTTCTTGTTTTTCTTCTTCCTTTCTTGTTTTTCTCCTTTCTTGTTTTTTCCTTTCTTTGTTTTTCTCCTTTTCTTGTTTTTTCTCTTTCTTTTTTTTTCTCCTTTCTTGTTTTTTTCCTTTCTTTTTTTTCCTTTCTTGTTTTTTCCTTTCTTGTTTTTTTCTCCTTTTTTTTCTTCTTTTCTCCTTTTTTTTTTTCTCCTTTCTTCTTTTTTCCTCCTTTCCTTTCTTTTTTTTTCTCCTTTTTTTCTTTTTTTCTCCTTTCTTCTTTTTTCCCTTTTCTTCTTTTTTCTTTCTTCTTCTTTTTCCTTTTTCTTTTTTTTTCTTTTCTTTTTTTTTTCCTTTCTTTTTCTTTTTTCTTTTTTCTTTTTTTTCTTTCTTTTTCTTTTTTTTTCTTTTCCTTTCTTCTTTTTTTCTTCTTTTTTCTTTTTTTTCCTTTTCTTTTCAAAAGATCAGACTGAAGTTAGATATAAAATAACTTTCGATTTTTGGATTGAACCAAAACTGTTTTCTGTCATTTTTGTGTGTGTGTGTGTCAAGAATGAATTTATCCTCAACTTAACAAAGCCAGCAGCCAAAATTCCAGTAAGTCAATAGCAAAAAGTGACAATAATTTTAACTTTGCCTTGAATAAATGTAGTTTTTTATGTTACTGAAAGATAGAAACCCTGTTTCCCTTCTTGCTGGTGGGGAATTTGATTTTCTTTATATGGGTTTTGGATCAATCACATATATATATATATATATATATATATATATATATATATAGAATCTGACAGAATAATAAAGAACAAATAGGAAGCATTTATCAATCTAAGATGTTTCAATTTTATTAAAGAAGATTGAGATATGGAGAAAAAGAAGAAAGACATTCTGGTATTTTTACTTTTGTGTTGTGTCACTCCAATCTTACCATCAGAATTTTAACTGGACAGAGGAGTATCTTTATCTCACAGGATAAGCAGATGCCTATCATTTATAACCAGAAATTGAGCCAAAATATATTTTCTTGGCTCCCATGTCACAATATTCTTCATATATAAAACAATAAAAATGCTCCAAAATGAAACGCTGGATGGAAAAAAAACATGATGCGCTAAGGGATGACAACACATTGAACAGAAGGCTCTATGTAGAATATGGTGAGATACAAGATGTACAAGTTATGAAATGGTTACCAGCTTAGAAGGAATTTATTAGTAAGACTAAAAGTTACTGGACAAACTTCAAATATTGACTCACATCAAGACCTACCTGTTGGCAGGGGCCTACAAGAAACCAACTATATCCCCTGCAGAGGATTACCCACACACACACACACACACACACTAAAAAGATGGGGGCCACTTACCAAGTAAATGATTGCAGACTCTAGCATAAATGCAACTACTGTTTACTTATAAACTAAAAAATAAACACAAATAAATGTGACCAATGTTTAGCCATAGACTCAAGTACAATAATAAAAAAAAAAAAAAAAAAAAGTCATCTCACATTGAAACATTGGTTTCTATAGGATCACTGAAGTTAAGCAATATTGAGCCTGGTTACTTCTTAGATTGGTGATCACTTGGGAATACCAGGTGCTGTAAGCTTGGATGTGCAAGTGGTGTAATAGATAATGGCTTGGAATTGTTAATCTGAGAGCTGAGTTCCAATTTCAGTTGGGTTTGTTATATTCACTTGTGCAAATACCCTTAGGAAAGGTATGAATCCACCTCTTCTCCTCCCAGCTATGGGTCAATCAGTATGACATGTATCATTAAATCATTACTATCTCTCAAAAAATTCTTACAATTTAAAAATATTTTTTGGCTTTAAATAACCTGCAAAGGGTTGATAAGCCATAGAAAACAGATCAATCAAATAAAATTATTGATTCTTTTTTATGTTATGAAATTAATAAACTAATAGCTGACAAGACAACAGTTCAAAGTGATGTACATTAGCTTCAATAGTCTCTTAAATTCAGTCCTTTAATAAGAAACACAAAATAAAATCTATCCAGTAATTAATATTCCTGCAAAACTAATTTAAAATAAAAATTTGAGGGTGAGATTATTTAATCACAATAATCTTCAAATTTCTTACAGGAAGTGTTGTCAATTATCATAAGTTACTGACCTCTTATTTGTATTGCATTTTATTGCATTGTTCAGGTTATCACAGGCTTACAGTCATATCACATAGAAGCACCAGGTCTTGTACAATCACCAAAGTTAAACAACAACTAGCCTGGTCAATACCTTGATGGGTGACCTGCTTGGGAATGGCAGGTTTTGATGTACATGTGATATAATGGAAATTGAAGAGAACAATTCCACTCATTTTATTCACTTATGCACAAATACCCTTGGAACAGTATGAATCTACTGCTTCTCCCCACAGCTATGGGTTAATTAGTAGGACTTGTATCAGTAAATCATTATTATCTCTAAAACATTTTTACAATCTAAAAATGTTTTCTGTCTTTAAATAACCTGGAAAAGGTTGACCCCCCCCACACACACACACCAAAAAAAAACAAAAACAAACCAAGCAATTAGAAATACAGGTTATCATTCTGTGACCAAGTCATTAGCCTCTGACAAACCTCATAGCTTTATTCAATAGTCATCAGATAACAATTTTAGATTTGTCATAAACAATGATCAGAAATAAGATGAAGGACAAGTGAGAAATATTTAGTCATATATTGGTCATTGTTTAAATTCTGCAAGTCAGACAATGATTTTATATATGTATCGTCAACAGTCACATCCTGAGTTGTGTAAAACTTTCTCTGAAGTCATACACTGCATCTTCTATTAACCATTTTGTTTTATTAATACATAAAATAAACACTTACTTGATTATATTCTGGGTATTATGATAAACTACATCCATGTCCTGGGTAACGCATCCAACAGCAGGGTCTCTGATTGGAGGGTTGAGGAGTGAAGGTTTGAGGAGTGTGGAGCCGCCTCTTTAATTGCTTGTGTTCCTGGGTTCACCTTGGCTCAGGGTGGTGGCACCTGTTGGGGTTCCAGCGGGTGGTTGACCCCAAATGGGAATCGGGGCACTGTGACAGTGTAAAATATGTTTTTGAAAAAAAAAATATTTTACCGGTGATACTTTTATGAAGGAAAAATTAACAGCAATCCATTGTCAAGGAAAAATTATTACCAGCAATATAGTTTTGAAGGAAAAATTATTATCGGAGATAGAATTTTGAAGGAAAAATTATTACCAGCAATACATTTTTGTAGAATAAATTATTACTAGCAATGCTTTTGTGAAGGAAGAATTATTGTCAGCAATACATCTTTAAAGGAAAATTATTAAAAACAAAATATTACCAGCAATACATTTTTTGGAATAAATATTACCTGCAATAGATTTTTGTAGAATATTACCAGAAGTAGTTTCTTGAAGGAAAAAATATTACCAGCAATACATTTTTGAAAAAAAAAAAATTATTACCAGCAATAAAAATTTTATCCACATTAAATAATCCATTGAGGTTGATAAGCTGTAAGAAAAACAAAAAAGAAAAAAAAACAACTTGATTATAAAGGTTTATTGCTGAATGAAAACAACATCTGTCTGTGCAGTTAGGATGAAAATTCTTTTGTTCTGCATACATAGAAATAATTGGAAGCTATGTGTATAAAATTCTCATATCAGTCTTGGATTAAAAGCTACATTATATTTTTAAAGTTTTAAGATAGATTTCAAAGTTTATTTGACAGATAAAGAAAGATTTTGTATTAATTTTAGAACTGCAAAAGTTAAAAAAAAATATATATGGTGCAAATTGCAAAAGTCATTGACACGTCCTACTGATCCTTGAAAGATTCTGAACAAGTCAGATAAAGACAAGCTGAGCATTTCATTTTGCTGATTTGTGAACTGTATCAAGAAAGAAGTGTCAAACTATGAAATGTTTAATCATTCAAACAACTAGGAACTTTCAAAAAGCTCAGGAGGTTTGGTGAAAAAAACTTATGACTGATCACTTGGCCTCAATTAAAAGGCATACATGAAGAAAATGAAATGGACAGCAAAGTAAATGAAGAACTATTTTAAAAATGTTTTTTTCACTAACCAATTCAGTTCTACCTATGATAAGCTTGAAAAGGCTATGTAGCTATTGTTAGAAACATTCCTCGGTGATTAAGATATCACCAAGTTGAAGGTGGTTTAATGCTTTCAAGTGGGATTATAAGTGTTAGTAGGTCTATAGCAAGTTCCAGATGTTTGTAGATGATAGATTGATTCTTGAAGGTACATGTACAGCCATAATTCAAAAAGACAGAAGATGATCTTTTATGTTTGACATTGTTCCATCATATTTAACAAAGGAAACTAATAACGATCCAAATAAAATGAGCTTCAAAAACATTTGGTTAATGAAATGGTTGGCTTGTTCACATGACTTCACTGAAGACGTGTGAAGCATTCAGATGAAGTTTTATAATGGAAGTTTACCCAGAGAGACAAACTTTTCAATGCTCTTTTGAATGTTGTGCAATCTGTTTCATATGAAGAAATAAAATGACTCATTAAAACAATAGATGCACAATTTTAAGAAACTTATCTTTCACATTAATGTTGTTTTTTATAACTTGTTTTTGTTTCAGTTTTTTGTCCATTTGCACACGTTTTGTCTACATAAACTTTACGCATCTTTTGTCTACCTAAACTTCACGCGTGTTCTGTCCACCTAAACTTCACGCGTGTTCTGTAATTACAATATTTAATTACAATATAAAATTTCAGGAAGTTTCAGTTCCAAGGCTAATTTTGCGAAATCTGATAAAATCCATAAAATTGTCACAGTATCATAACACTATCCTTTAGTTTACTATAATTTAGTCATATTCTGTGAAATATCATGCATTTAAATAGCAGGCATATTATTCATTATCTTTTCATTTGTCACCTCCTATGTGCCACTTCGCTTCAGATGATTATGGCCCTCCACAACTTCCTACCTCATGTGACTCTTAGCAGTTTTTCTTCTATTGATAATACTCCCACCCTCCCATTCTGCTATCCATTCAAACAAGATCATCAGATAGGTGGCTCTCTTCCTTCCTCTATTTCTCTTGCCTTCAGTAGACCCTGTGAGGGTTAAGTTTTCCAAGCCCTCCTTACTCAGTGTATCCAAAGAACTTCAACTATCTCTTTCTGATACTGAGTCTAAGCATTCTTTCTGTTTCCATTTTCTTTAAGACTTCATTGTTGCTTAATTGCTATATCCATGGAATTCTCAGTATCCTTCTGTAGAACCACATTTTTTGCTGCTTCTAGTTTTCTCCTCATCCCTGGGTAGATTGTCCAACATTCTCTGACAATGTAAGTGGATAGATATCGCAAAGCAATCCAGCATTATTTTATTTGTTTCTTACAAATTTTTTCCATTTCTCAGCACTTAGCTTTTAGAATGCTACTTTTGCTAGATCAATGTGTGTTTGGATGTCAGTCACACTTCCCAGATATTTAAACTTGTGCACATGCTTGATATTGATATCTCTAATTTATAACTCACATTTTGGGTTTCTCTTTTGTTTCCTTGCAGTTAAGTCATTTTTTTCTTGCTTTCTTCTACTACCCTGTCAAAAAGGTCCTGTAGTTTTCTTTCCAAGTTGACTATCAACACAGTATCATCTTATATGGTTTAGATTATACCCACTGATAATAAATCCTGGTAGGGTCTCCCTTACTTTAGTATAGTGTCACTGTAGAGATTGAAAGAATCTGGGGAGAGGATATATTCTTGTCTCTTGCTACTTTCTATTTTTTTTTTATTCTAAAAATTAGGATAGATTAAAAGGTCTGTGTATAGAATCATGTCTTTAAGTTTGTAATAGTTTTGATAAATTGTGGGCTTACAGCCATATGACATTGAAACATTGGTTCTCATCTGATAACCAAAGTTACACCACATTGAGCCTGGTCAGTACTCTTTTGGGGATTACCATGTGCTGTAAGCTACATGACAGGCCTAACAAGATAGAATCTCACTACTCATACTAACAGGTTGTTCTGAACTGACAGGTCACAGGAACTACTTGGCGTTGGGTGAGATAAATTGTAAAGGGTGTTCCAATAACTTGGACCGATTTTAAATGTGAATTAGGTTTAAGGGGCTAATGATTTTTTTCTTTCATATTTAACAATTTAAGTCTTTGGCAATTTTAACCATGGAAAGATTAACAATCAAATGTGTTAAAGTTATTGAAGCTTTTTACAAAAATGAACGTTCAAACAGAAATGCATTCTGTGCACTTCATAATTTTTTTGGTCAACATAATCAACTGAGAGTGCAGTTGGAAATGATGTAATGTTGTGGAGAGGTTCAATTCCTGTGCGCGATGATAAAGAGGTGTTTGGATTTTTAGTCACATTGCACTGCAGCAATGTTTTCAGCTGAATGGCATAAACAAGCATGCCATGGTGTTTTCACATCTGCCCCCAACCCAGATTGTTTGAATTTACAAACAAATTTTCCACTTGTACTCTTGAAACTTTAACATGCTGTTTGATTGTTAATCTTTCCATGATTGATATTGCCAAAGATTTAAGTTTTTAAATCTGAAAGAAAAAGAAAAAAAATCAGTAGACACTTAAACTTAATTCACATTTAAAATCGGTCTAAGTTATTGGAACACCCTTTATAAAATACTTAAATATTATTCAACAATTGTACACATTTTTCAACAAAAAAACAAATTTATATTATATAATCATGGTTTAGTTGAAAACTTAGTTCCAATAAAATTGATAAAGATAATTTACTTCATGACATAACATTTATGTGATGGTCATGGAGCAAAATTAGGATCTCTCCAGATTTTAAATTTGTGTTCATAGCATCTTTTTTTTTTTTTTATCTTTTGACATTAAAGTAATTTCTTCAGTCTAATTGTCTCCATATGAGGATGAGTTAGCTTTTTCCCAGATCTTTTAATTGGCCTCACTGACAAGGGCTTTTAATGAGAAAATAATATAAAAAAAAAACAAATGTAAAGAAAAAGGATGTCTCAGCTGTTTGATTAGAAGCTGGGTTAACAAACTGACCACCAGATCTTTGAAGTCCTTCACAAACCTGCAAAAAAAAAAAAAAAATTACTAAGGGTTAAGTGAAGATAATTTTTTTTAAGCTCAGAAAGTGGGAAATCATTACCTTGATTTTTAATTGCTTAAAATTAGCTATTAATTTTGTGTCTTCTTTACTCTTTGTTACCCAAGAAACGCTTTCCAAGAAGGATGACATCTTTTTTTAATTTGAAATCATTTTGTTGTGATCAAAAGTCATTGTTAATTATCTTGTGGTCTTTCTTTCTTCGATACTTGTAAAATCTCTGCTACTCAGTTAGTGAATATCTCCTTACATATAAAGAGAAAATGAAGATCTTCATGAAAAATAGAAATTGTAGATACGGTGAGGAAAAATTTCAGGAAGCAGATATAGGGAATTACTTGATGATTAATTTAAAAATCATTAAAAACAGTTTCCTGACCAGAGGGAAACTAATGATTTTTTTTTTTAAATTACTATTGAAAGTTTTAATGAAATTTTCTTTTGTATTCAGTTAACTGAAAGTTTTGTTTCAAAGAAAAAAAATTATTTGAAAACAACTGAAGCTGTTTACAGGTTTTATTCAGATAAGAATTTCCTATTTACTATTAAATATAAATTCTTGTTAGTGTTCTATTTTGGGTCAATGAGAAAAATGGAAATCTTATGTTTTGAAGATCTTATTCAAAATGAATTTAGCTGATAACCTACTTAGAGTATGGTAGTTATGTATGTATGTGTGTGATGTGTGGGGGGTAAATGAAGAAGAGATGTATGGGGGGGGGGGGTAATGAAGAAGAGATGTATGGGGGTAAATGAAGAAGAGATGTATGGGGGGGGTAAATGAAGAAGTGATGTATGGGGGGGTAAATGAAGAAGTGATGTATTGGGGGGGGGGTAAATGAAGAAGTGATGTATGTAATATATGTATAAAAATATATGTATGGATCCAAATGTAGAAACCATTGTCTACTGAGTGTTGAATGAAAGGGTACATAGCTTCAATGTAGCAGAATAGAAAACCATCTATAATTACCTTCTAGTTGCGCAAATGCTGCATTTTGACCATGTTTATTTTATGATGACCATAGCATCGGATAACGGATAAAATTTATTTAATGGTTTTGGTTTCTTTTTCATCTGGTTATATGCACATATATAGATTCACTTCAAAAAAAGGCACTCTGTTTCTCATTGGCTTACTATCTTATATCCTGATTTTCATTGATTGGTCAAACTATCTATTTTTAGAGAGGGTGAAATTTTGATCTCTTTGTTATTATTTGGATATTTCTTTTCATACATCCTGGTTCTGAAAACTTTCTGGTTGGTTGAAATATAGCACAGTGAGCTGGCATTTCGGATTATCCATCTATTTTAAGTTTTTGTATTTTCCAGTGATGTTCACTGTCTGTTATTTCAAACTTCCCCCCACAGGGGGTGGTGATCTCCCTTTTCCCTCTATATCTATGCCTGATTTACGATGTTCTTGCATGCTTACCTTAAGAGGGCGACCAGTTTCTCCTTTGTAGTTCTTAAGCTTAAGGAATTATCACATATGTTAGGCCACAAAAATCTCCTAGAGCATAGAAATAAATACAATATGGGGACCAGTAATAAGAAGTGCTAGAGAAAAACAATGAACAACAAAAATTACAATCTAAAAAAAAAAAATGAAATAACAAAAAATTGCAATATGAGCACTGGTAAAAATGGTTGCTGAAGACATTAGGTTTATAAGTCCTAGAAATTCATACACAGATGTCCTCAAGGACACATGGCCCAGTTAGTTAGATCCATTGACAGGACCCAAAGAGTGTGTGAGGACTTGGTGAGGGGAATTAACAGAAGATAACTGATAACTGATATCCATTAGACATGGCACGTAGAACTAGAAATTCATACACAGATGTCCTCAATGACACATGGAACAGTGGATAAAGACATTTGGTTAGATCCAGTGACTAGACCCAAAGAGTTGTGAGTTCAATACCAGGCCAAAATTTGGAGAATTAAAGAGAAATAACTGAGACATCCAGTAGAGGCATAGCACGTGAAACTAGAACAATCTACCCTGGTGGATGAAATAAAGTGTTCAGTTCAAAATCACCCGAAGAAGGCCAGAGTATACAAAAGCTGAGATGTTGTGATTAAACCAATGAAGATGAGGATAACATTTCGAATAATGTATATCATACAAGTTTTGACTATTGTATGCTTCAGCCTTCGTCAGGTGATATTTGTTGAAATTTCGAACTAAACTCTTTATTTAGTTCACAGGGAAAAATTGTTCTTGTTCCACATTCCACTTTGGATATCTGAGTTGCAGTTAATTCACCTTGATAACTCTTCAAGTTTTAGATCTCTCCACTGAGGCCAGGGATTGAACTCTCAACTTTTTGGATGAAGTCACTTTTTAGATCAATCAACCAATGCATGGGACCATGGAAAGAGTTGTGAATTCAATCCATCAGCAGAGAGAACAAAAACTGGGAGAGTTATCAAGTTGTATGTATGTATGTATGTATGTATGTATGTATGTATGTATGTATGTATGTATGTGTGTGTATATATATATATATATATATATATATATATATATATATATATATATATATATATATATATATATAATATATATATATATATATATATATATATATATATATATATATATATATATATATATATATATATATATATATATATATATATATATATATATATATATATATATATATATATATATATAATATATATATATATATATATATATATATATATATATATATATATATATATATATATATATATATATATATATATATATATATATATATATATATATATATATATATATATATATATATATATATATATATATATATATATATATATATATATATATATATATATATATATATATATATATATATATATATATATATATATATATATATATAATATATATTATATATATATATATATATATATAAAGATATATATATGTTTGCATTTTTTCCAATGTTCAAAGAAATACAATTACATTAATATAAAATTATTTAAACATTAAAGAATACAGATAACTTCAAAACATTGTATTATTTAAATATGTAATACGTAACTAAAATAATATAAATAATTATTAAAAAAAAATTTGAACATTTATTTACTTTAGTTTATTATTAGCCATTAAATTACATCATTTAGCATCCTCCATAATTTACCTAAACTTTTCATTTAGCCTGATGAATATTTATCAGCATTTCTTAAACTTAAAAATCTGAGAAAACTAACATTTTTATTTCTGTAAGTAAATACTAATTACAAAATAAAATCCTTACATTAGCCTTGATGAAGTCGAAACACATGGGCCAAGATAAGTTCACTTTATATATATATATATATATATATATATATAGGATATGTGTGCTTGAATATTTGGATTAGTGTATGTACTAAGGCTTTCTATGGATTATGAGAGTGTGATGCTACACAGATGCCAGACACTAAAATACCAAATACATTGAGACAGTCATTTAGTCCCAGCTCACCATAATGAGATAAGATAGCAGAGCTTTGTGATACTGATGACTAAATCTCTTTGCCTATAATTCATTTCTCATAAGAAGCAATCCCCTAAGAGGATTGAATCTTGACAACTTTCATCAATCGTGTTGCCTCTGTAAGCCTCTGCTTGAAGGAATTAATCTGTGTTATTTGTTAGCAATGACATTCACGATCATATTAACTTTATCAAAAATGCTGACTTCATTGTCAAAATGAACAAGGATTGTTTCATGAGTTTTCTATTAAAGCAGAACTTGGATTGCAGTCCTCAGTGTGCCTTCATTATATGCTGGTTATATATCAGTGTGTATGCATGCATGTATATGTTGTTGATATATATGTGTGTGAGAGTTGATATATCAGTATGTGTATGCATATGGGTTTATGGTATCCGTGTGTGCATTGATTATATATCTTTGCATATATATGTGCATGAGTTGATTATATATTAATGTATATGCCTGTGCCTATTGAGAATATATGTATGCATGTGTATCATGAATACCTACAAATATAGTCAGAGCTTTTTAATCTGGCACCTTTGGGACCAGGCCACTGCCAAACTACTGATAATACCAGATGGCAGAAATCACCCCCTAAAAAAATACATGTAAACATAGTCTTACCAGCTCATTCCGTATATATGTAAATCAGTGTTATCAAACATAGAATACAAAGCTTAAAACAATAAATAAACCAATTAATGATGCTTCCAAAGAAGGTTTTTGTTGTTGCATTCAATTCTTCTTTTTCTGTCCTTAACTCTGAAAGGTGTCACTGGGGTGCAGACATGCTGAACTGTTCACCATTCCCCTCCATCTATGACGGTTGTGTGCTAGAGGCAAGGTCTCCACAAATAGTTTCTTGGTGTGCTCATCATGTGGTGTATCTTGGACATTTTAACCTGACGGAGCCCATCCATCTCTAGTGTTTCATGCAATACAGAGGCTAAAAAAAAATAACCTCAAACCAAAACATGATATATACTCACTATCTTGAGTGGGTAAATATGAAGCTGTATATAAGAGATGAGCAAGATTGATCCCCAAAACACTCTGCTGCTGTCTGCTGCTGTCAGCTGCTGTAGAAATTGGTAAACAATTTTTGGGGCTGTCTAAAGAGTCATTCAGTGAATAAGTGGTAGCTAATTCAAAAAAAGGATAAGACCCTGGGAGCTGCTTGGCCAAAGGTTAAAGAGGTCAGACTGTATATGTTAATTACATACATGTGAGTGCACACTTTAATTATATATCTAAATATGAGATGGCCTTGTGTGTAGAGGCTGATGGATGTATTTTATGCTGCTTTTGAAAACTCAAGTAATACTTTTACACACACACACACACATATATATATATATATATATGTTTGATTAAAAAGAACCAACAATGTCTGCGTGTGTGCGTTAGGTAAAAAGATTAACCAAGAAGACAAGAATTGAATAAGTAAAACAGTTTAACTCTTAAACTTTATCAGATTTTGATCCAAGGTCACATTTTTCTCTTGAAACTGTTGTTCAACATTTCAGTGCATCCATGTGCTTGTAAAATCTAAAAGTTCAAGTAAATGAAATAGCTTCATAAAATGTAATAAATATTCATCCACCAGATATTTTTATGCCATGCCCATTCGGGATATAGGCGATCATAGCTCCCCACATCTTCCTTTATTATTATCAGTAAAAAACCATGTCTCCTTGGAAAAATAATCGTGTAATTATCTGCAGGGTATCCTTTACCTAGACTGGCTGCTACCCAAGGCTAAATAGCCAAGTTTACCTTTCAATTTAACCAATAATGGTAGGGAAGAGAGATGGATTTATAACTTACTTTCTCAAGTGCATTCATATGGAAGTGAATGCAAAAAAAGTGAGCAGAAATTTATCTTGTCTCACTGAATACACCTTACTGTACTGCTATGTTTAACGGCTTTCTACACATCTACTCATCTGGTTAATGATGGTGTTCAGATTGATGCCTTTTTAAAAATGACTTTGTAAATGATTTCTGTATTATTTTGTATCATTTTCTACTTTCAAGAAAATATGTGAGCAAGACATTTTTTTTTTAAATAAAAAAGAAAAATATGAAGCTGATATATTTGGAAAAAAAAAAATTCAGTGTCTGATTTGATATGTAAAAAAAACTTAAAATTTTGTATTGTCTGCATGTCCACAGCTTTCTTATCCTCAATGCTGAACTTATTCTTGTATTTTTGTACTCTTCCTGTTGTCAGCTTTGTGACCAATTAAACAGGCATAATTTAAAAAGTTGAACATTTAACCCAATTTGAAATAATTAATAATGAGATGGTCAAGGTCTGTTTTATGGATTTTATCATTTAAAGTTAATTTCTTGTAATCATGACTAAAAATTTAGGATGATAATAATTATGATAATAATAATGTCACAATCAATTAAAGCTAAGAAATTAAATCAATTGTGGTTGGGATATTGAAAAAGATAGCGTTTTTATTGGATTGCTAATAATGATATTGATCTTCCCTTAGTGTCAGCCATGTTGCTATTTTCTTTTAGTTTTCTTGCTTTTTATCACTTTTTTTTACATTCTGTAGTTGTTAAGAAGGCAATATGGTAAGGGTTATATTAGTTGCTTCCCTATAAGGAAACATTTGCCATTCATTGACCAAGTAACTAGTACTGCTTTCAGTTGAAATTTATAAAATCTTTCTCTTAAAAAATATTAGGAAAATGTGTCCAGTAGCTTTTATCGCTTTTTCTCTTATTGGTGGTGGTGGTGGTTGTGTGCGTGGGTCGGGGAGGGTGGAGGCAGAATAGATCCAGCTTTAAAATGAAAATTAAATTGCTATTTCAAAATGGTTTTATGGATATTACACTCTGATTTTGAAAAACTCAGAACAGACTGTATTCTGCTTCTGAAATATTTGCATAAAAATCAAAAATGTTATTGCTGAAAAAAAAATTTTTTTTTTTCCATTATATTTCTTGAAGTTGGTAAAAAATTAAACATGATTTATTCTATTGATATAATTAGGAAGGGTAATAGTAATATCAGCTGTTTCCTTATAAAGAAATATTTGGCATTCATTAGCCGAGCAGCCAGTAGTAATCTCAGTTGAAATCATAAAATCTTTATCATAAAAACAATGTTTCAGGAAAATAGATTTCACAAGTTCAGTAGCTTTTATACCTCTTTCCAATATCGATGGGGGTGGTTTTGTTCCTAACCTTTTATTTGAGGTGTTGTGGAATGTTAACATCTTGATTATGTCATTACTTTCTTTTCTAGTAGCATGTGCTATCCATTTTAGTTGTTGCAGCTGTTGGTATTCCTCAAGTGATGTTGGAGCTGTTATTTGGTACAGTTCTTTGTGATTCTATAGTGCCAATCCACAATGTTGAAAGAGGGATGATCTCTATCAAGACCTCAGTCTTTACTCACTCAAAACCTTTTTTCAACCATTGATCTTAGGATCATAAATAAAGAATTGACCTCCAAGAAGATTTGAGTGGGCATCTCTTATTGTTGGAGATCTGCCTGACCAGGACTGTGCCTAACCTATCAGGCATTTAAAGCTAACCAGCAGCTATTAAATTATTTAATAGATTCTGTTTTGCTTGTTGAAACTTTGTAGTCGTCATAGATGTAATTGTCTTTAGTTGTCCATAATGAACCATTTGAATATGAGTTGGAAGTTCAAGTATGAAAAAAGATGGGAGCTACAAGTTGGGAATGTCAAAATCAAACAAGTACAGTGTAGAAAATGTGACACTGAAATCCAAAGGTGTATTCCCACACTCTTTGGTCCTGCATTGCTGTCTCCAGATCCCCAATGTCCAACCCTGAGTCCCGAGCTATTCATGAGGAGACACTTTCAAATGGATGCCATAGGAGTAAGGATGAAAGTATTTTCCTGTTCGCTCAGTGGCTGTGGCTGGCAAATTGTAATTGTTTTTGTTTGCATGGGATCTCCAAATGATTCTCTGGATTTTATAAGTATTTAAATAGAACTTAAAAGTTATTAAGAAATAGGAATATTTTGTTAGAATCAAAGAATATACTCAACTACAATGTAATATCAAACTTCCTATATAGAAGTGGATGCTGGACAGTTTTTTCACAGACAAGGAGAAAACTTGAGGCAACAGAAATGTGGTTCTACAGAAGGATGCTGAGAATACCATGAATTGAGTATGTAAACAGTAAGGATGTTTTAAGAAAATTGGAAACAAAATGTAAAATAAAAATTTAAATAAAGATTTATAAGATGGTTTGAAAAATTAAAACAAATGTTTTATTTTAGAAAGTGAACCCATTTCAAGCTTTCTCTTTTTACTGTTCTTTAACATTAATTATGATCAGGCCAATACACATTATTTGTCTATTGTAACATAGAACCCTGACTTAAGCAATTTGAACAGACATTTTGTTTTTTGTCTTCACATCATATAACAATGAATTTGACTTATTAAGTGAGATAATCTCTTTTGAAATTTGTCTGAAATATTGATGTCTTTATTATTCTTGTAAACATCACTGTCAAACAGAATGAGTTCTTTGGAATATTAAGCACTTTTAGTTTAATGAAAAGTTTGACCATATTTTATGACAGAGATTTATTTAAAAAAAAAAAAACTTAAGAGATGTAAACATAAGTTCTTTGATAAAAGTTTTTCCTTTCACACTTCTCACTTTCATAACTTTCTTGCAGTTTCTTCCTTCCCAGTCAATTTTAAAAAAAATTGAAATGCAATGTCAATCATTTACTTATGTCTTCTTAATTATTGTTCTTTAATTGTTCTCTCACCATAATACTTGGTTTTCTTTTCTCATGTTCTTTAACAATCAGTTACTTCTTGTGTATTAGTGGCATTATTGCCTTATTTGCATGTGAAATGATAAAAAAAAATGTCTTAATATCAATTCTGGAACCATATTTCTTGGTATTTAATTCATGTAATCTCTGTGTGTTTATGTGATATATATATAATGCTTATCCTTCCTTGTTTATTATGACATAGGAATTTCATCCCTAGAATAAAAATCATCAATTTTCTTAGACACAATGAATTCAAATATTGAATTTTTTTTTAGCAGCCTTCATTGAAAGTAATTAAAGTGATCATTATCAATTGGTGAATGTAGAGCTTCAGATGGACCTTATGATAGGGTGAAAGATTGGATTCTTCATGGAAATAATCAACTAGTATGACTTAAAAGTATGACTTCATAAGCAGTTTCGGTTAGATTCAATTACATCTTAAGCAAATCTACAACTGATGCTATTGTGGTATCTTTTATGTGCCTTGTCTCTTCATGACATTGGCAAACATGGCTTTCCACAATGTCCTGTCATTTGTAGTTCTTAATGAAATATGTCTTTTTTCCATCTCTCACAAACCCTGCTCTGCTATCAATTTGCTAAAGCTGGCCAGATACATTGTATGTTGCTTACCCCTGGCCCTCTGTTTTACCTTCATATTTGTCCTGTGGGTATCATATTTTTCAAGCACTCTTTCCTCATTATGTGACCCAGAAATTTCAACTCTCTCTTTCTGATGTTAGGCATAAGTGTCCTTTTTGTTGCCATTGTCTCTAGAATTTGATCATTGTTCACATATTTGATCCATGGTATTCTCAGCAACCTTCTGTAGAAACACATTTCTATTGCTTCAAGTCTTTTCTTCATCTGTGAGGAGAGTATCTAAAATTCAGTGCCATATAGGAGGACTACATAACTTCAATACTCATGTCTTTGTTTCTGATGATATTTTCCTATAACTGAAAAAAGAGGAAAGAAATGTTAAACAAAAAGTGTCACTAAATGAATTCTTTTATACGATATTCAAGAATTCTAACAGTTGTACGAGTTCAGTTATATTGAAATGTCTTTCTTTATTTATTAAATGCAGGCATACATCATGTAGTATTGTAGATAGTAAAATAAGAAATATTTACAGAGAATTATATCATTTTTTGGCCCAATGTTTTCGTTACCTGATACAGGTCACAGCCAAGAAACTTTAAGCTAAAGTGTACATTCCTTCCCATTCTGCAAAGCTGTTTATTGCCCATCTTGCCAAAGACGGTTTCAAAGATACCTTATTAACAAAATAGCTTTTAGTTTTTCCAGATATTAATCCAATACACAATTTTCTATCCACATGAAAAGACATGGAAATAGAAAACTGTTATATAGGAATAAAATGTCACTACCGACACTTGAGTAGATTGCCAGTGAGCAAACATAGGTGATCCTATTATTAAATTAAGTGGATCATGTGACCATGAGAGAAATGCATAAGTAGGTAGTAGCTGATGTCTCAAGGATCACCACTTATACGCTATCCTCTATTACTATACTGACCACTATTCACGATACTATTTCTCTATTCAGATCACTATATGGATTACTATTCAAGTGAGTGTTGTCAGTGCAAGTGTTATTTGAAGGTCTCAAACACTAGCATTGTTCAAAGTCTACAGCAACAAGCATTGCAAAAGTGGCAACGAGTTGACATCAGAAAAAAAACAATATTCAAGATCTCAGAAAAAACAAAATAAAAAAAGCAAACTGTGCTGCAAGTCAATTTAAATTTGAAGCAAAAGTAAAAAAACTTAATGAATGATGATTATAAAATATCAACGAGTCTTCTTTACATATAAAAATATTCATTTATTCAGGTTGGGATATTGTGTTAATCAAATATGCTTCTGTAGCCTTCATCTTTTGTATTTATTTTTAAATATTGTTGCCATATATGGTCTGGTGCCCCACTGTTCATCATGAGGTTCTTGACAAAATCCAAGGATAAATATGCAATGGGATCAATCCTGACTTGGCATCTTGACTACAATCAGTTTCTCAGTCTTTTGTACAAATATTTTCATGGCAACTTCTCTGATCAGCTATTTTCACTGGTGCCCTGACTGCATGAATTTAAGCATGCCACTAGGTTGGCATCTCAGTCCCACCCTTTTACTGTCAAAACAGTTAAATGTAACCACCTCTTCTATTCTAACAGCTTCTTCTCTTGCACTTCCCAACAGTGGAACTCCCTTCCTCTTACTTGCTTCCCTGATAACTATAATCTTCAAAAATTTAAATGTAATATCAATCAACATCTGATACCTTGATCTTGATCTTTGATTTTTCTCTTTATCCATTCCCCAATCCCCCCTTTTTTCTCTCTTTTCTCTCTCTAACTCTTGTGTGCAAGTGGCACCCATCTTGCTTGGGGTGAAATACTTATAAAAAAATTATTTACTTCTTCTGAGTTTGTTTGCATTATAAAAAAAATGATATCTCAATATTAAGTAATCAATATTTTTAATAAGGATTTATAATGTTGGAACTCACAAAATATTGATCATATAAATATATCTTGAAAAATTTACCAATGTTAGTTGGTTAACAGTAAGTTAATTATGTATTGACATAGTATGTTTTTAAGTATATATATATATATATATATAAGAGAGAGTGAGTCTCATGGGTGGGTCATGATTAATTCTTTTTATGTTTTATACTTACTAGCAGTTCATTTACTCTGATTGTTTTTTTAGTAATTAATTTATTTTAGTCATGCCTCCTTAATTAAACCCCTCGTCTCTTTTCTTCAGTTTTGGTGTAATGATTATTGTCATTCCAATTAATCTTTCCGAAGAAGTGTTGGATGAAAAAGTCCCTTTAAAAGAATGTCTTCCATCATTTTCAAAGCCATATTCAAAGTCTGTGTTAGAAAATTTTTGTTTTATATATATATATATATATGTATTACTTTAAACTGTTATTTTTAGTGGATATCACGTTGGAGTAAACTCGGTTTATTTTTAAACGCTTTTTAATTTATTTACCAGCCTGAACATTGGAGAAATCTTATTAAAGAAAAAAGCATCCTCTGGTGGAATTTAAACCTGTGTCCCCCTTTGAAGGAGAAACCATGCTTTTTTCCATTCAGATATGTAGAGCTTCATAATCAAACAGGTTAAAGTGCACATTCACATTTTTTCTTTAATAAGATTACTCAAATGTTCAGGTTATTTCAGCTGTAAAATGATGAGACCTATCTGCCAATCTAGTACTGGGCTTATATTCCTAAAGTCAAGGTACCAATGTGGAAAACTCATCAGAACAATTTCCATAACAATATTTATAGAAAAGACGCAAGAAAGCTATATTATGGTGCTAAGGGAAGACTCCATGTCAGGACTACAGTACTGCAGATTCTTTGTTGGATTCTATCAATAATCTCTAAATACATAACAGAAGCATCAGATAAGATGTGGCAGCAATATTCAATGCATGGATGAATGGTAGATATATATATATATATATATATATATATGATAGATGCTGGCAAAATTGTCTAGCACAACACAGTGAACCAACTTTCCTAGCAGCAAACCTAGCAACTAGCTCAATATAATCATTCCACTTCATGTCCGGGGCGGAATGAAGATTAGCGCAAGACACAATGTGTCCCTCACCTGTTCCTCCACTAATCTCACTCATGAACAGGAGATGCACAATGCTTCAGCACAGATGGTGACATGTCCAAGTGGGTAAGATCAGGCAAGTGACAAGCAGGCCTATGGTAGTGAATGGGATATTTACTGTAGTTTATGTTTATTTACCAAGGCAAAACATACACATGTTAAAAACTCCAATTAATTATAAGAAGAGGCTTTGAAAAGCATACCCAGGGCATTTATACCCAGTGTAGCATCAGGACATTTATTATTAAACTTATGGTTGTAATTTTTTATGGTTTATATTTTAGTCTTTTGAAATATATTTTATTGAATGGTTTTAGTTTAACAAATGTTTTAAGTTTTCTTGATTGAACCTGCAGTTAGTGAGTTTTTCAAAGTTGTTGATTCTGTAGATTTTAATATACTACTCAGTCAGTTTGTGTGTATATAATATATATATATATATATATAAATATATATATATAAAATGGTAATCTGTATGGAATTTCCAAGAGAATATAGATCCAGGGAGAGCTCTATGCAAAGAGATAGAGCAAAATTATTAATTAATGAATATCAAACACTTAAAATTTTAAGTGTTTGATATTTATTAATTAATATATATATATATATATATATATATATTTCGTTAATTAATTTATATATATTTTTTTTCATTAAAATATATATATATATATATTTTTTTTTGAAACATGGTTAGAACTGTGTAGCGAAAAAAACATATTTTAAATCAATTAATTTATAATATATATATAATGCATGCTATATTATGGGTTAAAGTGACAGAGCATATGTAAATATAAAAGTGGACATTGAGGTCAACATCCAGTGCTGTTTCATGCATAAGCACAATCTTCAGGCCATATATATATATATATATATATATATATATATATATATATATATAAAATGTTATTTTAGTGGATACTTATTTACGTAGAAACTTTATTCATTTAATAAATGATTAAATTATTTATTTTTATCTACTGACCTGAACATTTCTGAAATCTTATTAGAAAAATATGTGCACTTCAATATTCAGACCAGGCAATGTGAAAATAAATCTACTGTTTAATAAATAATTTGAGCATCTACTCAGATATGACATATCCACTAAAATAACATTTAAGTAATAAAAATCTGTTGGATTAATGAATGAATAATATTTTAAAGGATAAAATTTACTCCATTCAAGGCTCAAGAGTCACTCATAGTAGAAATGTGTGATATGTATGAATGAGGTAATATGAAGTGAATGTTATGAAGATAAAAAGGATACATAATGATTGGCCCTTAACTTAAAAAGATTAAGATTGTAGTATTCAGGAAAGGATCCAAATATGAGTCTATTTCACAAAGTAGTATTTCTTTTGATAAAAATCTGTTTGATTGGCACCCCCTTATGTTTTAAACATAAAAGAAATGAGGGTGATTTAGTTCTGTGGATGTAACATGGCATATAGATTAAAAAAAAATTGTGATGTTGGATTTGGTTAGATTTTGTTAAATGAGTCTTAATGAGAAATTTCCAGCAATTACTTGTACCTATATATATATATATAATATATATATATATATATATGTATATATATTGTGTGTGTGTGTGTGTGTGTATGACTGCTATTGTGACAGTCGAGAATGATCACCATAATGCCTCAGCACAGAATGTAACCAAAAGAACAAAGATAAAAGATGCTAGTGCCAATGAGTCAATTCTTCATCTCAGAAATGCAGAGATTTATAGATCTATGTTGACAGTTTAACGAATTACTACTTCGATAGAAATGACAGTAGACTTCCATTTTGGACCGGAATCTTGAATTACTGTAATTTGTCAGCAGACAAAACTCACTCTGGTGTTTCTCATCAAAGTTGTGACTTTGATATTGTGGGAATTTCTTCCTGATTGCATTTATTAGTATCTGAGTATTGAACATTTGATTAAAACAAAAGTGACTATTAAGGATTGGGATTTGTTTCCAAATCATTTGAGGTTAGAAGACTGATTGTAGTAAACATGGGGTATTAAACCTGAATTTGGCTGTCATTTTTAATCTTTGTGTAGATTTGTTATTTTATAAACACTTTGTACATAGAACTTCAGAAAATTTTTTATTATTATTATTATCATTATTATTGCCTTGGGAAAAATAAGAATCTGAATAAAATAATAATCTTCAATGTTATTGGTCCTGATATGATATCTTGGATTCCCATCTCTGTAGAAGTTTTTCTTGAACTTGATGCATGTAGAACTTTCTTCCAGCTTTTTACTTCCCAGTAAAATTTCCCTTCCAAAATTTAAATACAATGCCATTCATTATATTCTGTCTTAATTACTGTTCTTTTATTGTTCTCTCTTAACATTTTCTTTTCTCATATTGTCTCACACTCAGTAACCCATTGTGTCTTAGTGGCTTTATTGCCTTGCTTGGAATGAAATGATTAAAAAAAAAAACAATGTCATTATAAAAATTTTGTTATCAAATCTTTTGCTTAACAGACCACCAAAGCAGATCCTTGGCATGAGGAATAATGAAAACATTTTTTTGTGTCTGTTGAATACTGAATGTTGTTCTTGATAATATATATTTATGGGGATTTGAAATCTTGAAGAACTTTGTCTTTTAAAAGGTTGGACTGGAATAGAGTGTGATATGTAAGTTGGATGAAATTTTTTTTAAAAAAGTAGTTGAGATTTCAAAGAAATATAAATAATTTTTAATACGACTAAGAACATTATTAAGGCAGAATTTCTGTCTGAATTTCTGAGATGAGGAATTATCATGATTTACATGCAGATGAGACATGGTAGCTTAATGGATAGCGCCTCGGATTGAGGATTCTGAGAGCCGAGTTCGAATTCCAGTCTGATCCATTACATTCCCTTACATGCTAATACTCTTGAGAAATGTTTAAATCCTCTTCTTCTCCCCCTAGCTATGGATAAATAGCAGGCCAAACTGGGTTAGCCTTGGGTGGAAACCAGTCTAGGAGAAAGTAACTCTGAACTCAAAAACTGTATTTAGCCCTGTCATAGAACATACTATATAGCGAAAAAAAAGGATTGTTCACATTGGCTCCATGATCCTAACTACAGTTGTTTGGTGACATGCAGACTATTGTCTTCATCTTTGTTGTTGCTATCACCGTTGGTGTACCACATTGGGTCTAATTCAATAATTTCTGTTTGAAGTTCTGGATTGAGGAATTATCATTTTTTACACTATTTACTTGTGGACTATTATCCTGATCTTTGTTGTTGTCACATAATTAGGGTAACAACAACAAAGAGGAGAATAATAGTCCACATGTAATTAGTGTAAATTTTGTTCATATATTTAACATTGACTTCAAATGAAGTCATTACTAAAAGATAATGATAATGCATTTGATAATGTTGTTATATAGAAATAGTGTCACTGCTGACACTTGAGTTTGAACATAGGTCACCAGTGAGCAAACACTGGTGATCCCATTATTGAATTCAGTAGACCATGTGACCGTAGAGAAAAGGCATAAGTAGGAGGTAATGTGACGTCTAAATGATCACCATTTCTAGTCTATCCTCTATTACTATATGGATCGGCATTTCTACTCTGACATCTATTACTATTTGGATTGCTATTTCTATTCTATCCTCTGTTACTAGATGGACCGCTATTCTCTATAATATTCACTATAATATTTCTCAATTTGGATCACTATACAGATTACTATTTAAGCCAATATTATCAATCAAGTACTATTAGTGTGAGTGTTATTGGAAAATGCCTGACACCAGCATTGTTCAATGGTGTACTGTAGTTGTATCTGCGATTACAAAGTCTCGACTACAATGAGCATTACGAAAGTGACAACAAGTATTTGTTGACATCACTAAAAAATGTGCATAACAAAGAACTGTTTGATCTGCAAGGTAAACCTGATATAATAGGGAAGGATATTAGAATAATCCAAAACTTATAATAGCAGCAAACTCCCTGCATATGGATAGAAAATGAATTCAGTAAATATACAAAAATAGAAAGGGGTGTAAGACAAGGATGTGAGAACAAGGTGTAAACAATCGGACAGTCAAACTAATAAGTCATATAAAAAAAGCTTATTATCCGAATTCTGATGAATAGAGCACATAGCAGAATTAAACCAGAAAAAGGAAACAAGTAGTGCGTGCTCATTAAAGACACTGAAAGGAGGAATGCAAATATAGAAGGATGTGTATTTGTGTCTTATAGATTATGTATTTGATAAAGTACGTCACACAAAACAGTTGTCACTCTTAGGTAAACTTGTTATATTTGAGGAGAATATTCGAATAATCCAGAATTTATACTGGGAGCAAACTACCTTCATATGGATATAAAATGAATTCAGTAAATATACAAAAATAGAAAAGGGTGTAAGAAAAAGAATTAAAAAACAGAAAAATGTATTTAGAAACAAAGATAAGACTACGTAACTTTTACTTAATATCAACCCTCCTAAATGGCTGTGAATGCTGGAAAATCTTCCCCCAAATGAAGAGGAGACATGAAGCAATAGATATGTGTTTTCACAGAAGGATGCTGAGGAAGCCATGAACCGAACTTGCAAGCAAAGACGAAGTTCTGGAGACAATGGTAACAAAAATAACACTTATGCTTAAGATGAGGAAAAAAACAGTTGAAAATTTTAGGTCACATAATGAGGAAAGAGTGCTTAGAAAATTGATACTCACAATACAGATTTAAGGTAAAGGAGACAGAAGACTTACTTCTCAAAGGACTTACTGAAAGAATTAGTAGTCCTACCAGGATTCATTAATGGTTGCCACAATCTTAACAACATAAGATGTATAGATGACAGTGTTGATAGACACAGAAAGGAAGCTACAAGAACTCCTCTAGAAGGTAATGAAGAAACACAAGAAGAAAGGATGAAATATCAATCACAAAAAGATATAATGTATGGTTGCCAACAAAAGGAACAGCCCAACATGCAAATTATAAATTGGAGATATCAAAATCAGGAAAGTACAAAAATTTGAATATCTGGGAAGTGTTTTAAAGGAAGACAGTGCAACACCAAAATCTGAAGGTGCATTGGGATAGTGAAAGATGCTTTCCAAAAGCTAAGCAAAGTATTAAGTAACAGGAAAATCTCATTAGAAACTAATAAGAGAGTACTGTACTACTACTTAATATTAGTCCCCATGCTGAAAAATTTCCTCCCAGATGAAGAAAATGCTTGAGGCAACAGAAATGTGGTTCTACAGAAAGATGCTGAGAATACCATGGACTGAACATGTGAGCAATGACAAATTCCTAGAGAAAATGGAAACAAAAATGACACTTACACTTAACATAAGAAAAAAGATGATTGAAATTTCCAGGGCAGATAATGAGGAAAGAGACCTTGAAAAATTTGATATTGACAGGACAAATTGAAGGCAAGAGGGATAGAGGCAAATGGGACATAATCTACCTGACAACCTTGTGTAAATGGACAGCAGAACAGTGTTTAGGAGAGGTAAAGACAGAATTTACTAAGAGCTAAAAAGGATGGGAAATTGTGGAGAGCCATGATTGCCAGTATCTTGAAGATTGCAAGATGTGCAGATAATGTAATGGTTATTTATGTGGGAAATGGAATCAGTAAAGCAAGATCAAACTCTAGCATAGGCTGTTGTGTTCATTTTGTACTTATACACTTGGGAAAGGCATAAATCTATCTCTTCTACCCACAGCTAAGGATTAAATATCAACATAGAATTTAGCTCTCTTAGCTTCAGTGGCAGTCATTCTAAGAGGAGGACAACCCCAAATTCAAAACAAGAAGTCATGAAAATTCACGGATAATCAAAAGGAAGGAAACCTCTAGAGTGTTGATTGCTGACACCCTCAGGGTACATGATATTAAAAAAGAGAAAATTGCAAGAAAGTGATGCGTTGTTATAGCTTCATCAATGAACCTATAGCCTAAGAAAACATTTTTATGGAGATAATATTTTTTTAACACAAGCTTCTCTATTTACATTGTTGTCCTCATCTTCATTGCCATATTCACAGCTTTTCAGCTGTTTTACACTTGGACCTTCTTCCAGTGATATACATTGAAATTTTGATCTGAACCCTTTATTTAGTCCCCAAAGATACATGGCTGAGTGGATAAAAGCGTTGATTGAGCAATCCAAAATGTTACTTGATCCAAAGAGTTGTGAGTTCAATACCTGGCCACAGCAGAGGGAACAAAAACTTGAAGAATTGAGTTACTAAAGGGAATTAACTAAAACTGAGATGTCCAAAATATGCATGGCATGGTTATTAGAACAATCTACCCCCGTGGACAATAAATGGTTCGGTTTGAAATTCCAACATATATCACCTGAACAAAGGTTGTGGAGGACAACAGTCCAAATGATGTTAATATTGTAAATAATTACAGTACCTCATCACAGAAATATAGACAGATATAATCTTCACTTCTGTCAATGTATTTAATACAATTCTTCTGTTAATTATAGAGATTAAATATCATAAAGTGAAATTTCAGGTAATAATTTAGCTCCTTGTTTTTTTCTATTAAAATGAATAATGGTTTTGATTTAGTCTAATAATAAATCCTACCTAAGATATCTTGGTTTTTACAAATGGCTATAATATAAATAATTTGTTGTCTCATGATAATAGCAGTTCAAAAAAATGGATCCCTGTTGATTACAGGGAGTCGACAGACGATATTTGTTTTCTTGTAAAGTTGTTTACTGTTCTCATGATGAGGCCAGCAGCCAATCAAAGTTTTTGAGTAGTCTTTAAAAAAAGTTCTCATTTAAAGAGTTCCATTTAAGACTCATGAAAATTGGTTCATTTGTAATATTTACCTGTGCATTTAGAGCAAATACTTTTTGCCATCATATCTGTAATGCTGACTTTGCCACTTCCTTTACCAACTGTTATTGTGGGATTTATCAAAGTGCAGCAAAAAAAATCACAAAGTAAATCTGATGGGATTAATTCTGTACTCATAAATGGTTTCTTGCTATAAAAATCTGGGTTTTATAGTCATTGGCCAGAGAAGGTCGACAGAAATTCTCGAAAGTGTAAACGATGCCTTATTGAAATTGAACAAGCTATTTAGGAGTAAACCACCGAATCAGTGTGAATAATCATTTCCTTAGCTGTATAGTATGTGCCTCACTAGGGCTACATGCAGTTTTCAATTTAGAGTCTGCTTTCCCCTAACCAGTTGACACCCAGTCTATCTTAGTATTTACCCATAGATAGAGGGAGATGGATTGGATTTATACTTTGCCTGAGGGTATTAGCATGTAAGTGAATGTAATGAACTCGGTTGGAATTTGAACTCAGCTCTCCAATTCCTCGATCCAAGTTGCCATCCATTGCTCTACCATGCCTCCATACAAAAGAAATAACATTAGAAAGAAAGAAAAGTGCACCATATTCAGGTGTAATGTTGAACCTCCAGTTTCTCTGTGAATGCTCAATGATTTGGTTACAAATGAAGAATTCATGATGTTGTTCTCCCATGTAATATTGAGAATGTCATGGATGGAGCATGTGACAAATGAAGAAGTTTGAAAAGAATTGTTACTAACAGCCAGAGATGAGTGAAATATTTGGGATAAATAATGAGGAAAGAATTCTTGGAGAATTTAACTCAGAATAAGAAAAAACGCTACTTGAAAAGCTTGAGTAAATGGATGGCAGCACAAGGACCACAAAGATAAAGGCGTAAGTATTACTGAGTAACAAGACAGGAAGCTGTGGAGGACCACGAATATACATAAATGACATCACAAACTGAAATAGAGATAGAATTTAACAAGTTTGAGCAAATGGATAGCAAGACAATGACCACAAAGACAAAAGAGTGATGGTAAAGGAGCAATAAAAGACAGGCCACTGTAGAGAAATATAATCACTGATATCCTGAAGAGACATATTTCATCAATAGAGAGAATAAAGCCTATTAATTCTAAAGGAAATATTGAATATTTCACAGCATTTTCTGTCTATATTTCTGAGATGAGGTATTATGTACATTATTTACTTATTTGGACTATTGTCCTCATCTTTGTCGCCATATTTATTACAATATTTCGGCCGTTGTACACTCCGGCCTTCTTCAGGTAGTTGGAATGTAGAACTTAACCCTTTATTTCACTCACTGGGGTAGACTGTTCTAGTTCCACGTGCCATGTTTAATGGATGTCAGTTATCAGTTATGTCCTGTTAATTTCCCTCTGTAAGTTCTCCACTGCCTTAACTGGATATTGAACTTTTTGGGTCCTGTCACTGGATCTGACCAACACCTTTATCCACTCTGCCATGTTTATGTTTATACAAAAGAACAAATGAGTGAAGATAATTTTGGGGGAAATTATAAATTTTATGTTTCTGTATGGTGAACAGAGAAATAGACCCTTGTTTTTTGCAAAAATGCTTTTCTCTCTGTAATATACAGATTTTTTAAAGCCTCTTTGTATGGTGAAAGGAGAAATAGGCTCTTGCTTTTTGCAAAAATGCTTTTCTCTCTGTAATATACAGATTTTTTAAAGCCTCTTTGTATGGTGAAAGGAGAAATAGGCTCTTGCTTTTTGCAAAAATGCTTTTCTCTCTGTAATATACAGATTTTTTAAAGCCTCTTTGTATGGTGAAAGGAGAAATAGGCTCTTGCTTTTTTTGCAAAATGCTTTTCTCTCTGTAATATACAGATTTTTAAAAGCCTCTTTGTATGGTGAAAGGAGAAATAGGCTCTTGCTTTTTGCAAAATGCTTTTTTCTCTGTAATATACAGATTTTTAAAGCCTCTTTGTATGGTGAAAGGAGAAATAGGCTCTTGCTTTTTAAAATGCTTTTCTCTCTAATAATATACAGATTTTTTAAAGCCTCTTTGTATGGTGAAAGGAGAAATAGGCTCTTGCTTTTTGCAAAAATGCTTTTCTCTCTGTAATATACAGATTTTTTTTAAAGCCTCTTTGTATGGTGAAAGGAGAAATAGGCTCTTGCTTTTTTGCAAAAATGCTTTTCTCTCTGTAATATACAGATTTTTTAAAGCCTCTTTGTATGGTGAAAGGAGAAATAGGCTCTTGCTTTTTGCAAAAATGCTTTTCTCTCTGTAATATACAGATTTTTTAAAGCCTCTTTGTATGGTGAAAGGAGAAATAGGCTCTTGCTTTTTGCAAAAATGCTTTTCTCTCTGTAATATACAGATTTTTAAAGCCTCTTTGTATGGTGAAAGGAGAAATAGGCTCTTGCTTTTTGCAAAAATGCTTTTCTCTCTGTAATATACAGATTTTTTAAAGCCTCTTTGTATGGTGAAAGGAGAAATAGGCTCTTGCTTTTTGCAAAAATGCTTTTCTCTCTGTAATAAACAGATTTTTTAAAGCCTCTTTGTACAACAGTTTTGTTTTTGGTATTGATCTTATTATGGATCACTTCTTACGAATATAAATTTTAAATAGTCTCATAAATTAAAGTCCAATGACTTTATTATAATCCAGAATTAGCTCTACTTTTTTCTTGTTTTTAATTTAAAAATAAAACTCATTAGGATATGAGCTGGTACTGAATTTTATTTGGCCTATTTTCCATGAGTAATTGTTCATACTGGATGACATTAACTATAATATTCATGAGTATCCATTGGAATTCATATCAACTTGTGGCAGTAAAAATAAATTCAGTGGACCTGTTGAAAAGGAGTGGGACTGGTTACCAAAAATACAGTAAAATATATTGAAGTTTAGAAAATAATGAAAGGATTGGAATCGGATGGTGAGGGTAATAGGGAAAGGAAAGAGGTGTGGGAGAAATTATCTCTTGACACACCTTTTTTCTTATAATTTTTCCTTTCATTTCTGTTGTATCTTTTAAATTCTTTTCTCTTATGCTGCCTCCATCTTGATTAGTATTTTCTTTCTTTCTCTACCAAAAATGCTTTATATCTGTCTAGAACCTTTTTGTTTTTAACCCTCTTTTTTTTTTTATTCTAGTCTTTCTCGTATCATCCTCCACCCTCATATATGCTTTTTTTTAATTTTACAATTACTTTTGGTTGTCATGATTTGACTTTAGTTTTTCTTTCATTCTCTTTCTTTTCTCTCACCATTTGTCTTTTTCTTTTTATTTCTGTTTATCTTTCTTTAAATCGAGAGGGACTTTATATATCCTTTGTTACCATATATTTTTTTCTCATACATTTTATTTTGCTTCCTTTCCATTCTCTCAATTTCCTTCCTTGAACCTGTTCTTAGTCTCTGTAACTCACATTTGATTGTTCTCTCTCTCTCTCTCTCTCTCTCTCACCCATTTTTCTCACATTCCTCTCTGTTAATGCATCATACCTTCCACTTCGATTTAATTTTTCTCAACTGGGCCAATCTATCTTAATTTTTCTCCTCTCTCTTCTTCATGATTTTTATCTCATCTTTCCCTCAGCATTTTTCTCTCTATTCCCCTTCATTTTCAGCATTTTTCCCTCTTTCATTTTGTCTCTTTTCCTCTTTGATTTTCTCTCCTTTCACTCCTGTCTAGCTTTAGTTTTCTCTCCTTTCTCCTCTCTTTCAGGTTTTCTCTCCTTTCTCCTCTCTTTCAGGTTTTCTCTCCTTTCTCCTCTCTTTCAGGTTTTCTCTCCTTTCTCCTCTCTTTCAGGTTTTCTCTCCTTTCTCCTCTCTTTCAGGTTTTTTCTCTCCTTTCAGGTTTTCTCTCCTTTCTCCTCTCTCTTTCAGGTTTCTCTCCTTTCCTCTCTTTCAGGTTTTCTCCTTTCTCTCTCTTTTCTTTTCTCTCCATTCTCCCCTCTCAGGTTTCTCTCCATTCTCCCCTCTCTCAGGTTTCTCTCCATTCTCCCCTCTCAGGTTTTCTCTCATTCTCCCCTCTCTCAGGTTTCTCCTCCCTCTCTCAGGTTTTCTCTCCATTCTCCCCTCTCTCAGGTTTTCTTCTCCCCTCTCTCATTTCTCCCATTCTCCCCTCTCTCCATTTCTCTCCATTCTCCCCTCTCTCAGGTTTTCCATCCCCTCTCTCAGGTTTCTCTCCATTCTCCCCCTCTCTCAGGTTTCTCTCTCCATTCTCCCCTCTCAGGTTTTCTCTCCATTCTCCCCTCCTCTCAGGTTTTCTCTCCATTCTCCCCTCTCTCAGGTTTTCTCTCATTCTCCCCCTCTCAGGTTTTCTCTCCATTCTCCCCTCTCTCATTTTCTCCCTCTCATTCTCCCCTCTCTCAGGTTTTCTCCATTCTCCCCTCTCTCTCAGGTTTTCTCTCCCATTCTCCCCTCTCTCAGGTTTTCTCTCCATTCTCCCCTCTCTCTCAGGTTTTCTCCCATTCTCCCCTCTCTCAGGTTTTTTCTCCATTCTCCTCTCTTTCAGGTTTTCTCTCTATTCTCCCCTCTCTCAGGTTTTCTCTCCATTCTCCCCTCTCTCAGGTTTTCTCTCCATTCTCCCCTCTCTCAGGTTTTCTCTCCATTCTCCCCTCTCTCAGGTTTTCTCTCCATTCTCCCCTCTCTCAGGTTTTCTCTCCATTCTCCCCTCTCTCAGGTTTTCTCTCCATTCTCCCCTCTCTCAGGTTTTCTCTCCATTCTTTCTCAGTTTTCTCTCCATTCATTAATTTTTTTTCAATGCTTTTTGCTTTTCCTCTCTCTATTTGCTCTTCTCTCTCTTTCTCACTCACCTTCTCTCTCCTGACTCAGTGAAATGATATCCCCTCACTAGTTATTGAAGATATGAACTGAAGTTAAAGTCTCTTATATTAGTTGGCTTGTTGACTTGTTCATTGACGTACACACATGGAATGAGTCACCAAGTACTGGCAGATATTTCTCCCGCAAGACATGCCCAACAACTGTTCAACTCCATTTTTCTCCTCCTCATCTTTGTGCAGTGGGAGAAGAGAGTGATAGAAAGCACAAGAAGGTACACTGCTGGCCTTGAGCAGTACTCTCCGTCCCTCCTATTTTTTTTTTTTTTTTTACTCTCTCCAGCTGCCTCATCTTTGTAAGACGCATCACGCTTCCTGTTCTCTTGCTTTCTGGAATCACAGATGCCTTCTCCTCCTTCAAAGAAGCGTCTGCCCGAGTAACATTACTTTTTGCCCTTGCATTTTTTCTTTATCTCTGATGCAGGTGTGTATATGTGTGTGTCGGGGGGGGGGCAGAACAAATGGTATCATTTGGCATTCATGACGGTGAAGCTTTAGTAACATCTATGTGATTGTTCAGGCTGTTATCTTAGAACATTTTTGTCTGTGGAGAATGAAAAGGCGGCAGTTTATCACTTAAGTAATGAGCCATTCACATGGTTTCACTTTTATCCAGTTCAGACATTTTAAATTAAACAAGTCACTCTACTCACTGGCTGATAGTTTTGTCTTTATTTTTTTTATTTGGATTTTAAGGCAGTACAGAACGTATATTCAGAATGCTCTGATGATGATGTAGATAAACATTGAAATATTCTACCCATTAATGTTTAGTATTCTTTAGCTTAGTTTATCCTATTATTTTATGGCAAACTTGGACCATCATTCCTGCAAAAAAAAAAAAAAAAAAGAACCAGAGTATCAAAAGGCATGTTTTGACACTGCTATTATTTTAACTACCTTCAATCCTCAACAATTTTTATTGTTTTAAAAAGCAATAATTAGAATTGTAGTAAAACCTAAACATGAAAGTGAATTTATACATTTTCTTTGTTCTTGAGAATTGACAACAAAAATATAAACACTATTTATTTATTAAATTGCTTATTTACACTATTTATTTATTTATTTATTTATTGTCTTGAAATAGTTGGCAAAACATTGGCTAATTGCCAATTGATTTGAAATTTATAAAATGGTAAATAATAAGGATTTCCTTATAACTGGATCACACATTTTAATAATTTAATAAATATTTATAAAGTTATGAACAAAAAAAATTGTTTTCATATTTATTTCTTTATAAACTGGTAAATTATAAATATTGTATTAGTTTTAATATAATTAGTTTTTAGAATGTTGTAGATATAAAATTATTCTTGTAAATAAACAATCTAATAAATAGTGTTTTAATATTTTTGTAGTAAATTCTCAAGAAAAAAAATTCACTTTCATCTTATGTTGAGATTTTATTAAAATTCTAATCATTGCTTTCTAAAACAAACATTGCTGAGGAGTGAAGGTAGCTAAAATAACAGCGGTGTCAATGGAAAAACTGTCCTTTTGACTCAACATTTCATTGCATGAATGAAGGTTCAAGTTTTCCTGATTTATTTACTTATTTACATTTTTGGAGTTTTATAAATGATTTGTCAAGATATTCTGATAATGTAAATAAATACTGATATATTGAGAAAACTAATTTACAACTGTAGTTTGTGTTATAGTGGACCACACCTATTCTATAGTTAATAGACTCTCTCACCTATAATAAGTAAGAGTAGTAAGAGTAACAAGTCAGTCGCTCAGAGAGTTGGTCAGTCAGTTGATGTCGGACGACCGTTAGTTGGATATTAAAGTATCAGCCACCACAACTAGATTACTGCGTCATTACCTATTATATCAAGTTCCTATCGTTCTGTACGTCGAACCTATTTTAGGACCGACTTAGTACAAATACAAGCCTCCACTGTGGAACCACTACATAACAACTTTGGTGACGAGGGATTCGAACTCATATGGAGGAAGAAAAACCTTTCGTACTACATAACAGTTTGTGAAATGATTTACCTTCAAATATATATGTAAGTGTTAACTTCCTCCTTTACATCTGGAAATTGTTTCAGGAACAACAGATTTTTTGAAGCATTTCAAGATGAAATTTCACAGGGTGAGAAAAGTTTTTAATTTGGTGACAATAACAATCCATCACTTGATTAGCAAAGATGTAAAAGTATTTATGATGGAGAGACATCTTGAAATGTAAAAGACTGTATCTGCAAACATTTACAGATTTTTAGACAATCATTCAAACTCTCTTGTAATATATAGGAACAAAACTGGCCATAACTTTTGAGTTTACAAATGCCACTATAATTAAAAAAAAAAACAAAAAAAAAACATAATTCTTTATATTGAAAGTACTTTGGAGACCTACTAATAATAGGATTACCAACTATAAACACACGTCAAAAAACATTTTTCGTCAGCCTTTAATTAATCCATTCTTAAAAAACATGTTTATTTAAAATAAATATTATGTATGTATTTTTTTAAAACAAAATGTATGTACATAAAAACATTCTCAAATCAACATGTGAAAAACCAACAAACAGAATAACTACTAGACATACACACAGACATTTAAGAATATACAATATCATCTGAATCCAACAATGACAATGTAGAATTATGATAGACTTACATACATAAAGCAGTATTTATAGTCTTTCAGTTAAGCTTGGAATCTGTTAATTTCTTGAAACTGCGAATGGAATTACACTCTTTGAATTAAACTAATGTTTCTTTAATGAGTCGAATGCATGTGTGTCATTTTGGTAATGCCCATTTGTAGGAGAGACTTTGTAAATCCCAGATACATTAATAGTAATGCCTTTGAACAATGCTTGATCAGACACTGCCAATTCCAATATATATATTTTTCCTTTACCCATCATGTGATCTAATTATTTCAAGATGAGGTTGACTGTGCTTGCTCTCCGAGGATCCATGTTCACACCCAAGTGTCAGCAGCAACACTTTATTCCGATATAACAGTCATATAGGAAGAAAATGAGTAACTACCAACAAGGAGGCTCGAACGGGGACACTCAGGATGAATATATGTTTTCCGCCAGGTGTATAAATAGTGGTGTCAGGCTACTGACTGCAGTGATAATTTGGGTGACTATTGAGTGGAACTATCCTGTTGAATTAGTGTGAATTATTGTGCATTGGTGATTTGAGTTTTGATTTAGGATTTACCGGACATTAAGCTGATTCACGCTACTACTAAGGTATTCACTGAAATCATTAATTATCTTTGGTTAACTTTTAATTCTTTGTTCTTGTTAGGTATTTATTTGCAGTTGTAATTAAATATTGTTTTATCTTAACATTGGATACACAAAATTAAAACTACCTGAATCTTTTTTCCTTTTTCACCATTTACTTTTCTCTGATGAAATAGAATAAAAGTGAAATATGTTAGGTTGCTAAACGTTTCTTATTTGTTCTTTATCTTATCAATTTGGTGACAATAACAATGCCTCACTTGATTAGCCCAGATGTAACCTTCCTCTGATATCAGGCCCAGGATTTAATTTTTAAAGAAAAAAGTTCTTCAGTTGATTGGTGCAAATTTATTACCTGGAGGTGAATATTTAAAGATTTGACATCAAAATATATTAATCTTTTCTATAATGTTTTTATGAAAGAGACAAAATAGAGAAAGCTACTTTGAAAAAAAAATGTAGGAAATATACTTCTCTGGTTGGAAGGTGTGTCAGGGTTGAAATTCATTGGAGGCTTTTAACACAATACAGCAACAGTGTACTACTGCCTAAAAGTGTGTATGAATTATTGAGAAGTTTAAAAGTGGCTGGACAAGCATGACACACAACCACTCACAAGAAGATTCAGAAAACTCCAGAGATGGTAATGGCAAACCGGCAAGTTATCATCAATGAGGTAGCATGTTTTCTGCAGATTCAGGTCACTGCTCTTTGTTCCTCCTTGGTGCACACTGCTAGCAGAGCGGCCATGTTTACACTGTAGCAGCAACAAAAAAGAAACTGTCATACTCAAACTTCAATCATGTGACCACAATAGTACTAACTATAAGCATGCATGAGCAGAAGGCAGTGTAACAAACCGAAAGATATGTTATGGTGAATGTACAGATAATTTTTGATTTACCCTCACACACACACACATACATATATATATATATAGAGAGAGAGAGAGATCAGAACTTGACAGAAATATCAGAAAATGAAATATGAAGGGGAAAAGAAAATTTGGGTAGTTTCATTTTTGTGTTTGTTTTTTTTTCATTGGTTAAGCAGACCTCATGTGTATTTGTCTTGTCAAGCAGTGTTTGTGTGTATAATTCATGTATGTTTAAGTATCACTAGTTGCTAGTTGTTGTATGTGTGATTCAGATGATAATGTGTATGTATGTATGTGAATTTGAGTGTCTAGTGGGCATTATCATCAATGTCTGGTAGTTGTCCATGATTGGGCATTGTCTTGGGTGTAGGAGTGAAAGAATTTAAGCTATGCCATTGATGGTTGTAAACATAGAGATCTTGTTTTATTCTTGATAATCTCATTCCTTCATCTTTGCATTTGCATCCAAATATTGAGCTACATGCAATCATTTTATCTTAAATTACTTCAGTACATCGGTGGGCATCCAATAGAATCTCAGAAAGTTATTATTTCTCAGATGTTAATAGGCTTCAAGAACGGGCATCTAGGAGTAAAAATAAAAGATGATGATGATGATGTGTGCTTAGAGTTATAGTGAAACACTGGTTCTCTTCTGATCACTGGTTAAGCAGTGTTAAGCCTGGTCAGTGCATAGATGGGTGACTACTGGGGGAATACCTGGGGATGTAAGCTATGTGACAGGTGCAGCAAGCCAGTGATGGATACAACTCACTATTTATACTAATGGAAGTCCTGGTGAACTGACAAGTTTAAGATTTACCTGGAGTTAGGTGAGTGTTGATGACTTTTCTAATCACACAAGGTAAGCCTTCATATAAATAGAAGCAAAAACCTAGCATAAAAAAGGTTAAGAAGAAAAATCATGAGTTCTTTGGGGCATCATCATCATCATCATCATCATAGAGATAGAGATTGAACTCTATGAGAATGATGATGATGATAAGAGAAAATCTTTCAAATAAGATATGAAAAGGGAGATTATTATTTAAATCATATAATCCAATTGGCATATAATATGCATGCTCATATTTCAGTCAAGTTTGTAGGTTTGGTGTCGACAAGAGAAAGTGAGCGTAGAGCAAAAGAGAAAGAAAAAGGGAGTAAGGAAATGAGTGTGGGTTTGAATCAGTGATGCAGAAAGACCTTTGCAACAAATTGTCATCAGTTAAATAGGTGTCTGGTGTTTGGCATTCAATGGCCTGCTTATTGTCCTGCTTAGTATACTGGAGACGTTATTGATCCCATAAAGACAGGGTTTAAGCTGACTATTGGTATGTAACTGAAGCTCATCAATCCACTCAGAGATGAGCTATTATTGTCTGGGTAGTTGGTCTCTTAATAGGCGCTCTCAAGCCTTACAAGTGACATGGGAGAACTGTATAAATCATTCAGCAATTGATACACATAGTTAAGCAATTACATGCCGCCCTGGAAATCAGGTTGGGCGGGACATCAATTGCCCAGCATCTATAAACAGATTTTCAAAATTGGTTTGTTTCGTTATTGCTCATTTGGTAGCACTTGAATTTATTTGGACATGCTTTCTGTTCTTTTCCACTTGACAGTGTTTATCGGTTGATAGAAAGACTTTGATTGAATAAAGCTACTTCAAGAGCAAAACCAGATTTCTGGAATTGATTGATTGATTGAAAATAAAGATAATTAGCATAATGAGCAGTGTATTATAATAAAAATATGTAAAATTTTAAATTAAAAAAACATTGCTGAAGCATCTTGTAAGGATTGAATAGGCTTATGAGCTGCCATATGGAACTAGTTGGATGTGCAGTGGTTGGAGACATGAAATGAGAAATTGGCGAGCCAAGTTCAAATACTGGACCAGATCATTACATTCACTTTTGCACAAATATTTTTGGGAAAGGTATTAATCTATTTCTTCTGCAACTAACTATTGGTTAATGTTATATGATACCTATAGACTATAATGGGTATGTCCTAATCCTTATAAATAATGTAGAATATACTCTATGTGGTAGTCATTTGGATTCACTTGCATTTCACCTTGATTCACATCTAGCTCACCACTAGCAGTTGATTACTTACTACGCGCCATTGGCAAATCTTGTATGTTGTCCTTGTTTTATCGTTTCATTTCCAACTTTTGTTTTGGTTATTTTTATTCAGTAACCTTTTTCGAGGTTACAACAGTTAAATAGAAGGGTAGACTGGATTCTGTCGCTGAGGTTACAACAGTTAAATAGAAGGGTAAACTGGATTCTGTCGCTGAGGTTACAACAGTTAAACAGAAGGGTAGACTGGATTCTGTCGCTGAGGTTACAACAGTTAAACAGAAGGGTAGATTCTGTCGCTGAGATTCTGTTAAACAGAAGGGTAGAGGTTGAGGTTACAACAGTTAAACAGAAGGGTAGACTGGATTCTGTCGCTGAGGTTACAACAGTTAAACAGAAGGGTAGACTGGATTCTGTCGCTGAGGTTACAACAGTTAAACAGAAGGGTAGACTGGATTCTGTCGCTGAGGTTACAACAGTTAAACAGAAGAGTAGACTGGATTCTGTCGCTGATTTGCAGTGTGCCTTAAACTCAAAACAGCTGTGATGATAGGCATGTTGTTTGGAATTTAAATTTTGGCTATAAAAACAAATTTATTTTGTTAAAATTAAGGTGTGGTGAAAACAAATGCAGCAAATTCATTCCATATTAGTAGTAATAACTTAAAAATAAGGAAGTAAAATACCAAAATGAAAAACAATTGACAATGTGAAAAATAAGTTTATTCTTTGGGTATATCAAAACTGATATGGATTATGTGGCAATAAGTGAAATGTCCAGAATAAGAAAATATGAAAGAAGAATTAACTGATATGGTTGTCAGCAAAAGAGACGACCCAAGTGGCAAATTAATATTTTGGAGTTGATAGGTCTATAAATATGTTAGATAGACTCCAGTGAGAAAAATTGTTCAGCATGATAAGTGAATCAATTTTCCTAACAGCAAACATATCAAATGATTTAATATAAACTTTCCACTTCATGTCAGCTGAAAATGTTAGCCTGAGAGGGTGCAATGAGTCACTCCCCAGGAGGTTAGCATCAGCCATGCTGATGGAAAGCAGAAACAGTTTTCTCGGGCGATTAATAGAGAGCAGTTTTATTTTGGAGGCGTTAAAATGAACAAGCCATTCCTTGCTCCAGTTAACAACAGATTGTAGGTCATTTTTGAGATTAGCTACAAATAAATTAATTTTCTTCAATCCAAATTAAAGTTACCATGATTTGTAGCAATTGGTAATTTTTGTTTTGTATGGTTTTTGTTTTTTAATGTAATTCTGAAATCTTCTGTCTATATTTCTGATGTGAGGTATCGTTGTCCTCATCTTTATTGTCATATACTTGAAGTTTTGCTCAAGTCACATTTGTGTTACGTCAATCAATACTTTTATCCACTGGACCAAGTGAAATTGGTTCATTAGCAACTGTGTATAATATTAGCGTGGTTGGACAGAATTGAGGAGGGACATTCAGGTGTGTTAGTGCTCCATTCTGAGGCGCTCGCATGTCTAGTATGTCTATCACCCAGGCGAGTGATTGGTGATTCCCCATTATGAGTAGACCAATGTGGAGATGAGAGAGGTTTTCTTTTGGGGTACATTGTACTATACGTACAGTTGTGATAGGCGGAAAGAAAGACAAAGCAGATAGAGGGAAGGGAACAATGATAAATAATAAGAAACGGGTGTAGAGGGAAGAAACACCCAATCTGAAATCACATCCCAAAACAGAGACTTGTGAGTTCAATATCTGGCCACAGCAGAGGGAACAACAACTTGGAGAGTCGAATTACTAAAGTGACTGAAATTGAGAGAACCAGAAAAGGCATGGCACGTGAAACTAGAACAGTTCTCCCCTGTAGACTAAATAAAGGGTTCAGTTCGAAATTCCAACATATATCACCTGAACAAAGCCAGATCATACTATGGCCGAAACGTCGAGGATATGACATTAAAGATATAGACTACTGTCTGAATAATGTTGTGTGAGTAAATCTGAAATCATTATGAATTTTTACTAGCAACAGTATTGTTTTTATTTTATTTAATTTTAATGTTTTTAGTAGCATTGTTGATCATCATGATGAAGTTGGACATTCATCACACTTCCTCAAGATGTGAGTTTAAATAATGTTTATTGTCCAGAGTGCTTTCAGTTAATACTTTTCAGGGGTTTTGTAATTTTCATGGTAACTTTGAACAATTTCTCTATATACTTCACTCTTCTAAAGTGTGTGTGTGTGTGAAATGGTCAATTTGATCTGTTAACAAGAGGTTTGCCTATCACCCAATTCACATTCCTTAACCATCTTTTCAACAGGAGTAAAGGTTTATCATTTCTTTCCTGTTTAGGATTTGGTTTCTAGTTCCTTCTTGCAAATTTTTCAAATTCTCTTTCACTCCCTGTAACCCCATGCATCTTAGTGGCATTATTGAAATGAAAATGTGAAAAAAAGTTAAATATCTGTGTATTTCTTGCCTTTTCAAGCAGTCAGTATCCTCCTTCTTTTTTTCTATAGGCTGTCTCTCATCAGTATGTGGGCGATCACAACACTCCACAATTTCCTATTCTTTATAGCCCATAGTAAGTTTTGTATTTTCTCTATTGTTTCCAATCTTTGTTCTTTCATCCATTTAGGCAATCTGGTTAAGTATATTATTAGTCACTGCTTTTTTCTGCCTTCAGTCTTGTGGGTGTCAGATTTCCCAAGCCTACTTTCCTCATTATGTGTCCTAGAAATTTCAACTGTTTCTTTCTGAAAAAAAAAACTAATTTGAAATGAAAGTTTTCAGACAGCCCATCTACACTTGTAAGGTGGGCTCAACACAATCTTCCTCATCCATTTTCTTTTCTACATGTAACTTGATGTGTGGCATCTGTCGGTCTCAAGAGACCATTGATCTTCACCCAAAAAGTTTTGCCTCAGCTGCTGATGGTGGCACAGTATCTATTATGGCTGTATAGGCCTACACAGGAATGACAGAGCAAATTGCTCTCTCCAATGTCGCTGTGGTGCTTTCTTTCCTTCACTCCGGCCTTTGGTGTATGTCTCCAGCATGAGTGATCATTGGCAATGTCTTCCCACCTCTCAATGTCAATGTCCATCACCTCTGTGTCACTTCTGCAGATATCCTTGAAGTGATTATGTGTTTTCCCTTGTACCCTCTGGGCAGCAGCCAGTTCCCCATACAAAAGAACCTTCAGAATCCTCCCATCAGTTGACTGTTGCTTCCCATATTTCATCATTATGGTGAGGTGATGCTGGAGTGTCCTCTCCAAGGCACAGACCTGTGTAGGGTTTATTTAACTTTATATCAAACCGTTAATCTGAGTAAGTCTATATACAATGTTCTTGTTGTATTTTTCATTGTCTTGCAGTGGAGAAAGTTATATAAATATAAAACTACACATATCTTATATCTTCATTATATCAAACCCTTGTATTTCAATAGTAGGGATGTATGGTGTGACATAATAGTTGTTGAAACAAAAATTAAATCTGCAGACTGAGTTCAAGTTCTAGTTGAAGCTGTTATATTCACTTTGTGCTAATCCCTTTGGACATGAAGACCTGAACTTAGCTCTTCTTATTTCATGGGTAAAACAATAATGAAAATTTGGCTCTCAAGGCTTGGTCGGGCAACTAGCTGAAGAGGACATATGAATTCAAAAGGCATAGATGTTTAATAGTAGTGAAGACAGAGATCTTTAGCCTTGGTTTGCAACTAGTTTAGGAGAAAGACTATTCTGAATTCAATGTGGATTAGTCATAGGCTTGTAAATCCATCCTATAAAAACTTACTTACTATGGAAGCTGCCATAACAAAATTACCTAGCATGTTGAGGCAGTAGCCTTATACACTTGCGTAAGAAGAAAATATCAACTGGGCAAACATTAAATGAGACTTACTTGGATTCAGAAGCTTGATAAAAAAATAAAAATAATTTTTCTTTATTGTTCCTCCATGATTATTTCCCTTGTCACCTCTTAACAATTGCAAGACAATGAGGGGAAAAAACAAATTCCTTTTGCAAACAATTCAAGCATTCATTTAACAGCTGTTTATCTTTGAACCTCTACAAAAACCAAACAATTCATTTTGCTCTGAGCAATTTACGAAAGTGTTTCTGCCTTTCTAAACAAACCCAACGGTTTTTTACTGGCTGTAATTTTATGAAACCATTGTGTTTTTTCTTGTCCTTTTCTCTGAATTAACAAATAATGCTGTAAGAGTTAATCACTGCTTTCCAGTCACCCAAAAGACAATATCTACTCATGTATGCCAGTGTGATTGTCTTCAAGATAAAGGTCACTGATAAGCATATTGGACTTGAGGTCATATCAGGACTTTGTCTTATGACTTGTTTTATAAGTGCTGCTGATTTCACTTGACTAAAAGACAAGTTATTTCTTTCAGCATTCAATATTTTATCTCTACATCAGAGCTTATCCATGTTATAAAGATTCCAAGAACCCTGTGGATGGTAAGATAATACCAATAATAATGATAAACATAGATATTGTGGCAGACATAGTGAACTAGGACCAGAGTTTAATGGCAGAAATTGTGAACAAGACTTGCCTTATTCTTGATGAAAGAGAGTTTGTCAGACATGTAGGACTTTGATTTGAGAGAAGGCAAATACACCATCCCATCAAAAGAGACTCATTTTCTTTGATGTTCCACAAGAAATTGGTTCATTAGCAACTGTGTATAATATTAGCGTGGTTGGATAGAATTGAGGAGGGACATTCAGGTGTGTTAGTGCTCCATTCTGAGGCACTCGCATGTCTAGTATGTCTATCACCCAGGCAAGTGATTGGTGATTCCCCATTGTGAGTAGACCAATGTGCAGATGATAGGTTTTCTATTGGGGTACATTGTACTATACGTACAGTTGTGATAGGCGGAAGGAATGACAAAGCAGATACATGGAAGGGAACAATGATAAATAATAAGAAACTGGTGTGGAGGGAAGAAACACCCAATCTGAAATCACATCCCAAAACAGAGTTGCTAACTTCTTTTGACCACAAACATCTTGTGAGATAAAGGTAGTGCCCTGTTTGGTCAAAATTCAGTCCTTTGTGGGTGAGACTTGAGTGACCACTCCAGGGAGCAGGTCTGGGTGTTGGTATATAGTGGTTGTGTGCTACCTAGAATACATGTCCCCACTCTCTTGGCCATACTGAGAAGATCCAAACGACTACAGAGCAATAAATTTGTGGGACATCTTGAATACAGGAGTTGCCAGTAACTTGTCAATATTGACAGCCTTCAAGGATCCACTCTGGGTTTGATCTCTGGATTTACTTTGATAGTCTTTTCCATGTTTGGATATGACCACAAGGCAGCAGAGGGTTAAAACCAAGGCTTTCCTTCCACTAGATGGACTGCCGTAGAAAGTGTTATATGTGAAACATGGTGTGCATATAAAAATTCTTTTGAAGAAAAAGTCAGATAGCATAAATCAGTTTTTCAATTCTTATGAGAAGAATGTCAAAGAGTTAAAAAAGCAAGGCATCATTTACCTGAGATAATGCTATACAACTTATAGTCGGCACTGGATTGGATAATAAAGACAAACAAATAGTTCTTATCAGTGGTTGATTATAAAAAGAAAGAGGAAATGTATGAACAAATGAAAAATTCCCTTAGAAAATTCTTTGAGAACCAAGGAATGTTATATAGACAGAGATCTGATGAGATTGCTATCAAAGAAGAACTTGTATACACAGGCAGAATCAAAAGAGCCTTGTGCTACAATGTCAACTTCAGGAGAGCAAATTTTTCTGGCAGGAGATTTTGTATTTTACAAGAGAGATGACAACAAAAGATGCTGTGGTCTGGATAAAGTTATTGGCCGGGTTGAAAAAGTTGTTTTCATCGGGCACAGGAGTCACTTAGTCCAAGTTTCAACATGCAAAGCAATTAAGGTAAATGGGATGGGTCTCATTGTTAAGATAAAGATATTGACCATCCTGAAGAATATCAGGATGTTGAGCTAATAAGTTTGGAAGAATATATGCCAGAGTTATGTGGCAAAGAAGATAATCAGAAACATGAAGAGCAAATTTCAGAACCAAGGAAGTCCACAATACAAGACGAAAGTGAAAACATGAAATCACAGAAAATTCCTGCAGTTGATGAAATAAACAAATACCACTTACCAGAAAGTGAGGAGTGGACGGTTTAAAGTGATAAATAGAGAAAGAAAACTCACAAGAAGAAGCAAATATTATGTGAATGTAATGAATGAAAAGGATAAAAAAATGCTGTGAGTACATATAAATTAATTTGAATATGAAATAGTGAAAAATGATAAAGAAAAAAATTGATGACAATAGAAAAATGGACCTACATGTGTCAGAGAAAGTGATCAGAATGAAGCAAATGTGATTTTTCTATCAATTGGCAGTCACTGGAATCCTGAAGTCATCAAGACAAAGAAGTAGGAACAGGAAAATTGGAGTGTTCATGACGTCTCCAAAGAGATACAGGGCAGGTTTGACAGTCGCCTTTAGCTTGAGAAAAGAAACAAGTGAAAGCCAGATTGTTTGTAAGAGGTTTCAAAGAAGAAGAGTTCAATCAGATTATCTAACTGCTAGTAAGTCTACACTTAGAATAGGCATGACAATAACAGCAAGTAAGGGATGGAAATGTGAAACAGCTGACATCAAAGCAGCAATTTTTTAGGGCAGACAACTCGATAGAGATATATTTATTATGCCACCTGTAGAAATAAAAGATAGTGTTATATGGAAGTTAAACAAAGCAGAATATGGCCTTGATGATGCATCTTGAAATTGGTACCTCAGTGTAAAAGATGATTATAACAGATTGGGTTGTTAGCAGTCTGAGGTGGATTAACAATGAGAAATTAGAAGGAATATTTGTGATGCACATGGAGGATTTCTTATTTTCTGGAAACTAATGATTTTAAGAAGAGTGTCATTGATCCCATTGCCAGAAGATATAAATTTGAAAAGAGATCCATAGAAAATTTCTGATACGTTGGTTTACGTTTATCACAAAATAAAAGCAAATGCCATTCAAGTAAACCAAAATGAGTATGCAGCAGAAATGAAGGAAATTCCAATTTCTGCAAGTAGAAAAAAATGATAGAAAATCCTCACTGAACAGAAATGAAATTGATGCTTTAAGAACAACATGTGGTCAGCTAAATTGGTTAGTGACACAAGCAAGACCAGATTTGAATTTCAGTGCATTGGTATACAATGTGCCAATGCAGGATCCAACAGTTGACCAGTTACTGAGAACCAACGAGTTAATCTGCCAAGAAAAGCAAGCACAAAAAATACCTGCTTCCCCAATTTTGGTAGCTTTAAGGAAAGTATAATCAATGTCTTCTGTAGTGCATCATGGGATAATCTTCCAGATGGGGTCTTAAGTGCTCAAGGACATGTAATATCTTTAACTGTTAAAGAGCAGAGATGTTGTCCACTATGTTGGACATCCAACAAAATTAAATGCAAAGATTCCAGTACTTGAGCAGTCTGAAATAATTTTAATGTATGATGCAGTTGATGAGGCCATCTATCTGGGTAGTCTTCTAACAGAGATATACTGTAACAGCTATACCACAAATAAAATAAACATTACTGTATACACAGACAATAGATCTTTACATCAAAATATTCATTCCACAAAGCAAATCCATGAAAAATGACTGCAAATTAACATTGCTGAGATCTGAAGAGTAATCACTCAGGGAGAGATACAGTCTATAAAATGCGTTCACACCACCATTCCACTTGCAGACAAAGAAAAGAGTAGATTCTAGCAGACTGCCAAGAGTTTCTTGCCACCAATAAATGCCACTTATTTTATTAAAAAAAATAATAATAGGAGGAATATGTTATTAGGTTGGTGCAAAAATAATGACGTAATAATGTCGTTTTTTGATGTTAAAAAATACGTCAAAAAACAACATTATTACGTCATTATTTTTGCACCAACCTAATATATCTGTTCTGTCGCTGTTAGATTAAGTTCTTCCCTCATAATTTGGTAGGTTCTTGCTAGCAACAGCAGCAGCATGTTTATTTCCTCCCAGAGTTTTTGATTCACTCATCTTCTCAGATCCATATAAATGGTGCCCATTTCTCCTTGAAGGAGAAACTGCCACATGCCTGGATAACCCTTGTCAGTCTGATCTATAGGTTATTAAACAGCAGTTAGGTCACATTGTTTTACTGTTGAAATAGATGTAACTCTAAGTTCTACTTTGATAGATTCTTCTCTCACACTTCTTGCCTGTGGAACTTTCTTCCGTATTCTTGCTTCCCTACTGCTCTTCAAAATTCTCAATGCAGTACCAATCACCATTTTCTGTTTTACTAAAATTTGTTCTTTTATTGTCCTTCTTCCTCATGAAAGTTTCTCACTTTCTTTCACTCCCAGTAACATTTTGCATCTTAGTGGGATTATCACCTTATTTGGGATTAATGAGATATATATATATATATATAAAATAAAGAAACAAATAAGAAATGTATATCAATCTAACATGTTTCACTTTTATTAAGGTTTTGGCAGAGATTGAGAGAAAACAGACAAAAAGCCAGAAACACTGGTATTTTTAACAATTGTTATCTTTCGTCATTTTAATTTCTGTTCACATAGTGTTCTATTTCCTTAATAATGTTTTTCTTTTTCTCATATGTTTTACACACATTAACCTCTTGCAGCTTAGTGGCTTTATTGCCCTGCTTAGGATGAAATGAGTAGAAAAAGAAAATCGGAGTTGAGTTTAAGTTCTGGCCAAGTTCAATATATTCATCTATGTGCAAAATTTCTTGGGAAAGTTATGAATCCACCTCTTCTCCCCTGGCTATGGGTTAAATAACAGAGCAAACTATGTTCTCCTTCTATAGTTGGCAAGAAAGACAAGCGTAACAATTGTTTATAATCCCTGACTCACAGTAATGAAGATGGCTAGAAGCAAAAAAAAAAAAAAAATTTAGTTTGATCTTCTTAGATTGATTGTTTGAATAATTTGAATTGATTCACACTTTTTTTTTTACATTTTTTTTATTTTTTTTACATCTTTTTTTTTTTTGCTCATAAAATTTAAAATTTCAAGTTAATTTTCTATATTTGTCCAAGATTGGGAGGTAAGCGTCTTTATCCTTGTCGAAGACAGAATTGAGTGATGTCAGCATGTTAAAATTAAATAAAATATAATCTTAACATATATATTTTTTTTTATATAGCATTTTCTTGTCATTAATTTTCACCCATTTCTAGGTAGATTAGTAAGTGATTAGCACCTGAGGTGGGACAGAGTAACAATCAATTCAAGCTCCATAAATTGGTACATGTGTACTTAGAGGTCATGAAGTGCTCTTTTTAAGTAGATGCTGTATTTTAAATTTGGTGACAGGATGGATATTCACTTTGGTATTTTAATCTGGTGAGGATTAGAAACAAGCTTACATCATTTGACTCAGATGAATAACATATATATTTGGTTTGAAGAGTTAAATTGAACGTCACAAACTGTAAATGGTAAGAGTAGTAGTATTAACTGTTTCTCTTGAAGGAAATTTTTGGCAATGGCAGATCTATGAGAAAATTAATAAAACTTAAGTTTCAGGGCCTCTAATCCCAGAGGAGCCCTTGAAGCTCCTTTTTTTTTAATGACTGAATTTTTCAATAAATATATGTTTTTCTTTTTTTTTTTAAAGATAAGTTTATTTAAGTAAGATAATTTTAATGATAGAAACATACACTATAGGTTGAAGCAGCTAATGTTGGCCTTAGAATATGTTCTAATACCCATTTCATATTTAACACTCAGTAATCTCTTGTGTCTTAGTGGCTTTATCACCTTGCTTGGGGTAAAATGATTTAAAAAAAAAACATTAGAATATTAAGTACTTGCTACTGATAAACACTGGTTGTTTCAACATTTGTTCTGTCAAAGAGGAATATGAAACTCTCAATCTGAACATGACTCTAGTTTTAAGATAATATTGATAAACCCTAACTGGATAAAAAAATAAAAAGAAGCTTTAACTTTTTTACCAAAATGGTTTTTAGTGAATGAAGTGTAAGGGTTTAGAGAAAACCATCCATCTTTGAATCTTGTGGACTGGCACTGCAGAATTATTGAGTCTGTAGCATGATACAGTGATTAGATGAATTTTAATCTTAAATATCCCTTGTATTATGTGATAAAGGGAGAAGTATTAAGTGCTTTGACAAGAAAGGTGTTTAAATCAAAAAATTAATACTTGTTTAAAATAAATCATTTTTCTTTTTTTTTCTTCATTAAGGTTATGGATATAATATCAAATTATATATCAGTAATCGATGAAGTCTTAATGGATGAAATGCATTGCAAAAAATATTCAATTCATTATACATCTTTTCTTTCAAAACTGTTCTTGATATATAAAATTTTTTATATTGTTATATACAAGGTGTGATGTATTGTATAGCCCCCTTATCCTGGTGTGGTCCTGGATGACAGTCTCCCTCATGCTGGGAGGCCCTTGAGTAACTGACAACATTAGATAATAACGTTGCCTATTTTCACAGCTGGTGATCACCAGTTGTTTTGGTTTGGAGATAAAAAGACATCAACAAAGGGAAACCTATCTTATTTAACATGTTGATGTGTACATTTCTAACCCTGCCACTGGCGTTACTCTTTCACCCCACTGGGAAGCCACTCCCCAGACACAAGAGACTCCCTGAAAAACCTTTCTCTTTTTATCATTCCCACACTAGTTCAGCCTATCAAAATTGACTTCCTTCATGATGACTTAAGAAATGCATATGTATATCGTGACTCTAACTCAGTACTCTTATCTGCAAGTAGGATATCTAAATCATGCTGTTGCTACATGCGTCTAATCAACCACTTCAGAACCCATCCAACATGAAAGGAAATAAATGACTTAGTCTAAAAACTGTCAATAACTCTCTCCAAAACAGGCATCAATATTTTGTATTGGTTAAATATGGGGGTAGTCAAGATTAGGAAGACTATATTAATATTTCGAGTAAAGACAGCTTACTTAAAAAATCAGCATTTCAAATCTAGCTTTTACCAGAACTGCATAATTACAGTAGCCATGAGTCGAATGTCTATTCTGGTGATTGTAAATAACTTTGCTATGGTAGTAGAATGGAAACAAGTCCTACAATTTTATTGTTCTTAATGCTAAATAACTCTGGACTGAAATCATGTTTTAAAGTTTCCCTCCATTCTTGAGAGAATTGTGATCAAATGTACGCAATCATTTCTTTTTATTTGTAATTCTCTGGTTCTGATGGCAGACAAGCTCAGTGTTTCAAAAAGACAATTGAAGTTCAAATGGCTTTTGACAAAAATGTCATTCACTCAACTCTTTTGTTCTGTCAGTTTAACATTTTCAAATTTCCCCACTGGTCTGACAATGCATTTATTTTCATCAATGAGAAAATTTGCTTGAAATGACTGTTTTTATTCACTTATTTTCTTTGTTGATGTCTTTTGGTTTGGTTTCTGTCATGATCTATGCATAGCTTGCCATTTTATATTGATATTTAAATTGTTACCTACCTGTGAAAAAAAAGCTGATAATATCCTCCCCACTTAACTGCAGATTTGATAAATAAGAAAATATGCCAAATCCTTTTGTAATGCAAATGTATCTTGCTTACATGCTTTCAAATTTGTTTTGGAGGAAAATGATTGAATTGAACTCATTTGGGAGTTATAACAATCTTGAATGTCTTGAAAATAAATTGAACATTTTAATTAAAGACAATGAAAAATCTTTAAGAATATAAAAGATGAAAATTATTGCAGTATGTTATTAAATTAAACAACAGGAATTATAGTTGATTTCATTAATATTTTAGTGTTTATTAAAACATCTTCAGAATTTTATGGTAGAAATAGATATTAAAATTTTTTGAAATATTAATTAAAATGAACACAGATTGATTATCTGTGAGCATGTTAACTTCGTTCTCTGTATCTTAAATGTGTCTACTAGACAAAATCATTCACTTAAAAGTGTTTAGCAATATGTCATGTAGATGTCAAAATGTGAGACCAAAAACCTTTGCAAAGGATACATTCCTCAGGCTAAAGAAAGTATGAAGACTCAAGGAAATTTTGTTAGAAAAACATAGTTTGATCTGTAATATCCATCTTCTTGTGTGGCAGTGAATAAAGAACATTCCCACCACAGATGAAGAGGAAACTAAAGGCAATGGAGATGTTGTTTGACAGAAGGATACTGAGAATTTCATGGACAGAGAGTTGTTAAATAATTTTTTCAGGCTATTTTTTTTAGTTGCAGTGTATTTGGTTCAGACCTTCAGAGGTTGAACTTGGGGTCATCTGGTAGACAAAACAAAGGGAGTTGTTTTTGATTGGCTGAGCTGAACATGGGAATGGTAGGTGTTTTCAGGAAGTAAGTTTTTACACATCAGAAAGATCAGACATGGTTATTTCATGTCCCAGGGAATTTGTTTCGCAGTCGGGGGTGATAGAGTAACCCCACTGGTTAATTAAAAATGTACACATCAACATGTTTAATAAAGTAGTAAGTCAAAATCTCTTCTGTTGAAGTTTTAATTTTACCTCCAAATAAACCAACTAAAGGTTACCCAGCTGAGAGAAGAAAAAAGAGAAGACAACTTTATTATGATTGCCTCAAGACCATCACCCAAGACTACCCCCAGTGTGAAAGGTATATATGTCAGAGTGAGCAAACATTGAGAAAATCTTACAGAAAATGTTAACAAAAAGAACACTGATACTCATAAGTATAAAGACAGCTGAAATTTCTTGGGCCCATAAAGGAGGAGAGAGGCTTGGAGAACTTGACCTACACAAGGCATATTGAGAGCAAAAGAGATAGGGGAGGTAGTTACTTCATGAGCTTGGGTAAAGGGATTGCAGTAGTGGGTGCAGGAAGTTTGGCAAAGGAAGAAACACTGCTAAGATCTATGAAGGATAGGAAGCTGTGAAGAGCTATGATTGCTCACGTCCTGAAGGGATGCAACACATAAAAGAAGAATATATCATAGTCATTGCACTGTAAAACAATATTATCAAAGTATAACACATTTTTCTGCAGAAACTATATGCACAGAGCATTTCTATATCTACAAATGCTGTCTTTGATAATGAGCACATTTCCCTATAAATATAGTAAATTTTAAATGATACAACAAACCAAAGTATTTGTAAAACCAACAAAAAAGCCTGGCAAGTGGCCAAAGAAAATAAAAACCAATAAATTGAAAACGAAGAGACAAAGCAAAGAAAATGGAAAAGGAAACATAAACTGAGAAGCCACACTGCCTAAACATTAATAGAGAGTGCTCTATGTCTAAATTAACATGACATAGCAATTACGCTACCCAGCAACACTACTCAAAAAGAAACAAAGTTCAGACCACTACTCAAGTTTCATGCTACATTGATTATCATGTGACCAAAGCACTTGGTTGATTACAGTAAAAATTATATTTTATTGTAATTAATCGACTTGTGAATTTAATAAAATACTTTTAAATTTGATGATAGATATAAAAATGCTCCTACTTTCTTACTGACATTTGAGTGACTGTTCATTATAATATTTTCATCATCATATTTCCAACCAATCAGTTTAGCATTTCGTTCTATAAACACACATTGAAGAAAATAAATCTCAAGTATACTATCAATAATATTAAAGTTAATGGCATGCTAAGCTAGAAGACAAATTATTTGAAACATAAATATGTAACCTTCCTTTCAAACAATTCTAAGAAAAACTGATTGAAAATTGGAGAAGCTTTCAAATGTCTTAGCCTGGAGACATAATCTAATGATGTTTTGTGGAAGATGGAAATAAACATTGAAATATTTATATAAAAAATATTTTATCAAATATTAATTGCCTATAATATTTTTATTTTTTCTATCCTATACAAAGTTGTCATGTATATACTTATTCTTACTGATAACAAAGCCTGTGACACCTTGAATAAAATGGATGTAATCTGGAAATCTGATCTGCCAGACAATCTCAAACAGAGATTCTTTCATGCTAGTGTAAAGGTGGTGTTAATGTATGGTGCCACTGCCTGGACATTAACTAAAATCCTACAGTCAAAGTTTGATGGAACCTACACTCAGATGCTGAGAGCTATACTTAACATCTCTTGGAGACAACATCCAACTATATCACAGATCTATGGAACCATCCCTGATATTTCTACAATTTTACACAAATACAGAATATGCTTTGCAGGACATTTCTGGTCAACAAAACTAGAACTTGCTAGTGATCTACTGCTCTGGTCCCCTAGCCATGGCACAAGACATACTGGTTGCCCAGTTTTGTGATGTCAACGAGCACTCATTTGATACTTTGGTGATGCCAATAAATACTCATTTTCACTTTTGTAATGCTCATTGTAGTAGAGCATTTGTAATTGCAGATACAACTATAGTATGCCATTGAACAATGCTGGTATCTGAATAGAGAAATAGCATAGTGAATAGAGTAGAGAATAGTGGTCTGTATAGTAATAGAGGATAAAGTAGAGAATAGTGGTCCGTACAGTAATAGAGTAGAGGATAGTGGTCCGTACAGTAATAGAGTAGAGGATCTATAGAATATAGAGGATAGACTAGAAATAGCGATCAATTTAGATCAATTAAGTTACGCAGCTTTCTATATATGTGTTTCCTCTATGGTCACGTGGTCTACCTTATTCAATAATGGGATTCCCTGTGTCTGCTCACTGACGATCTATGTTCAAGTGACGGCAGCAACACTTTATATAACACCCAGCAACCACCTACATTGGCCAGCGATGTTATAACACAGAATGCTGCTTTAATGACCTTCTGAATTTCATGTAGGATCTTTGATGGTTGGCATGATAAACTCATGAATGTTCGAAATAGTTTGACCAAATAAATAATGATATAAAATAACAAAGCATTAGAAAGTTGCTTTTGAGCAGTATAGCATTTGTAATGAAGACAGATAAATTTGTTTAATTAACAGATACAATTTTATAAAGAATTGGTGTGATAGAATGAGTAACAGCACAGAATGAGAAATCAGAGAGCTGAGTTCAAATTCCAGTTGGGTTTGTTACTCGTTACTTTCACTTTGTAGCGACGGGGTTACAAATATTGTTGTGGGTTGTCACCATTATGTAAGGGTGTGTACTACATACATTTAACTTTGGCTAGGAAAAACGGGATTAAGGACAATGCGTGGATGCAATGCAATTTATATTTGACATAAATAGCACATAGTATAAAATACAAAACAGAATGTAATGATTTCAAAACATAATTGAATTTATTAGTGTTTGGTGTACAAGCATTAAGCTGAAGGTGTGATAGTTATGTCTCTTAGATTTGGAAATATTTGTACTTGAGCTCATAAAGAAGAAGTAATTATTAAACTGTTTAGAAGAATAAAGTTCCTTTAGCATCTTAGGAAATGTGAGTTGTAAACCTTGGTAAGAGTTTGTACTTGCGTGAATGTTGGTAATGGTCTTTAACATCTGACTGCATGGTCAAGACGGGAGTTCTTGAAGATTACATCTTGGCAGCAAGGAGAAAGATGAATGAAAAGAAAACACAAGGGAGCTTACATATGTTTTGTTTATAGATGATCGTGTATCACATGACCGGCTTGGATTGAAAACGTGAGAAAACAGATTTGTCGCGTGCAGGCGATTTGATTGGTCAGAACTGACCAATCAACGAGCTAGTTTTGAGGAGATCTGTGTTGGAATGTGTCACAAAAAAAATGATTTCATCTCTTTCTCTCCTGCTGTCGTCACGATGGACACAGTCTCTACTTCTGAGACTGAAAACTACCCTCCTTCTCATTCCAGCCTTTCACATAGAGCTTGGTAACTCACCTATGCAAAACACCAACAGGCCAGCTACCAATCACAGTTCCCACGCCTGCCCACCTCCACTCACTTTGGGGGTGTCAAGTTGACCAACCAACTCATTACAGATCAACCAATGTCGCATGATTTCTATGTACTGTGTGTATGTAATGTTGTGGTGTGATTCTACAACTTCACTGCAAATACCCTTTGGAAAGATATGAATTTATCTCTTCTCTCCCAAGCTGTGGGTTGAATAGTCAGACCAACTGGGTCCTGTAGTTTTGGTTGGCAACCTATTGCAAAAAATATGTTGTCTCGTCAATCATTAATCAAAAGAGACATGATCTCCCAAGAATATATCATGTATAGCACTTATACGCTTGGTATTTGTTAAATATGGTGAAACTGATAAATATTATTTCTCTCTATTCATTTTTTCATATTCTTCCTTTTATTTTTTAACAAAAATATTCACCTGCACAAGGCCCAAGAGCCACTCAAGATAGAGGGTTACAGAGAAGAGGTTAGCTTGCATGCTGATATGAAGGGAAGATAATGGTTAACCCAAGTTATGATTGTAGTGATTTAGAAAGCATCTTCTGAGAAGTCAGTTCTACAAAGTAGCAGTTCATAGGAAGAAGCCATTTGAATGGAATTTAAATCTTGCCAATGGAGTACAAAGGGATTGGCAGTTATTACCTACACAGTGCATGGCATGGCAGGTTTTAGCCATGAAAGTTAGAATCAGTAGAACTAAGCAATGTAATTCATCTGGACACTTCCCATGGAAATAACAATAGACTAGTGATAAGCTTCCTACATTTTTCGGCTGTGAGAAAGGGGTTGTTGGGGGGAAAATAATTCATCATCCACAAGGCCACAGAGTAAATTGTGAAGTCTATCAGAATGGGAAAGTGAGGACTAGGCAGCTCCTGTCTATATATGGCAACAGTACTCTATTTAAGGCCTGATTTAGATCTTGTAAATGGAGTGTCAGATACTTCTTGGAGCAGTAGAGGGAACCAAGCATTTTTCCAGTATCTTTAGTAATGGATTCTATGTAAGAGTTCCATTTGAAGACTGATAAATCCCAATAGATGGTCAAGGCATTGGGCCTCCCTGAGAGAACACTTGTTCATCAAAATAGGTGAAAATTCAGAGTTCACTTGATGATGAGAAATGATTATGATACTCAAATCTGTCTGTCTCATTATGATGATATATGTCTTTGCTTATTTCTCTTCTTGTCTTATTTAAAGATCATTGTTTTATTCAATATTTTAGATTTCAGAAATCTCAAAATGTGTCTCAGTGAAAATAAGAAATTTGCCAATGGTCAATAATATTCATTTTTTTTTTTTTTTCTTTTTTAATAAATTTTTCTTTATCCTCTCAATGTGTTTCATATATATATATATATATATATATATATATATATATAAAAAACATACACCCAGAATATATCCAACCATTTTGAATATCTTGAGAACTTGCAGTGCAACATTCACGTAAGGTGTCAACCAATCAGAACAGACACTCTCTATAAAAGTTACTCAGTCAGTGTTGAAGCACATTTGAGTTAATGTGTGAACTGTGTGACTGTTGCATTCACAGTGACCTAATGAGTAGATTCATTTCTTGTGCATTGATGTTTGGCAAACACCCTATGACCCAGATCCATCAGCATCCCACCCATAAAGTTCATATTTCGTTTTTCCCCAAAGTTGGTTTCTTTATTAATAATTTGTTTATTCTCAGCTGTAAAATAAAATTGAGAAATTTACATTTAGTTTTCATTGTGAGGTTTTTTTTTTTTTTTCCATTTAATTTTGGAAATTCCATGTAGAGTAATATGTGTAATGTGCAAAATCTTTCTGCCAATTATCATGAAAGGGAATATAGTACTTCAGCAGTGTATATGTCAGCATAGATAACACATAGAAAAACACGATTTGTCAAAGAATTAATATTAGGGTTCATTCTTTTGTTACTATTTTTCTCGGGTTATTTGATTAAAATCAATCTCAAACCTATTTTCTTTTGTAATGATTTATCGTAAGTTTCAATGTTCCAATTGTATTGAAATTTTATGCATACCCCCCCATATATATATATATATATATATATATATATATATATATATTTCGTTGGATTGATGTGAGTTTATGACCCTGGGTTTCACGCTTTTTGCGATCGTTGTGAAACCCTGGGTCACAAACTCATCAATCAACCAAATATGTTACTCTATCTCTGATATTGAGGGCTTTCTAATAAGTACCACACATAATATATAAAATAATATATATATATATATATATATATATATATATATATATATATATATATATATATATATATATACACACATACACACATATATATATATATATATATATATATATATATATATAGTAATATCATTATCATATGATGAAACATTTGGAATTCATTGTAGAAGCAACCATTTGTTCTACAAAATATAGTATTAGTGAACCCTAACTGAAAATAAAAAGCAGCTTTATTTTTCTGTACAAAAATGATTTCGGTCAAATGAAACCTGATGGTTTTAGCAAAATCCATTCTTCTTTGAACCTTGTGGACTTGTACTGTAGAATCACAAAGAACTGTACCTGATAGCAGAAACCACATAACTTCAGGCTTTTCAACAGCTAAAATGGAAATGCTACTTGTCTTGAGAAACTTATTTTCTTTAATAGAAAGATCTTATAAATTTCAATAGCTGGTTTTTCTATCTTTCTAAATTTTAATGGACAGTAGTTCCGGCTGTTTGGCTAATGAATACCAAATATTTCGTTATGAGGAAACGACTAACATTACCACTATCATGTATGCGGATGTTCCACATGACATCAAACAAAAGGTTAGAAAGGAAACTCTCTTCAATACTGGAAAGAGTGATACCAGCAAACTTCTTTTATGTGCCATGTCCCTTCAGATCAATGCCCTTCACATCTTCCTGTTCCTTGCAGCTCTTAATAAGTTTTGTTTTTTTGTTATTTTTCCCAAACCCTGTTCTACCATTCATTTGCTCAAGCTCATCAGGTGTTTTATGCACTTCTTTCCCTCAAACTGTCCTGTAAGTATCAGGTTTTCCAAGCCCTCCTTCCTCATTACATGCCTCAGACATTTCAACTAATTCTTCCTGGTGTTAAGTATAAATTTCCTTTTTGCTTTCATTTTCCACAAAACCCTCATTGTTGCTCACATGTTTGGTCCTTGCTATCCTCAGCATCTTTCTGTAGAACCACATTACTGTTCCTTCAAATCTCTTCTTCATCTCTAGGGAGAATGTCCAGCATTTGCTGCCATACAGGGAGACAGTTATCATTTCACAACTCAGCACCTTTTTCTTTGTTTCTAATGACATTTTTCTGTCTCTTTTCTGTGGACGAGAGAAACCTATTTTCCTGAAGAAATGTTTTAAGGGAAAGATTTTATAAATTTTTGTAGAATAACAATAATAACAACTCTTAACGGCATAAGGGTCCCAGCTAGCATCCAGCTGGCAGACAAAAATAAAGCAGGTTGTAACTCAATACAAACCCCGCAAACTGACTGGAATCAAGCTGGTATTTATACAGAAATACCTCCATTCATGTACCAGCAGCCAATTACAGCCCAAGCAATGGACTATCCCACTTGAGCAAAATGCAATGCTCCATGGCACCATAAATAGCTCTCTTTCTCAAGGTGGGGGGTCTTTTCTCAGCTTGTTCCACAACTGAGTGTTTATCTTGACAACGTGATTGTTCTACAATTTTAACAGAAAGTAGCAATGGCTGCTCAATCAGTGAATACCAAATGTTTCCTTATGAGGAAATGACTAATATTGTCCTAACCATAGATGTGATAGTCCACTCTACTTCAAACATGAGATTAGAAAGGAAACTCTCTTCCATACTGGAAAGAGCAATAACAGTCAACTTGAAAAACTACTTTTGCAATTGTTTTAAGAAAAAAAATTTTTTTTTTTTTTTTTTATAAATTTCAACTGAAAGAAACACTGGCTATTTGTTCATGGAATGCCAATTGTTTCCTTATAAGAAAACAGCTGATATTACTATTACCAGTTTCATTGCTGTGAGCTTACTGATAGATTTTTCAGCAGTTGTCTTTGCTGATTCTGAATAGAAATGATAGAAATGTTAATCCCTCTTCTCCTTTCATTGACCCCCCACCTTCTCTGCCTCAAATTTGCATTAAGCATTCAAAGTCATTTCTGTCTAATGTACTCATCACCATACAAAGGTGTAACCTTCTTTAAGTTAATTTTGAAAGTTTTCACCCTTGAAAAAGCAAAAATCTTTCTTCAAAGATCAAAAGTTTGCCATGGTACTTTCTTCACCCCGCCCAGTCTTTTCTCTTTCCACCCTCTGCTCTTTACCTCTTCTCCTCCACCCTTAGCAGCTACCAGGTCAATATACTTGAGTGAGTTGAAAAGTGAAAAACCTACGACAGTACAAGGCAAGAATGGTGCCGAAGCCAGAGCCCTGTGTGATGGGAAGCTGTTGCTACTGCCACAAGCAAACGAGTGAATAAGCAGGATAATGCGGACTGAGAGAAGGGCCAGGAGGAATACTTCTCCTTAAATACACCAACCAGTGCTGTCAACTGTGAAATTAAATGATGGTAACGCCATCTGTGTCCTGCCACCTGTACTTAGTTGTACGGCCTCTGGCCAAAGCGCTTGCATGCATGCATGCTTGCCGAGTGCCAGTGCTTCACCACTTGTTTGCCCACCCCATTCCTGCAGCATCGCTCACCATCAAAGTTCGTCTCCGATCGTGTAACCTTTAACTGGTGCACATATTCTCATTAGCTCGCAAATCCAGGTAAGCGTGTTCACTGACGAGTATCTTTGCCGGGCGGCGTGTTTCGGCAAATTGCATCAACTGAGTTTTAAAAGCAAAAGACAAGGACACTGAAATGTCATCTCTTCCATGTTTGACATTCTTCTATTTATTTACATTTCTTTTACTTTTTTATTTTTTTTCCCCTCACCAGTACCAAAATAGTTTGGCTTTTAGTGTTGCTTCTTTGTTGCATCGCCATCTATTATTGAAATTTCTGTAGCCAGCATTTTAACTCTCATACTGGAGAAGTGAAAGAAAGACTTGACACTGCTTGAGGATTAATAACGCCTATGAATTTTGTCACTTTTTTTTTTTTTTCTTTCTTTAACTTTATATGGAGCTGATATTTAGAGAATGTTACAAAGCAATTATATACATTGTACATTTGATTGCAGCTGTACAGTGATATTATGCTGCACAGTTTCTAATTAATAACATAGCTGTAAACCATTGTCGAATTTAAATCTTGCATCAGCTTCCTGCTACTTAGAGACTAATCTATCCTGATTAGTATGGTTTGTAAGTAGATAAAAATCAAAATGTTTATATTATTGTAATTGGTTTATTTTTTTTACACTGATATTCTTACTGGTATTGTGACTCACAGCCATATGAAATTAAAACACCGGTTCTTGTATGATCACCAAAGTTAAGCAACATCAAGCCTGGTCAGTACCTATATAGGTGACTGCTTGGAAATACCAGGTGCTGTAATCTTTGACGTGCAGGTGGTGTAATAGTTAATGGCTCAGAAGTGAAAATTGGAGAGCAAAGTTTCAGTTCAAGTTAGGTTCATTATATTCATATTACATACAAATTATAAGGTATAAATCCTCTCTTCCCCCAAGCTTAGTAGGACTTGTATCTTTTTTCTTTTTATGTGTCATGTCTCTTCAGGATGTAGACAATCATGGCTCTCCACTTCCTCCCTATCCCTTTGTAGCTCTCAATAAACCACATTCTGTCATCCCATAGGTATGTCAAGTTGGTTTCCTTGTCTCTCTTCCTATGTTCAATCTGTAGTATCAAATTCTCAGGCCCTCCTTTCTCATTAAGTGTCCCAAATTTTAATTGCCTCTTCCCACTGATGTTAGTATAAGGCTTGTTTGCATACTCACCAAAACCTCATCGTTGCTCCTTTTGCTCAGTCCATGTTCCTTTTTATCTGTTGTTTTGAGTGTCTTCTTCATCTTTGAAGAGACTGTAAAACATTTACATTATCATGTGCAGTTCAGTACTCTTTTCTTTGTTGCCAAAAATCCTCCTGTCTCATTCAAATGTATAAATCCTCCTCTTCCCCCTTCTGTCAAAACACTTCCCAGATATTTATATTTTAGTGTCCCCAACCTGAAAATTGCATTTCTCATCCTTTTACTGATACCATGCTTTTTTCTTTTTTATGGTTGGTCCTGTCATTCTGTCTCTTAGTAATTTCTTTTCCATGTCTGCAAACTTTCTTTTATTACAAAAAATAATAAAAAAAAAATGTTGGTACAAATCAATGAATTAATCAATCAAGATATCTTATTTAAAAAAAAAAAAATGTACTGACAAATTCACAAGATATCTTATTTAAACTCTTGATACTGAAAGATATTTTATAAATGGTTGTTTTCTTACCAGTTTCTCATCAATGAATTGATTGATATGCTTGTGACACATTCTCACAATTTTAACATTCCTTTGAAAGATTACTGCTCAATCTGAATAGTTTACTTTGCTACTGCTTACCAAATAGGTAAGGGAGGCTAAAGATTTTTTTCACAACAACACTTTGCTTCACTTTTATTTAACAACATAACAAACATTTTTGTCACTTAGCATTCTCCATAGTTTGCCTTTCTTTAGAATCAAGAGATTTTCAAATATTCAAATTTGCATGTATAACATTTATTTTTCTCAATATTACTTTTTGTGTGTATCTAAATACAGGTTTCAAAATGAAATCATTATATTTGTTTTTGTGAAGTTTCTCAAATAAGAAAACACTTTGGCATAAAAAGTTTTCTACATACCATTCCTTAGTTCTGCCAGTAATGAACCATTCTTATTCTCTTTCTATTCCATTAGTCAGAGGTAAGTTCCACTTGAACAGCTTCATTCCACAATCTGCTACCTTGTCAAATTAACTTGACTCTCAAGAGGATGCTTCTCCAACCACTATAACCATAACTTATTCAAGTCCAGGGTTAACTGTTATCTTCCCTTGCATATCTTCATAAATTTCATGTCTTACCTCTTACTCAATAACTATGTTCAGTAACCCTCTACTTTGAGATGCTCTTGGGCCTTGGAGAAGGTGAACATTAGTTAAAAAATAATTTGTTAATATTGACTTTGCAGATACATATATTTATATCTGAATATTAATAAAAACTAATGTTCACCTTTATAAAACTTCTAACCATTTTGTCAGTTATATATATAAAATATGCCTCATCTCATATTCTTAAATAGTTTCATCAGATTGAGACTTTCATATGGATGTCATTCATGGCATCCGATCTGTTCAGAAATATTGAAACTGTCAGCTAATACAACCGCTGTAGGTCTGAGTGATGACTATCTTTCTCCAAACCTTACAGACTTGTGCTACGGAATAACAAACAAAAACCTGTACCAAATAACAGAAACCACATCACTTGAGAACTTTTAATAGCAACAACAACCAAAATGGATAGCACATGTAAAAAAAACAAAGAAAATTATAACACAGTTAAAATGCTGATGTTCCACACTACTTCAAGCAAAAGGTTAGGAAGGAAACTGCCATCAAAATTGAAAAAAAAAAAACAATAAGTGTTATTGAACGTGAAAAAAATATTTTCCTCAAAAATTGTTTTAAGAGAAAGATTTTATAAAGTTCAACTAACAGTGGTATTGGTTGGTTGGTCAATGAATTCTAAATGTTTCCTTATAAGGAAACAGCTAATATTATCACAACCATTACTAAACTGGACATTTCAAGGAAGAAAAAATGGTTACCTGGGTTTAAAAGACAATTACTTTTCACTTATTAAGTAAAATTCATTAAAAGATGTCCTGTCATCTTATTTATATTTATTTTTCATCCAGTTCAAATATACATCCTATCATCCTATTCAAATATACCACAAGACATATTTGCAGAAGTTAATGATTTTGAAAAAATATCTAATGATCTTGGTTAATATAAATGTATATTTGATATATTGGAATATGCAGCTAATACATAATCTTGATGCCAATTGTTTTGTGACAGTTTTGGTTTCTGAGTGAAGAACCTCATAAGAAAAGTGTGCCTTTGTGCTTACTGCTGCTTTTCTACTGTTTTTCAGCCTTGAAGAACCAGAACCCATGCTGGTTGTGAAATCAATTCAATAATTGTTTTGGCATTGAATTCTTGGTTGTTATTACAAAAATAGGAATTGATAATTTCCTTGGTTTATTTATTTTTTTTAATGATGAATTTTACTTTTGCTTAAATGTTACATTATTTGTGGGAATCCTGTATTTAATAGTAAAAGGAAACGAGACAAAAGTTGCAGTACAGTTTGTCCTGTTTATCTTGCAAGCTATTGAGCAAACTATTTGCTGTGTGTTTTAGAGATTAAAAGTAGATCTTCTCAAGAGCCTCTTTCCTAATTTTTCATACTAAACCCTTTCAATTTTAATGTTGAATTTACCAACAGACTGTTATACATTTTCTCAGTCAAGTCTAAAGTCATCTTCCAAAATACTAAAAAATATACAGATTATTTAGTAGTGGCACTTGCTTGGGGTGAAATGCGTAAAAAAAAAAAACTTTTGCCTCATTAAAATTTTCTCATTTTTGTTCACTCCCAATAACCCCTTGCATCATAGTGGCATTATTGCCTTGCTTGGGGTGAATATGACTAAAAAAAAAAAAAAAAAACATCATTGATCACTATTTTCAATCACACAGTAATTACATCAACCAGATTTATTTTTACTATATATATATATATATATATATATATGAAGAAATATACTCTTAAGGTGTTATATTTATGGGATAAAGTACTCAATATCAGAGATAGAGCATGTGTAAATATAAAAGTGAACATGGAAGTCAACCCTTAGAGGTGACACGCTGTTTTCATGCTAGACGCTAGGTGGCTTGAAGATTGTGTCCAGCATGAAACAGCCTGTCACCTCTAAGTGTTGACTTCAATATTCACTTTTATATATATATATATATATATATATATATATATTAGTTGCATTGATGTGAGTTTGTGACCATGGGTTTCATGCCCTTTGCAATCATCAGAGTATCTGTGTGTACTTTTTTAAGCAATTAAAGAATTTTTTAATTCTTAATTATTTCTTGTTATGATAAAGATTATATTTGGTGGATAGACATGTTTCAGAAAATATTATTCCTTAATATACATATATATATGTGTGTGTGTGTGTATTTATATATACACGCACACACACAGATAAACAGTTCTTGATGTTGAAAGAAAATGTGCCGAATATCACCTGAGAATAATTTTCTTTAATACACTTTTCATCTCTTAATTTCACTGTTAAAAATAAGAAAAAAAAGGCATGTATTTTCAAACGTGTACTCACCAAATATAACATTTACAAGGATAATATATATATATATATATATATATATATATATATATATATATATATGTGTGTGTGCCAATTTTTTTTTCTCTTCAGTAAATGTCAAGTAGCAAATAAGATGCAAAGATTAGGATCTCAGACTTTGAGTAATGTTTAATTCTTTTCAAAAACTGACAAAATGTCTCATTTTGAGCCATGCTGTCCCAGTTTAGAAACTGTTGTAACCAAGGAAAATGTTACTAAATGAGGAATAATCAAAATGGAGGTTGGAAATGAAATGGTAATCTTTATAACATCAACAAAATAAATTGCTTACCAGCAGCATGAAGTAGGTAAACTATTGTTGCCGATGGATCACCAGTGACCAAACACAGATGATTCCATTTCTAATAAGTAGACCATGGGTTCATAAAAGAAAGGTATATATGGGAATTAGTGTGGCATGTAAGTGGTTGCGATTTTCTATATTATCCTCTATACTAATCACTCTATGGATTACTATTTGAACAACTATTACTAATACAAGTATTATTCAAAGGAGTTGCTACTAGTATCTGCGATTCCAAAGTCTTGACAACATGAAGGCTTCTGACATCACAAAATAAACTACTGCTAATGGTGGACTACTTAGACAGCATATTACCCCCACTTACAATAGCATCCAACATATTTATGAGGATTGGTACATACCTATTAGTGTTCATAGTTACGGTATATAACAGAAACAGAAGGTAAAATATGTTTAAGAAACATTCACTATTAATGTTGAAGTTTCTACTAATTGCCGTACATCATCTCAGTTAAGTCACATGTCATTTGCCAATATGCTTAAGAAATACCCTGCATTATTTAGTAATTGATCTATGATCTGGAATTGAAATGAAAGCGCATACACAGAGTCCATCATAAAAGTTCAGGATGTAGAATTAGTAAATACTAAACATTTCAAATAGCTCAGCATATAGATCAGTTATAACATATTTAGTTTAGAAGAAAACAAAATTAAACATATAATAAGCTGCACTAAGGTAATTTTGCCCAACAATACAAATTGCTAACAAATCAAAACATTAACTGGAAAACTTGAGTCATGATCTTAAATAGCATCATCAGATTGAGACTTTCATATGAATGACATTGCATGGTGCAATAACAGCGATTGGACATGAAAAACAATTTTATAAATTTCAACTGAAAGCAGATCAGTCAATGAATGTGAAATGTTTCCTTGTACGGAAATGGGTAAAATTACAAGCCACCAATGATCGTGTTTTCAAACACCCACCTATTACATCAGCTTGTTTCATACTTATTATATATATATATATATATATATATATATATATTTTTTTTACATGTTCCAAGTTTGTAATTATTTAATGCTTACCAATTTTCTTCAGTTTTTACCCATTTAGTTTCTCTTTGGTAAATGTCAACTAACAAGTACCAGGAAAAGAACTTAAGACTCCAAGAATAATGGTTAATTTTTTTATTTGAAATCTATGAAAAAATGTCATCTCTTGGGTCACACTGTCCCAGTTTAGGAACATTGAATTAAAAATAATGTTCACTAAGAAATGTTAATAAAATTTAGAACTTAAATATGTCAAATATTTAAAGAAGTACTTTATTGGTATATTCAGTACTTATTCTAGCAGAATCATTGCTGATATCAATGTCGTTATTGTGATAGAATGGAGTAAAAGAAATCGAAAAAATCTATGAAATATTTGTTAGAAATATCTGTATTAATCCATTATATTCTGAGTTGCATTACTCTGAAGTTAGCTTGATATTTATAAGAAAGTTTTATCAATTCTTGATAATGTTTTTATATTTGCATCGACAATAATAACATTGAAATAGAAATGATACAAACTACTAGTAAGAGCTATTGACATAAGTGCAGTATTGTGTCTCTGAAATATATGGAGATGACGATAGGAGTGTACTACTGTGTGTGAGTCTGTCAGTATGGAACAAAGCTTGTGAATATAGGGACAGATGCATTGATGATAATATATCCTTAAGTATCTTCTCTTTGAGAAAACGTTGATAGCTTTAAAAAAAAAAAAAAAAAAAGATAAAAACAGAAATGGGTATAATGAAAAGAGACGACGAGCAAATCGGACACAATTGAGACTGCCATTCTCAAAGTTCAGGTGTGCCATTATTGGCAGCAATGGGTGGACGGGGGACAGGGATGCATTGCTGTGCAAAGTGTGCATCATATAACGCTGGTTGCGTGCCTAGGAACCCCCTCGGTTGACAGAAACATGATGCGATGATTACTGCCAGTTCTGTCAGTGAGCCAGGGACAACTTCCGGCTCTGCAAAGGTGACAGTTGATCAGTGGCCAATTCAAGACAGAATTTTTTTTTTCATGAGACACATCAACAAAGAGGATGGGTTGGATGGGAAGATGTAGTGAGGGTGAGCAGGGGCAGGGAGAGAAAATCACTGGTAGTGAGATAATGGCTGGAAGAGGGAGTCTTGAAAAGAGAAAAATGGATGATGAAAGAGTGGAAGAGTCAAGAAGATATAAGTAGTGAGACAGGGGAAAAAATGAAAAAAAAGTTAGGGAGAAGTGAAGAGAAAATGATAAGGATAAATACTGAAACAAAGGGAGTGGGCAGAAAATAGTGATGATGAAAGCACAATCAAATAAAGAGAGTTGATAGTGATGAGACAAAGAGAAGGAGGAAGGTTAGGCAAAGACGAGAGACGAAGAGGGAGTAAGAAGAGAGATGAAGAAGGAGTAAGAAGAGAGATGAAGAAGGAGTAAAAAGAGAGATGAAGAAGGAGTAAAAAGAGAGATGAAGAAGGAGTAAAAAGAGAGATGAAGAAGGAGTAAAAAAGAGATGAAGAAGGAGTAAAAAGAGAGATGAAGAAGGAGTAAAAAGAGAGATGAAGAAGGAGTAAAAAGAGAGATGAAGAAGGAGTAAAAAGAGAGATGAAGAAGGAGTAAGAAGAGGAAGGAGGAGTAGGCAAAGATATGAAGAGGGAGTAAGAAGAGGAGTAGGCAAAGAGAAGACAGATGGAGGAGGAGTAGGCAAAGGGAGGAAGAAGAAGTAGGCAAAGAGAAGACAGATGGGGGAGGAGTAGGCAAAGGAAAGACGGAGATGAAGAGGGAGTAGGCAAAGGGAAGACAAAGAGGTGAAGAGGGAGTAGGCAAAGAGAAAGGAAAAATTTAGATGAAGTGGAACAGAAGAAAGAGAGCAGAGAAAATGAAGGTAGAAGTAAGATATGAATTAGATGGTAGGGAAGGAAGAGACAAAAAAGAAAGGGATATGTAAAGGGAGCAATAGAAACCTGACTTTGCTTCTGTAAGAGACTCCACTTTGCCGGAGAGATTCTGTGTGTCAGCTGCAGTAAGTGAGTGTCATTGAAATGACAAGAGTCACCAAGATATGGGTCCCAATATTTTTTTTTTTCTGTATCACGAAATGTTAGGAGTTCAACAAATCGCTGTAAAAGAAAGAACTTAAATAACATGATGTGGATCGTTGTCAATGATTGCTTATTCACACAATGATATTTCTTTGGCATTCTGCATTCTTATAACTTTTTTTCTTTTCTTATATTTTTTTTTCTTTTTTGTGTGAACAAGTGATATCCTGTCTTTTCAAGCACACCTTGTTAGTCAAGATTAGAAAAGTCTTCAGTCAACTGTCAGTCATGATAAAGCAGAAGGCAATTGCAGGAGAGAGAGACACAAAAAATGAAAGAAAGGTGTTGTCATCAATAAAAACTTGCTGAATATTGTGGATATAATTTGATTGAAACCTTTAAATATCCAAATGGCAGAATCATGAAGATGAACAATGAAGCATCTCTAATACAAGAAAAAAAAAAGCCAATATAATGAGATGTCAAATTCCAGATTTTAATACTGACATTCTTTTTATGAAAATTCCTCCAAAATAGATATATTATGCAATGAAGTCTTATCAACTTAGGGATATTAGCCCTGGCAAAAATGATGGAATTAGCATATTTAGTGTCTGTTCACTTATTTTTTTTTTTTAATTTTATTTAGCTGTAAATTAACTAATCACAGATAAGACACAAAGTACGATCGTGAATCCTGTACCTCCTTAGGGTCATAGGTGCATCACATCTACTGCAGCCATATATTTCATGGGGAAAACAACCTGTTTCCAACCAAGACTATAGTGCTCAATCTGTCCTGCTATTTTACCCATAGCTGGGGAAGAGATGGATTAATATCTTTCATGCCATATATTTTTTATAAAAAAAAGTTAAAAAAAAAAAGAAATTTGTACATATAAAATTTTTCTAACATGGGTGTTTTACTAGGACCCCCTCCCCCAAACCTTTGAATATGCATTATTGATGTGTATGTTGGATGAATGGAGCTGAATGAATTCTTCTGGTAATTGAGTAAATTGTAATGAATGAATGAGTTACAAATCAGATTAGCTAGGTTCACCCCACTTCCTCTTTCTTCCTTGTGCTACAGTTGTATTTTTATGCAATAAATACATACCTTTCCCAAGGGTATGAACATGTAAGTAAATTTAATGTACTTAACTGGTATTTGAACTTGGCTCTTCAGCTCCTCAAAACAAGCCACTATCCATTAGAACATTGTGCCTCAAAAAAGAATTTTTATTTATTAGCTGAACATCCCGGCTTAATAAAATTTAGCTGAAACAAACTAGATTAAATTGTTTAAAATAATGGTATTATTTTTTTCCAAGTCATGCAATGGAAATATTATGGAATAACCTGATATTGAGGAAAGAATTATGGAATGATCATGTAATTATCATTCGTAAAACAAATTCCTGCAGAAGCCAAGATATGCAAATTGGTCTGCAGTTAAAGTGAGTTCCAAAATTGCATTAAGTCTAGAGAGATGGTGGTAGCCTATGAAGTCTTTAACCCATAAGAAAAATATGTTGAAAAAAAATAAAACAATAAAAAATTATTATGATGGAATATTGCTGAATATTATGGATATAATTTGATTGAAACCTTTAAATATCTAAATACTGTGCTGATTAAAAAACAGCATAATATTTTGCCAAATACCATTTAGAGCAACCATATTTTATCCTTGTCATAAATATGGTATTGAATAAGAGTTTTCCCATTCTAATAGAATCATTAATAGATCTGTGAGTAAAAGGTAACTTCCAACCCCCTGACAAAAACTATGGAATTAGCAATTCTGAGATGTTGTTCTTTCGGGATTTTTATTCAGCAGTAAATAAACTAATAAGAGATAAAAAGCGAGCATTTTTATTTAATAAATTAATAAATGAATTATTAATTTGTCTGTAGTTTAAAGAGTGTTTAGGAATTGCATTGAGAGACTGGAGGTAGACTATGAAGTAAGTTTTTAATCCATGATAAGAAAAATATATTGAAAAAACTGCAACAATGAAAAAAAAAAAATGATTATCATAGAAAATTTAGAAGTAATTTTAAAAACAATTTTCAAAATAATTTCTTAAAATTAAGTCTTTACAACTTTTGAAGTCTTAAAATTCAATGTCTGTTTAATCTGGCCTAAAAGATAGTTTTTAGGCAGTAAAGATAAAATAGTTAACTTTTAAAGAGACATAATTTGTATTGAAGCTGAAAAATAGGTAAATAGATCTTGAACAAATTGTTTACATATATTGGTGTCAGTTCATGTAAAAATCTTCTCTCCACAATAGTATATATTTCATATCCAGTTTATCTAATAACAGATAAAAAGCAAGCAATTTTATTTAATAAATTAATAAATGAATTATTAATTTGTCTATAGTTTAAGGTTATTGCAAGGTATAATGCATTTTTTATAGCTAAAAAAAAACGAACTGTTCTTTAGTTGCCTCTTGCAAATCTGTGCTAAAAAAGATGGAAAATAATCTCTTTTACCCCTTGAAACTTGCAACTTCATTGTCTCAATTGGTGAAAATATAACCCTTGTGTTGAACATCTGGGATATTACACCCTCCCTCTCCATTTTGTCTGCCAGGATGCCACTATGTGGCACCGTTTCAGGACTATAAAAGAAAAGATATAAACGTCCCTTTTTCTCTTTTTGCTCACTCATAAACTGCATACAGTAGTTTGAAGATGTCCAGTCTTTCTTTCTGGCAAACCGACAAGTTAATTTTAAACAAGCCATATGGACATCACACACTATGGCTAAGTATATAAATATTTACTTTCCTATTTTTGGTAATTAATGTTCGGTGAAGGAATGCTAAATGTTTCCTTATAGGAATACGGCTAATATTACCATCATCATTTGTATACACTTCTATATATCTTTCTTTTTTGTAAGTGATTTTGTTCTTTATATGAATACATATGCAAATTTCCTCTATGTGATGAAATTTATTTTTCTGGAAAATGTTTAATTAATTAATTTTGAAAGTCTTAGTAAGCATCAACAAATTGTACTACCCCCTGCCATTACAAACTGATCACTAACAGCAAACTTCTCTATTAAAATCCTGTTTTTAATAAAAAGTTAGATGGATTGGAATTAGTTTGTGCGTGTTCGGCAGCCAAGGTATGTTTTCTATAGTAGTAGATTTAAGAGTTAGGGCAGTGTCTGTTCATGATTCAGGGATAATGTTTACCATGTAGAGACCATGAGATTTGATGGTTTGATTTTTTTTTTTTGTTGAATCAGTCAGTAATGTGCCATGCATGATACATGCTTAGGTAATTATGTATCTTTCAATACATGACTGATGAGGCAGATTTTTTCCCACAGTAGCTTGACATTTCTTTATACAGTAGACCAGTTGCCATCCAAGGCTATAGAACCCAGTCTGTCCTACTATTTACCCATAGCTAGGGAGAGAAGTAGAGGATTCATACCTTTCCCAAGGGTATTAGCATGTAAGTGGATTCAACTGGAATTAGAACTTGGCTCTCTAATTCCTCAATCCGAGCCGCTATACATTACTCCACCTTGTGGCTAGGAAATGGTTGATTGTAGGGTTATTTGGGCAGGAATGTAGTTTGATATCATATTATAAGGCTAATTACTGCTCTCTTAGTGTCAGAGGCATTTTATGATTTTCGTCAGATACCTTTTCCGTGGGAGATTTTTTTTTTTTTTTAAAGAAATTGATAATTAAGGATCAGAATGGGACACACCTATATTCACTCACTCATTTCTCCCCCAAAATGAACATCCATCTGAATGCACAGCATGTCTGGAGGTATATACTGCAAAACATATTCTAGACTATTGTAGTGACCTTTACCCCCCATATGTCAACATTTTTATGACATGACTAGTCTAGAGGAAGGTAAAGGTAGAAATTATCTTAGTCTTCTTGAAGGAGTTTGGTCTATATCACCAATCATAGCAGTAAATAACTCCATTCTCAAGGTATAACTGGAAAGTAATGAAACCAATGACCCAAATGATTGTTTACATGACATATATTTAAATAAAAAAAAACTTTTCTGCATTAAATAACCAACATTTGATATGCTGTTAACACAAAACAATTAATATCATAATCCTGTAGCCCCTATTCAGTATAAACCAATTTCTTAGTTACAGAAATGGAATGCTTTTAATTTTGTTACAAATAAAACAAATCTTCAGCCCCAATCATTTAAATTTCACACATAATGAGATGAAGATCGAACACGTATAAAAGATAAAATCTCATTGAGATTGTCTAATTTTCAGTACTGGATTATCCCATTAACCCGATGACAGCCATGATGTTAATCCTTTTTGTTAATAAAACTTTCAATTAATACTTAATGATAAACCAGATATAATTTGTGTACATGTAATTCATTAACTGTAGTGTGGCCAGAGGCAAGCTTTGTTTGAATTAATTCATTTCAAATTACTGAGGCTAATGAGCCAGTCTGATAAAATGTGTTAAATCAACTCAGATTTGCTATTGGTTGCTTATGTGTAACAAGGGAGATAATTGTTGGCTTTAAATTGTTTCTTGTCAGTAACTTGATAATCTTTGTTATCATTAGTTAGATAGATTACATAAATAAGAATGAGTTTTTATTCAGCAAACAGTTTTATGAATTCCTTTTTTCTTCTTATAATTGTATTTGCTTCCTGTAACTAGAAAATAACACAATTTTTAAATGGCTTGAATTGATTAGAAAACAATGATCCTGCTTTCCCTCGTGAGACCAATGTACTGATGATGAGAGAGAATGCCAGTTACATAATTATTCACAGTTTGTCTTTCTTAATCATATCACCCCATGCAAGACAGTAAAGATATAAGAGGTTACTGAGTGAAAGAATAAGAGAAAAAAAAAAAGCATTATTAAGGAGTGAGAATAATATAGAGTAATCAAGAGGATTGTAGATAATGATTGACATTGAATTTAAATTTTGGGAGATCAAACTTGGCTGGAAAGCATGGAGTCAGAAGAGAGTTCCACAAGTGAGAAGTGTGAGGAAAATAAACTGTTAACATAGAATTTATGGTTACATCTAGCCAGCTCAAGTTGCATTTATGTCTAGCCACTTTAACTGTAAATTGATGTGACTCTTAAACTTATAAAGTCTAGATACCATAGTAAAGAGCTCATTCAAACAATTATCATGAAAGTATTGATAGAAAAAGCACAGGGAAGCTACATTATGGCAATGGGAAAGTGACTGGAGCTGAGAGAGGCCCAGTCAGGACCAATAATATTGAATCTATTGCTAGGTCAGCTGCTAAGAAAGTTGGTTCACTGTGCTGGATGAGACAATTTTTCTCTCTGGAATCTATCTTACATATCTATAAGTCTATAATTCACCCATTCTTAGAATATTGTTGTCATATATGGTTCAGTGCCTCTGTTGTTTACCAGGAGCTCCTTGATAAAATCCAAAGAAGAATCAGTGATATTACTGGTCCTGATCTGGCAGTTCAGCTTTAGTCACTTGCCCACCACCATAAGGTTACTGCTCTGGGCCTTTTTTTTATAAATACTTACATGGTAATTTTTTGGATGAGCTCTTCACTATGGAATCTACACTGTGTGAATTTGGCAGCAAGATCTCATCAATTTGCAGTTGAGATAGCTAGATGTCACTGATGGTTTCTTTTCTCACACCTCTCATCTGTAGAACTCCCTTCCAAACCCATGCTTTCCAGCCAATCTGTAAAAGTTTAAATGCAATGTCAATCACTATCTACTGTCCTTCAGATTGGTCTTTTCTCTTTCTACTCATTATTAATGTTTCTTTTTGCAATTCCTCCACACCCTGTAATCCCTTGCTTGTTAGTGACTGTACTACTTTGTTTGGGGTGATACCAATTAAATAAAAAAAAAAATCTTGAGGTCTGATGATTGCTATTGCATGAAACTTGAATTTACAGAAAAGTAAGAATATATAATTTATTCAAAAATTATAGCATGAACATGTTATAAAATCACTACAAAAATAGCCATTTTATTTCAATACTTCTGGTGGCTTATCAAGTGATTGTGTTGAATGTTATATTTGCTCTACTCTGTATTGAGCACTCTTTTAAGAATAGCATTTTTGGTTATTGGAATTTATTCCATATACACCAATCATATACTTGGAGATATCTATATATATAAAGAGAGAAAGAAACAAACAAATCAGTGATGAGTCCAGTGAATTTTTTTAAAGCTTTTGAGCACCTCCTATCACAAATAAACCATAAGCATCAGATGGAGTAGTGACAACAGAAGTCAATGAATGTTAAAGAATAAACCAAGCTGAAGACTAGTGAGATTACTTTGTAACCACACACACGTACACGACTGACAGTAAACATGGAGTGTGGACCCCAATATCTATACACACACACACACACACACACACACACACACTCTCTCTCTCTCTCTCTCTCTATATATATATATATATATATATAAAATGAAAATTCATAATTATTGGTTGACTCAAATTTTCTTGATTCTTTGTTCTTCAAGAGCAAACAAGAATGATCTATTACTGACTATATATTCTATAAATACTAACTAAACGTATATAAGGGGGATGGAGCAGCTAAAAAGACTTAATGAGACACTTCTCAGTATTGCACTGAGTAAAAAAAAAAAAAATCAGATTTTTCATTTTCTATTTCATTTTTTGAAGGTCAAGAAAAATAACTTATTTGAACGCCCTTGTGTATGCATTGTGTGTGGGTGTGTACGGTCAGTGATTTCCAGATAATTGAGACTTAGATTTCTCTCTTTTCGATAAAAAAATAACTAAAGCTAATTTTACTAATCATGAAAAAAAAAATGTACATATGGACATCTGCACTTGGGCATTTGCCAGTTGTTTCCCCAAATCACAAAGGTTTTGTGTCCATAAGAAAGGCCCCTTGCCCCAAGACACGACAAAAGCAAAGGGTATGAGAGCAACAACAATAACGAAAAAAACAAAAAAACTAAAGAAAAATCACTGCCAGAAGCTAAATGAAAATGAGAGAATCAACTGACTTTAGATACTTTGGAGATTTCTTTTATAAAGTTTCGCCATATCATCAGGTTTGGCAACCAAAAAATCTTGTATTATTGCTTTTTGCACAGAGGAAGTAATAAGTTAGAGAAGGGAAATTAAGGGGAGAAAAGGTTTTTTTTTTTTTTTCAGTGTACGAATCTGAGGTGAACTATAGGGTTCTGAAACTAGCATTGGTCTCATCTTGTCTTTAGAAAATCAAAGAAGAAAAACTGGCAAAGAAAGAACTAAGACAAAAAAGAAGACATTTTTGCATCTGCTTTGTTTCTTAAATTGTGATTCATTATTATATTGTGTATCTGAAGTTTGATTTCTTTTTCTTTAATAATTTACTTGAATCTGTTTATGTTTTCTGTACTTCTGGGCTTCATTTATTCCAGGTTTTTTTTTGTTTTTTTTTAAATACTTATTTAGTTGGGACTTGTAAGAACAATGTCCCAAGTAACAGAGTTCTTCACCAGTAGATATGTTTTAATTCATTATTTGGAAAGAAGTAAGTGCAAAAAGAAAAAATACTTCCAAGAAAATCAGATTTTTTTGCAGCAAACTATTTTTCCTTTTCTCTTTTTGTTTAAGCAATATGACGATTTTTTTTTTTTATCTTGATTGTACCCAAAAGAAAATTGGATTGCATTTTGGTTTTCTCCTCTCTTTTCTTGGCATAAATGAAAGGAACCAAAGTTATAGATGTTTTAGGAGAACCCATTCTAATAGTTTCATGAAGGGATTATTTTTTTTCTATTTTCAGAATATAGAAGAATTTAGTTGACAAGTATACATTGGTAGCCAGGATACATTCCAGCTTTTGAAAAATTAAATTGTTATTTCAAAATGGTTTTATCGATATTACACTCTGATTTTGAAAAACTTGGAACAGGCTGTATTCTGCTTCTGAAATATTTGCATAAAATCAAAAATGTTATTGCTGAAAAGAAATTATATTTCATGAAGTCAATAAAAAATTAAAAAACATGATTTATTCTATTGATATAATTAGGAAGGGTAATAGTAATATCAGCCGTTTCCTTATAAAGAAATACATGGCATTCATTGGCTGAGCAGTCAATACTACTCTCGGTTGAAATTATAAAATCTTTCTCTTAAAAAGAACTTTTCCGGAAAATAGACTTCTCAAAACAAGTAGCTTTTGTTATTGTTTCCGGTATTGAATGGGGTTTTCTTCCTAACCTTTTATCTAAAGTCATGTGGAATTCCAACATTTTGATTATTTTACTACTTTCACTTCAAGTTACATGCAATATTTGTTTTAGTTGTTGCCCTTGTTGGAAGTCCTCAAGTGATGTGGTTTCTGTTATTTCCTCCAGTTCTTTGTGATTCTGTAACACCAGTCAAGAGACAGTATTCTATGTGAGGAGGTAAAAGGAAGTACTGGGTTATATGAAAGAACTTCTGGACATACCAGATACCAAGAGAATCTTGTTTGAAATGGGATGATAAAATTTAAAATGGTAAGTCACTCAGGGATAACTTAGAAGATTTTATTGCAAAACATGAGACAAAAAGTTTCCAGATGGATGCATTCATATTATGAACAGTTTGGTTTGTAAAACTTGCTTTGGATGCTTTTTGGTGACAAGTTTTATGCAGAAGCACCAAATAAAAAGTTACTTGATGATGAATTTCCTTGGATGATTACAAGAGATACTTTTTCAAAAAATTTGCGGTACATAAAAATTTTTCTTGGTTTTCTTGCTGGTGGCAAACTCTTTGGACTCAGATGCAGAGAAACAGGTTGCCCAGAGAAAGCTGTCTTTTAATGAATTTCTTTATCAATTTTCACATAGGTAGTCTCTCCTAAAGGATCAAAGAGTTGCTTTTTGAGCTTTTTCAGAGTTTTCTGATCCAGTACCTAGCCTTTAGTTGTATTTTCTGGTTGTCACTTGTATTTATAGAGATTTCACATTTGTTGCATCTGCAAACTTTTACTGAAAATCAAATGAGAGCAAATCTCTGCCTGGGTATTTTCAAGCTGGCCTCAGATTTCCAATTCTTTCAATTCTTTCTTGCAAGACTTCCTCGGAGACTCCCAGGTATTGTCATTTGCAAAAAAAATTTATTGCAACAATGTCTTTGCAGTTAGCCTACTTTTCATCCTCTTCTAATTTCACTCAAAGACCTCTTTGAACTATATTGATTGAGTGACGACAGGTTTTCTCAAATCTCCAGCACCTTCTTCAGTATTCATGTAGACGCTGACATTTTTTTAATTGTTTTTTTTTTAAGTTGGACAGCTTTGATCCATCTTCAAATCTCCATTAATCATTTGTACATTTCAAAGCAAAAGTATTTGGTGGATTTCACTGAAGATGAAGTGGCAGAAAGTCTATTCACTCTTCAAGCAGTTCTTGTATGCATTAAAAGGCTGAGAACTTCATTACTCGATATAGTTTGGATACACTTATGCAGGGGATACCATTTTAGGAACAGATAGCAGAACAGGGATAAAGAGGGACAGTAAATGTATCTATGGGTCACGAGATGCATTATATACATTATATATATATATATATATATATATATATATATATATCAAATCATGAATCCTATGACACATCAGGGCCGTAGGGACACCACAAGTACTGCAGCTACAGCAGAAGAGGTGTTTCTTGAGCAAGATAGTCTGACAGAACCCAACTTTCTAAAGGCTGGTTTGAATTCAGTTTTTTTTTTCTCCTAGACTGGTTGCCACCCAAAGCTATAAAAGTCTGTCCTGCTATTTACCTATAACTGGGGGTGGGGAGAAGAGGATTCATACTTTTCCCAAGGGTATTAGCACGTAAGTGAATGTAATGGATTCAACAAAGCAACTATCCATTACTCCACCATGCATGCATATATATATATATATATATATATATATATATATATAAGAGAGATGTATATGTACTTATACATATTTCTACATACTCGTATATACATGTACACTTACACATGCTGATCAGTATGTAAATATGCATGCATATGCCCATCTTAGAGACTTTTTTTTAAAATATATATACTTATATATACATATTCATAAATACTACTATTTATATATGCCTGTACACACTTATATGTATGTGTGCTCCCACACACACACACACACACACACACACACACACACACACAACCTTATAATATACTAGCAGGGATACCCAGTGTTGCTCAGAAGATCTCTGAATAATAGTTTATTATTGACAATTTATTGATATCTTTCAGCCATTTTATGGAAAATAATTTTTTATTCAATCTTTAAAAAATAAACTTCATTGTCTTTTTTGGTTGTTACAAAATAACTAAATTTAGGAAAATACCGCACTACCAATACCACATTCGGTGTGGGGGGTGGATTAAGGGCTGAGCATCCCCATATTTTTATTAAAAAAGACACTTTATTTTTCAATTTAAATACTAACATAAATACTCTTAATGTTGTTTTCAAACAAATCAAACTTAAATAAAAGTTCATTAACCTTTTTTCAAATTATTATTAATAAAATTTTTAATAAACTTAAATTAAGATGCACTTAAACATATTTAATTTAATCATTTTTTTCAAGCAAAAACTATAGTGAGCCTTACTTCAAAAAATAATTACGTAATATTTTGGTGGGGAATTTAGATTTTTTAAGTAAATAAAGTTTTACTTTTAAACATTAATTACTAACTATTTTTAAAGTGAGTAAAAGCAAGATACATTGAGAATTTAGTTTTGAAAAGCAATTACGTTTAAATTTCAAGTGATATTTGTATTTGAAAAAAAATAGTTAAAGAAAAATTGGGAAAGACAGAAATGAATTACGGTCAACATTAGTCATGTTATTTTTTTTATGAATTTAACTATACTTTGTTTAAATTAATTTTCAAAAAAATAAGGCTTTCTATAGTTTTTTGCTTTAATAAAACTTAATTGAAAATTATTTACTTTTTATGTTAATTACAAACCAAAAAAAACAATGAAATTTATTTTTTAAAGATTGAATAAAAATATTATTTCCCATAAAATGGTTGAAAAATAAGTGAATAATAAACACACACACACAGCTGCCCTTTAGGGTGATACTGAGTCTGTATATTTATTTTGTAGCTGGACACACACACACACACACTCGAATATTGGAATAAATACATATTAAACTTTTTGTCAAATAATTATTTAATTTTCTTCTTTTTTTTTAAATTTACTTTGTTTTAATATTCATTTTTTTTTAAGTTATACTTTTATTTATAGATGTGAAAATAAATTCAAGAGAATAAAATTTTAAATATATACTTGTATAGCATTTAGCAGAGTAAAAAAGTAAAAACAAATGGTAATAACTAATCTGGAATAGGAATTACTGTTTGTTTTTGCCTTTTAATACTGAGAATTTTGAATGCATTTTAACTGTCTTTGTAAATACAAATCATATCATAATTTTTTTACAAAAAGCTGGCTTTGGTGATAATGAGTCTGTATACATATTTACTTTGTCATAACTATTGTTTTTTAGTAGTATGCAGATGAAGACACACACAACTGCCCTATCTATCTATCTCTCTCTCTCTCTCTCTCTCTCTCTCTCTCTATATATATATATATATATATATATATATATATATATATACATAATTTTAGAGTTTTTTTTTTTTTTTTTTTTTAGTTAGTGAGGTGTGCTGTCTCTCCTGATATTATGGGTTGCATTAGGATGCCTGGTTTGTTTGCTTAAATTTATACACACATGCACAAATATATGTATACATACATACATATAAATATATTTCCTGAAAGATATAAATAGACACACATGTACATATTAGAGCCATCTGTAGTTTTTTTTAACTTAGCTGCCTTCAAGTAAGTCCCTGTCCTCTCCACCAAATTGTATACTGCAGGGCAAAGAACAAATGTCCCTAAAATGAAATTGCCTACAGAACAATGTACTGTATTAAGCCACTATAACATCAGTAGATAACAAAGAAAATATGCATTGGAATAATCCTAGAAAAAAAGAAATTATGAGCACAAAACACCCTTTATAAATAGTAAATAAATGAACAGCACAATGCTTTCTAAACATGTATGAGAAATAAAAACAAATAACACCAAAAATATCAAGGAAAATAAGGAATACAGCATCAGCTAACAACAATAAATCCAGAAACTGTAAATTTTGTCTAGAGGAGAAAATAATTACACCTACCTTCCCAGGGCAACACAAGCTACCAAATAAACGATCAGAACACACCTCGAAATGCAGACATGAAAGCAAATTTTTGCTACATTACAAAAAATTGAAAAAAAAAAAAAAAAAGAAATGAATAAAAAAAGAAATAAATAAATAAGTATAATAAATTAATCCAAATCAATAAATTAAGTAAATATTAAACAAATTATCAAACTATGGATGCAGGCATATGTACAAAACTCATAAATATAGCATAAAACTATTTTTTATCATATATATATATATATATATATACACACACACACACACACACACACACATCTCTCTCTCTCTATAAACATATATATATATATATATATATATATAAGGCTGAGAACTTTTCTTCACTTCCAGGTATAGTCTAGGTACATTTATATAGGTATTAAACTGGCTTATCCAAATATCATACATAAAACTTTCACTTAATTACATATTAAGCGTGAATTAATTTATATATGCACACACATGAACAAATAGATACATTTATTCACATAGTCTTGTTTAAACACATAAGCACGATGACACATGTGGTAACTACTGACTTAAAATGGAACAGCATTTCCCATAGAAATGCATACAATTCCATCTGCAAAGTTAAATCATGACATGGATTTTATTCCAAGAACCTGTGTGTGATACAATGCTTTTATTTGAGAATAAATGTCTGTTCTTTTATTGTCCTTATTCAACTTTTACTTTCACTGACTTTAAACTTGTATGAATTTCGTACATAGACAAGTTCTGGAGTTTTTGTATCTGATATATTGTCCACTTACCAGTTGTCTTTGCTTTTCTTCTTGGAGACAAAGAAAAGCTTTTCTGTGTTTGTCTAACCATTCTGTCCATTCCAAGTACTAGTCACCACCCCATTATTCCAAGAATCTGATAAAAAAGAAAGGAAACAACACGCCATCCTCACTGTTTTTATAGCCTGTTTCTGATCAGGACAGTTGAATTGACCACCTGTTTTTTTTTGCCATTGATGCAAAAAAAGTCCATCTTTGTGTGGGAGAGAACAGGAGAAATAAAGAATCATTATAGCCAGATGCTCATATTTGCTTATTTATGACTGAATTGCTTTTGAGGCAATTTTTTTTTTTTAATTATACAGGATTTTTAATTAAGAGACAAGTTCTAAGAATGAATAGGAATAGAAATTTTTCTTTTTTTCTTCTCAGTTTTCTGTTTCTGTCCACAAGAATGATGGCAGAATTACAGAACAATGTTTTTATTTTAAACAAGACTGTCCTTTTGTCATATCCTAAAGATGATAAAAAGTTATATCTTGTCTATTTTACTCTCTAAATGGTAGAAACTGTCTATGGTCCATATTCCTCTTAAAAAAAATAAATGAAAAGCTATTTATTTCAGTTTTAATTCACCAATTACAAACTCCATAAAACTAAGCCAGATCTTGGACATGGCTTGCCAATTCTATTTTTAATGCTGTGCATTAATTTTTATTAGTGTTATGATTTAATTACTAATTTTGCTCCATCTTGTTTATCAATCAGCAGTTTTGAAATTTTGAACAAATGGGGAAGTAAGTAAAAACTGAAGAATTATAAAATAAAATATTGTGCAACTCAATGGAGAATAATAATTATTTTTGAGGATAGATTTTTTTTTTTTCGTAATTTTCCACTCTGATTTTTATATTGATGGAAAGAGATGATAAACTTTACAGTGAAAGACAAATTCATCATTGAATTTTCAGAACAATTTCCTTCATCAGCAATAAGGAAAAAAATTTGTTTGAGGAAGGAATAAATTCAAAAATGTCATAAGAGAAAAATAATTGGAAGAAATCTACAATATCACCATTTAAGAAATTCACACCAACCAGTGCTCTAAGATAAAAAAATTTTCTTCTAAATATTTATCTCATTAAATTATTCATCATGGTAAAATCCTGTCTCTCTTCGGTCATGAAACCTTCATTCTTTCGGATCAGTTTTCCATTTTGAATTTTCTGACTTTAAGAATTTTTTTCTTTTTGTTTCCTTTTGTATTGCTATGGCCTGGCTTATTTGGTCTCTTTAGTTTAATTTTTTTTGTATATTTTTTGTAATTGGTATCACTCCAAGCAAGGCAGTAATGCCACTAAAACACAAGAGGTTAAATAGTGTGGAAGAATTAGGAACAGAAACAATAATGAGAAAAGCACAATTGTATTATATATATATATATATATATATATAGACAAATGGAAAACGTTTCATTGAAGCTAGATTTGATTATGTTTCACCTTTCTAGGCCTAATAAGCTCCAAAAATGAAAACAAAATGTGAGTGTATATATATATATATATATATATATATATATATGCTTAAATAATGAATCATAGTATTTTTCCCTAAGCTGGTGTGTCTTGTGATTGAAGAAGAAAGAAAATGACTAACTTTAAAAAATCCGTTGATATTTATTCTATATCTTTTTTTATAATTCTTAGTTCATGCTGAAAGTTGTTAATATATTTTCCCTGGCTTTTTGTATTGAATTAAAGGTAAATCCTCATCTCATTTTCAGAATGGCTCGAAAGCAAGAGATTCATATAACCTTTTCGGAACTGAATCCAAGGCAAATATTCATCGAATCCTTCAGAATGGGTTGAAAGTAAAATATTCATGTTTTCAGGTTTAAACAATGTGTTTGAAATAGGATATAGAATCTTGACAAAGTTTTAAAAAAATTTGACAAATGGAAAAAGTCTCATTGAAATTATATTTAATTACACCTTTTTACCAATTCTAGGATGAATCAGATGCAAAAAGGAAAGAAAGAAATGTGTGTATCTGTATTTGTGTGAATTTTCCATTTGTTAAATTCCATAAAAAAAAACTTTTTTAAGATTCTTTATCCTATTTTAAACACACACATGTATGTGTTTTATTAAAAACGACTGATAAAGTACTGCAATTAAGTTTTTTTTATTTAATTTTTCTTGTATTCTTATAATTTTCTTTTCTGGACATAATTTATATAGAAATTGTCCAAATGTTCTGTATGCCCGAGTGCATTCAATTATATTTTTAGCCATTATCAAGGATTATTTTATTTTTACTTTTAACTGAATGTATGGATTGTTTTATCTATCTAGATTTATAAAAATGTTTTATTTTCTAAACACAGCAAATTGTGATCATATTCACAGTTGATATTATTGAGTGCTGGCTCTTTCTTTTTTATTAATAATGCTTCTATTATTTTTAGCCTTTTTGTACATGTGGATAAGGCTATTATATTTGTATGATCAACAAGTATGTTATGGATAGAGTTTGGTACGTCTCCATGTGTATTATGATCAGATATAGTCAAAATAAAATCATCTTTGTTAATGGCTAAAAGTATAGCCAAAAGCACTTTTGGATAATTTCTACATAATTTTTTGTCCAGAAAAGAAGAAAATAAGAACACAAGAAAAATTAAATAAAAAAACTTAATCGCAGTACAGTTGTTTTTAATGAAATGTTTATAAAAGAGGGATTACATAATATACTCTCTCTTTCTCTCTCATATATATATATATATATATATTGTGTGTGTAGATATAGACAGATATATTAGAATTATCTATAAATAGGTATAGTGTTGTAAAGTTTTTTCTAAAGAAGTGTTTTCTTTTTTTATAGGACTTATACAATCTAAACAAATATTAGGTACAATTGACTATCAACTGCACTATATCATTGAAACTCTGTAACTAAAAATATAGCAGTCCAAAAATAAGTACTCTTACAAAAGAAGTTCATGTCATTCTTTATAGTAAGTATATTTTCAAACCAAACTTGACCTTTGTTTTTTGTTTTTCTTTTAGTAAGGGGATTTAAATAAATTGGAATATAAACATTTCTTATAAACACATAGCCTCATTTTGCGAAATATCAGGTGAGAAAAACCTAAGTGGACTTTATAGATGATCAAATGGATCAATTCATTCAAATCCCAAAAATGTTAATCTTACTATAGATATAATCTCAAATTAGTGTTGATGTTTTCAAGAAATATGATGGAAACATTGTTTTTTCAAAACAGAGTTGGAGAATTCTGAAAAATCTTCAAAAAAAGAAAAAAAGGGATTCAACATAGACATACACACACACACACATATATATATATATATATGTACATGCACACACACACACATATATATATGTACACACACACACACATATATGTACATGCACACACACACATATATATATATGTTTGCACACACACACATATATGTACATACACACACACACATATATATGTACATACACACACACATATATGTACATGCACACACACACACACATATATATGTACATGCACACACACACACACACATATATATGTACATGCACACACACACACACACACACACACACACATATATATGTACATGCACACATGCACGCACACACAGACACACTGGGGTGAGGACATTTTCAAATCACACAAGATAGAACTATATAAAGATGGCTTCTTTCAAGTTGGGAGTTAATTTAAAAATAGTATTAGACTTTGTAAAACCTGTTGACACTTACCTGACATGTTGATTGACAGTAAAAGGGCAAGCAGAGCTTCTTTCAGCCTCTTCTATGGCTATTATTGTAAGATGACTGGTGAGGGGTAAAAAAAAATTGATTCATATCTTTTAATGCAGCAGGAATTTGAAATCAGTGATTCAATTCTCCAAATTACTTCCAACTGTGTTTAATTTCATTTGTAGTGATTTTTTATTATAAATATTTACTTTTACCTTACAGCCGCTGGTCGAAAGGTCCAACAACTGATCTGTTCTTTAAGCTGTAATGAATTACTGTACTACCTCTTATCTGTCTTTTGCACAGACTGTCTTCTAATCTCAAGGAGCTTTTATACACCCCCCACATATATATATATATATATATATATAGTAAAGGTAATAAATCCATTGGTAAAAAATTATTAAAACTGATCCACAAAAAGAGCTCAATTTAGTTATTATTGCAGAGCAAAAATTAATACACAATAAATATATATGAGGTGATTTGGGATTATTGTGTATTAAAATATATATATGTACACACATGCACCCACACACATGCACCCACACACACACCTCACACTGAAATATATATATAATGCACTGTTACATTAGAACAGGTACATACCCACTACAAATCTGTACATCTTGTTTCAATGTTAAAATTTAATGTTTCATCAGGTGGGAAACCTGATGGTACATTTCCCACCTGAAGAATAATTGATTCTTATTGTTGAAACAAAATGTACAGATCTGTAGTGGGTATGTACCTGTTCTAATGTAACATTGTATAATAAATAAATATTAATTGCTCTACTTTTGTATTGAGCCTTGTTTTAAATTAATGTTTTGAACACTGGAACTTTACTCATCATTCTTTTAAGTTCAGATATATATATACATGTATGTATGTGTGTGTGTGTGTGTGTATATATAATATACATATACCGCACCTCACACCTATATATATATATATAAAACACTATGAAGACCTAGCTTGAGATCATTCATCCTAGAGGAAAGCAGTGTACAATAATAAGAAAAAATTTGAACCAAATTGTGTTGCACATAAAAAACGGTTGGTTGATTTTGTTCAGCAGTATATGAACATCTATGGGTAATTTAATACCAAAATCTAAATATTTTGAAGAATGCAGTTTCATGCCTTCAACTGCAGATAAAAAGTATTTCTGAGCATTTTGCTATAAAACTTATTGTTGGTCATTTTGCTTTAAAAATGTATTGCTGGTCATTTTATTATAAATTTTTATTGTTAGTCATTTTACTATAACAAAGTATTGTTGGTCATTTTACGATAAAAATGTATTTTTATACTTTCATAGTCTTTTGGTTTTGTTTGGTGGGAGTCATTCTTTGCCAATAGATGGGAGCCTAAAAGGTCCTTACACTCCGGGTCAGGGTAGTAGCACCTGTTAGGAACAACAGCAATTAAGAGGTGGTTTTACCTTTCACAAAACCTTCCAATCAGTCTGTGCACAAGACAGATAAAAGACCACTGTCTTCTAATCTCAAGGACATTTTATACATCCCCCTACACACACACACACATCTCTCACCAATATATATATATATATATATATACACACACACACACATCTCAATAATATATATATATATATATATATATACACACACACACACACACATCTCAATAATATATATATATATATATATATATATACACACACACACCTCTCACCAACAGATCTGTCAAATTCAAATAAGAGTTGTTCCTCTAACTTCTCTCAGCATATACACACACATACACTTCTGACCAATATATATATATATATATATGCACACACACCTCTCACCAATATATATATATATATATATACACACACACACACACACACACAACTCACCAACAGATCCAAATAAGATTTGTTCCTCTAACTTAATTTCTCTCTGCATATATATATATATATATATATACATATACAGACACACTTGCATTTATTTTTCTCATCTTACTTAACTGAGAAGATGAGTGTCTGTGGCAGTTTTCCCTAAAATCCTGGAACTTTTCACTGCTGCAGGGAAATGCCTGTTCCAGTCTAACTTTCCTCAAAGTCATTAGATGTTTTGTTTCTTTCCATAAAAGAGGTGATCATTGTTCTTGTATGCATCTCTCTCTCTCTCTCTCTCTTTGCACTTCTTAGTAGCCATCTTCACATTCTTTAAGATTCTCCAATAAATAGATCTGATTCTAACAAAATGACCCTTCAGCTAAAACAAAAACTTATGAGATTCCACACACACACACACACACCCACGCTTTAGTCAGTACAAAGATAATGTCATAGAAGTGGGTATTTTGAGTCATGCATAATCAACTTCAGGTCATACAGGTCATCTTAAATTTTGTCAATTTTTATGTTTGTTTGCTTGTTTTTAATATCTCAATATCTTTTGTCATACAATGTCATACTTTTCAGCTCATTGATTTTCTGAACAAGACACAATTGAAATTCTCTTGAATTGTACAAGAATGAAGTGCTGAAAAGCTCTCAGCCTAACTAACTTCACAAAATCTGACCAAATATCTTATGTATTTTTATTAGATACTTTCTTTGTCAGGTTGAGATTTTTTCACACACCCCCACACACACACATATATATATATATATAGAGGCAGCATATTTTCGTTCATGCATGTATGGTTGAATAATTTAGACATGCCATGTCTGTTTATTTTTATTCTCTCCCTCTTATATTCATGGATCTTTTATTTAAGCTGCAATTAAACTGATTGAGAAATACGCCATAGCTGTTTGTATGCTTTTTATTTTCCAAAGTACTTTCAATCTCATCCAATATCATCTTCAGGGGTGAATTGCTCAGACAAAGAATTAATACAATTGACAGTTATGAATTTTCTGTGTATGTGTAAATATGAAAGGATTAAAATAAATAGATGTAATAAATAGATATATATATATATATAGAGAGAGAGAGAAATAAACTTGCCATGGCTTAAATATGTTGCAATTTACTGAAGTTTAAACATACAGGAAATTACCACATATACAGATGAGTATAGGGATGTATTTCAAGATGAGGACCACTTAACTGTTGTTGTTCCAGGTCTACCCTCACCTGGGGTGGTAACACCAGTTATGGTCCTTATTGTGGGCATATAGTGAATTCCCAAACAAATCAGCAGCAACACATTTTTATTGCAAAATATATATCAATGCAACACTAAAAAAAAATAAATAATATAAAAATACATTTTCATAGTAAAATTACCAAAAATACATTTTATGATCTACAAACTATATATCTAAAAAGCACAACTTAACCATGAAAGTGTAAAATTATGTACAAAATATCTGTAGTTAAAAGCATGAAATTACATATAAAATATTTAGATTTCGGCACTGAATGACCCATAGAGCTCGATATGTGACAAAACAAAATCACCCAACCAAAATAAGCAATCTGTCAACAGTTTTCAGACTTGACACTAACTATTAATACACTGTATAAACTATTTTGATTTAACACAGGCCTGAAAGGGCACATGGCACAGTGGATAAAGGCAGTGGTTAGATCCAGTGACAGGACCCAAAGAGTTGTGAGTTCAATACCTGGTTAAGGCAGTGGAGAACTTTGAGAGGGGAATTAACAGGAGATAACTGATAACTGACATCCATTAGACATGGCATGTGGAACTACAACAGTCTACCCCAGTGAGCGAAATAAAGAGTTCAGTTCAACATTCCAATCACCTGAAGAAGGCCGGAGCGTACAACAGCCAAAATGTAATAAATATGGCGAGAAAGATGAGGAAAATAGTCCAAATAATGTAAATAATGTATTTAAATTTCAGTATTAAATAACCCACAGAGGTTGTTATGCCACTAAACAACTAACCTATCTCCCCTCGAGTGGCTCTTGTGCCATGTAAAGCATGAACATTATTGCAAACAAAACCTAATCTACAGGTCTAAGAATATACATTGCACCACGTTTGTCCATATAGCAACATGACTGATATGTCACATGCAACTTATGTTGAAATGATCAGATTCTATTCCCTCTTAAATGGGGGTACATGATCAGATTCTATTCCCTCTTAAATGGGAGTACATGATCAGATTCTATTCCCTCTTAAATGGGAGTACATGATCAGATTCTATTCCTTCTTAAATGGGAGTACATGATCAGATTCTATTCCCTCTTAAATGGGAGTACATGATTACAACTCTAATGGAACAGAAGGAGTACATGTGTCTCAGTGGTGTGATACCCACTTTCACTTATTACTTTCATTACATAGAACCTTATGGCAGCATGCATCAGTGCCTAAAGCTCAGTCACAGATTGTGCACTGGTATCAGTGTTACAATATTACAAGATGACTAAAGACTTCGAAAATTTTATCTCAATACCTACCATCCACCTAGTATGCACGTAATGTAACCAGATCAAAAGTGGCATGGTTATTCGAGGTGTTGTAATTTGGTCTCTTTTAAATTACATGCCTGTACATGAATTGAGTATATGATGAAAATCTTTACTAAAACTCTAAGGAAAATAGTAGGTTACTCAGATTGACATACCCCAGATGAAGGCCACTGGGTACAATGGTTGAAACATTGTGATAACAACAACAAAGATTAGGAAAAGAGTCCACATATAATTAATGTAAATAATAACTACCCCCATCCTTGAAAACACCAGAAAGCAGAAACTGCTCAAAAGTTTGTTACTTTCGCTGTTTGCCTTCATGTACAAAATGACTTATGGTCATATCACTGGTTCTCATTTGACCACCAATGTTAAGCAACATTGAGTCTGGTCAGTATCTAGATGGGTTATCGCTTGGGAATAACAGGTACTGTAAGCTTGAATGTGCATGTGGTGTATTGGATAACAGCTTGGAATTGGAAATCAGAGAGCCAAGTTCCAATTCCAGTCAGGTTTGTTATATTCACTTACACACAAATAGCCTTGGGAAAGGTATGAATCCACCTCTTCTCCCCTAACTATGGGTTAATTAGTAGGGCTTGTATCAGTAAATCAGTATTATCTCCAAAACAAAAAATTCTTATAATCTGAAATATATTCTGGCTTTAAATAACTGACAGAAAGGTGATAAACTGTAAAAAACAAATTAATTTAAGAAACAGAAACTTCACTGTAAGCTCTGTCAGAGAAAGCAGATGTTTTTTATGAAGATAAAAATGGAATATCCATAGTTTAATTAGTATGTGCAGATGAGTGCAAATCTAGACTGACTTATTAGTTGATGTCTAATTTCTTAGGGAAAAAAAAAATCAGTTTTTTTTCTCTTTATATTTGAACTTTTAAATGTTTCCCCAATTTAAGTTAATCTCTGATCTATATCTGCAAATCCTGCTTTTATTTGTGGTCCATACATTTGATCAGATTATTCAAACTCAACATTTCACATAAAAAGAAACACATCTTTTGTAGACATTTTTTCTTCGTCATCTATGTTTGGTGTTTGCGGTGGGGTCTTCACCTGCTTTTTCAGCGTCAAAGAAAGGAAACACCTCATCTAAGTCCCATTG
>CAHIKZ030003108.1:1870000-1902500 GCA_903632075.3 Acanthosepion pharaonis | reverse complement strand
CCAGTGAGTGAGTGGCTGGAGAATGTATATTTATTAATAAATACTTAATATCTCTGTTATTGAGCACTATTTTATTAACAGCAATACTCAATGTGTGATATATATATATATATGTATTAATCCTTGCTTTGGATATTCTGCCAAACCTGGTCTGGTGCTCCTGTTATATATTCAGAGAATCTTGATAAAATCCCAAAAAGAATCTGCAATGTTATTGGTCCTAATCTGGCATCTCAGTTTCAGTCATGTGCATTTTCTATAAATACTTTCATCATAATTGTTCAGGTGAACTTTCCTCTCTGGTATCTAAACTTTATGAAATTCAGCACAGCACAAGACTGATGGTAAGGTCTCATCATTTTCTTGTCGAAGTGGATAGATGTAACTAAGTTCTATGCTAATACTTTCTTCTCTCACAATTTTCACCTGTAGCATTCTTTTCTGGCTTCTTGCTTCCCAGCCAACTTTGATCTTCAAAAATTTAAATGCAATCTCAATCATTATCTTCCACCGCCTTAATTCTTGGTCTTTTATAGTCTTCTCTCTTTAATAGTATGTTTCTCTCATATTTTCTAACACTCAGTAATCTCTTGCATCTTAGTGACTTTACTGCCTTCCTTGGGGGTGAAATGATTAATATATATATATATATATATATATATATATATATAACATAGAAGAAGCAGATTCATAATCAAAGCAAGATTAAAAAGGCTAGTATTAGAAAAGTGGATAAAATAAAGTAAGAATTTGTTCATTTTAAGATCCTTTCGTTATTTTTTTTTATTTTATATACTTTTCCATTTGCATTCCTTGACAGATAAAAAAAAAATTGCATTTCTCTTTATCATTTACTAAAATTATTTTCACTCGGGTTCTTTCATAATGAATGAATAGACTCCAAGTCCCCAAAGATAAAGTTTTTAAAATTCATCTTGTCTAGATTTTTAGAGGCAGATATTTCAAAGATATTCTGGAAATGTTTAAAAAAAAAATGTTGAGTACCAATCAATATATTTGTATATGACAATAAAATATTACCTTCAAGTAATGTCTTTTAAAACTGCATTGTGCTGTCATAGATCAACTGATCTTTTGTAGTCCTCATTGACTGAAAAGAACACTAATAATTGTCTAATGTGCTTCAGGACATCATATAGAAACTCTGGCACAATTGTGTTTTCTAAGAAAAATACTGTTGTGCTTGATGCTCGTAATCTGTGAAATAAGTCTTTTGTATTGTGAAAACTTCTTAACTCACTTTCAAAATATTAAGAAGGTGGGGATTCAAAAGTTTGATAATTTTCCTTAAAATTAAATTTTTTAAAAATTTAAAAAAAAAAAAAAGACCAAAACATCTATTCAGAACATCTTTACAATACGTTTCATCAAATTGTTTGGAACATGGCAGAAAGAAATACTGAGTCACATGTTCTTCTATGGCTTAAACATTTTATAGTGTAACTATGAAAATGTTCAATTCTTCTATTTGCTGTGTCCCTTCAGGACATTTACAATTATGGCTCTTCACAATTTCCTGTCCTTTGTAGTTCTTAATAAATTTAGTCTTTTTATCACTTGTAAACCTTATTACACCACCCACTTGCTCATGCTCACAAGGTAGGTCATGTATTGTTTTCATCTATTCTTCTTGCCTCCAAACTATCCTGTGAGTATCAAATTTTTTAAGCCCCCTTTCCTCATTATATGCCCTAGAATTTTGAACTCTCTCTTCCTGATGTCAATTGTAAGTGTCTTTTTGTTTCCATTTTCTGTAAAACTTTGTAGATGATCACATGTTTGGTCCAGTGTATTCTCAGCATCCTTCTGTAGAACCACATTTCTGTTGCTTCACATCTCTTCTTCATCTATGCAGAGATTGCTCAGCATTCACTGCCATATAAGAAGACTTATATTACGTAACAGTCCAGCACCCTTTTCTTGGTTTCTAATGAAATTTTCCTTTTCCTTAATATGTTGATTAGCTTTTGAAAGGCATCTTTCACTGTTCCAATGCACCTTTGGATATCAGCATTGCACTTTCTGTCCTCTGTTAAACACTTGCCAGATATTTAAATTGTTGTACTTGTTTGATTTTAGTATCTACAATTTGTAATTTGCATGTTGATCTGTTCCTTTTACTGAAAACTATGCATTCTTTCTTTCTTTCTTGCAATTGAAGTTTAGTCCTTTCTTCTGGCTTTCCTTCACTACCAGATAGAGGAGATGCTGTTTCCTTTCCTTTCAACACTGTGTCATCTGCATATCTTATGCTTTTGAGATTGTAGCTGCCAATTATGAATCCTGATAGACTTCCTATTCTCTTAGAATTGCCTCACTGTATTGGTTGAATAAATCTTTATATATATATACTTAATCTGTTTACTGGATTCCTTTTTATCTCTACAAATCAACCATTCACCCTTGCATGGAGTATTGCTGCCATATATGGTCTGGAGCCCCTTTTAATTGTCTCAAGGTCCTTGATAAAATCCAAAGAGAGATATGCAATGTAATTGGCACTGATCTGGCATCTCATCTGCAGCTGCTCTCTCACAAATGTGCTGTTGCCTCTCTCTGTCTTTTTTACAAATACTTTTGCAGTAACTGCTCTGATGAGCTGCTTTTGCTGGTTCCCAGACTTAATGAATTTAAGCGCTCAACTAGGCCGGCATCTTGCTCTCACCTTTTCACTGTCAAAACTGTTAAATGTAGCCATCTCTTCTACTCCAATAGCTTCATATCTCACACTTCTTGCCTGTGAAACTCCCTCCCCATTTCTTGTTTTCCTGATAACTATAATCTCCAATTATTCAAATGTAATATCAATCGACGTCTCCAGATGCCCTGATCTATCCCCTAACCGTCTCGTCATCCTTTCTTCTATCACTCCTCTTTGTTCTCGCTCCTACTCTAAAACCTTTTGCAGGCTTCCCACCTTGCTCAGGGTTGAATGCTTAAAAAAAAAAAATACAGGCTATTTGATGCCAGTTACAAGTTTGCCTTAGGAGGAATATATGAGGTGATGCCATTTTCTTTCATTCTAGATGATAGTATGTTTACTGCAATACTATTTTAATGCCATATCGATTCAGGACATGAGCGATTATGACTCTCCACAACTTCTTATCCTTTATAGGTCTTTGAAACTTAGGTCTTTTCACCATCCCTCCCCCATTCACACAAGCTCATTAAATAGCCAGTCCACTGCCTCACATTGTCCCTTTTTCCTATGATACATCCTTTGAATATCATCGGATTGATAAAAATGACAGTAATTTTTTAATTAATTTTCCTCTAGAATAACATATGATTATCTCAAGTATGAGGGATCAGGCTGCATGACTGATAATTATATAAAATCACATTATGTTTTATGTCATAGAATAGATAGGTGGTTATCCAATTTAAACAACACTGGTTAATGAGTAATTGTTACAACAGATGGAATTTTAGACCTCATGCAACCTGGTGCGCTATTGTTAACATTAAGCTATAAGAAAGTTCAATAAAAAGATTTATGTTTAAATAAAGCTGTCTGTAGTATCCCTCTGGGTTTCAAGGTGTCTTTTCACGTAAAAGATGGTACAAATACTAGTCATGATTTTTCTTGTTTTGCCATTTCTTTATGGATAATACTTGTGAATTTTATGATCTTGTAGCACCTATCTTCAATTGAGGCTTAAAATGATTAATGAGGTATAAAAATTCTGCTCTGTCAACATCTGTCAACATTTTCTCATCTCTTTTTTTATCTGACCAGTTGTATATTGAGGATGTTTTTTGTTTTTTTTCTCCTTAAATAAAGCAAGAGAAAAATATGCGAAAGGGAAACAGTGTAACTTTGGGTAACTAACTCTTTTCCAATGGGTCAAAAAAAGAAACCCATCTTACTGATAAAAATGTTTATCAAATCACAAATGCTACCACAGAATTAGAATGAGAAGAATTGGCCTTTTAAGTGGCAGTCAGTGGTCGATGGTCAGAGGCAATTGTTCTTATGAAAGGCTTGTTCTTGACAAGACTCCTTAGCTCATTACGTGAAAGGATATTGAATGACAGGAAAAAAAAGGTAATGCAAGAAGAGGGACAAGTGAAAGTAGGAAAATGTGAAGAAAGAAAACATGGGAACAGCTGAAGAAAGACCGAAAGAAGGGTTAAAAAAAAAAAAAAAAAAGAACCCAAAATTTGAGGAAGAAAAAGAAAGAAAACATAAAGCAGAGGAAATGAGAAAGAGGAGGTGAATCAAAAGAAAAAGGATAGAGTTAAAAAAAAAACAAAGGAGAAATAAAAATGAAAGAAAATATTAGAATTTAGACGAGTCAAACAAAAGTGAAAGTAAGAAGGTCGTTTTTTTTTGTTTTTTTTTTTTATCTTTCACTTTCACTTTCAGGAGTATTTTCTTTTTTCTTATTTTTGTTCATGTCAAGAGGATTGGTCAGGTGTATCCATTGTTATCATGGTTTGTTTCTTGTGTTTCTCCCAGACAGAAGGTTGTTGATTAGAGATTTCATTTCTTCTTTCAGCCTCTCTCGGCTGTGTACGTCATGATAATAATGATTATCACTGCTACTACTGCTTTACCGATCAGTCATTTATGTCAGGGTGTCTCATCACAGACCTTTTTCAGGGCTGGCAGACTGGCTGTGATTTTTACCTGTAGGCTCCAGCAAAGCATATAAGGATTTCTGTGTTAGTTAACAAACCACCTCCACTCTTTGATCACACCTTTCTCCTCTTTACATAGTGATGAGCAGGCTGGCTATCTAGGTGAACATCTCACTGACCCTCTTACTCTCTGCCAACTGCAGCAAACATTATACATTTTAGTCTAATGATAGTCTTTTTGTGCAATACCAGAGCTCACATTTGGCATGATTGACCCCAGCTGCGTCAGATCCCTGTCTCACTTGGACTTGCAATTATGCTTCCACTATTCCATGGAAAAACTCTCACTTGGTAAAAATCATTGTCTTCTGAGAGAATAAGAGCAGTGGTTAGAGTTGAGGCTTTCATTCAAATTCTAGTTATTGTATGTGACTGACCTTTGGTGTGGGAAGAGGTACACTTTTTGCTGATTGCATAGTAAATAAAATTTGTGTGTTTTTCTTTTTCCCTTTAATCTTTCTTTTTATATATTTTCTTTTTTAAATAATTTACCTTTTGTGAGATTATTTTTTGTTTCTTTCTTGTCACTGCCCACTTCCTATTGGAAGTTAGCACATGGCTAAATGTCTACCTGACCTGAGCGGAAGGCTACTTATTCAGTTGATACAAGAAAACTTTGATTTGATGACCAGCAAAAAGCAAAACCTTACCTTTGTTTTTCCTGCTAATTCCATCATTCATGTCTTTTTAATAACAACCAATGAAAAACGTGTTTGACATGAGTGATTAGGGTGACTTGGTTCAAGCAAAGAAAGAAAATAAATATATTATACTATAATAATAATAATAAAAAGACCAATGAGGTCCCAAAGACAAGTTATTGGTTGATTTACTGTATCCTGCTATTCAGTCATTTAAGGATGAAAACTAGTAAGACAATAGTCATAAAAATGTAGTTTAAAAAGCCAAAAATCACATGTGGATTGTTTTTTTTTTTTTTTATCATTTTACCCCAAACAAGGCAATAAAGCCACTAAAGCACAAGGAAGGTTACTGAGTGTGAAAGAATATGAGAAAAAGAAAAACATTGTCAAGGAGAGAGGACAATAAAAGAAGATAATTGACACTGCATTTAAATTTTTGAAGATCAAACTTGACTGGAAAGCAAGAAGCCAGAAAAGAGTTCTACAAGTGAAAAGTGCAAGAGAAGAAACTGTTAGCATAGAACTGAAAGTAACATCTAACCATTTCAACTGTAAAATGATGAGTCATAGCTGCTAATCTAACACTGTGCCCAAATTTGTAAAGTTGAGGTACTAAAGAGGAAAGCTCATTAAACGATTACCATGGAAGTATTTAGAGAAAAGGCACAAGGAAACTACATTAAGGTGGTAGGAAAGTGACTGAACCTGAGATACTAGGTTAGTACCAATAACATTGCAGATTCTTCTTCATATTTTATCAAAAATCTCTAAATATATAGCAGAAGCACTAGACCAGATGTGACAGCAATATTCAATGCATAGATCAAGTTAATGACATATTATGCCACCCCTGACTCAAAATAATTGTTACATTTAGTGAATGAAATCACTTTCAGAATGTAACAACTTTAGTGGGACTGATGTATGTTAACCCTATAAACTCATCTGTAGAGTATCCGCCCCCCCCCCACACACACACACTAGTTACTATTGTTGTTTCTATGGCAAGTAGGTTTTTCTGGGGTATACTGGTTAACCAGATACACAACTGGTTTGAACTTTGTTGTCCTCCCCTTAGACTGTTTGCCAATCAAAACTAGGAATTCCAGTCTGCCATACAATTAACCTCTTGCTGAGAAAAGAAGAGACAGGTTATTTCTTTGAAAGGCAACACAACAGCATTGATTGGAATTTGAACTTAACTCACTAATCCTACCTTCTGCATCAATAAGCACCACACTACATTTGCATTTCTAATAGAATATATCAAATAATGGCATCCCAAATTTCCTGGAACCGGTTCTATGCAGGCAGATAATCTTTAGGAACCTTTCTGAATATTTGTCCATAGACTCCCTAAATTGGGTAAAAGTGTTTTGTTTTTTGGATGACAATACATCATGAAAGATGTATGAGTCAGCAAAACCATTTAAAGTACAAATTAAAAATTCACAATTCCTTACTTTTTAAATGGAGTGTTTATCAGCTTTATAGAGAAGAAAAATTAAATTTGATCCACTCAAGAAATGAAAGGTGTATGAGTGGGTAGAATCAATAATAGCATCCCAAATTTCCAGGAACATTTTCTATAAATCTTTAGGAATTTATTCTGCTTATTTTCTTTTCAATCTGAGAATGGAAACAAATCATTTTAGTATAAAAAAGAATGAAACCATTTTGATAATTTAATAGAAATCATTTATTTATTCCAGATTGAAATTCTGTTTTCATCATATTTCTGCTCAAAAGTATGATGCTTTTTGACTCTTGTGTTATCATCTGTGTTATGGTTTCTTAGCCACATTTGAACTGAAATGCTGCAGTTCCAAAGATACAATGGATGATCAAATCTCTGACTAGAAGATTTGTCATATCTTGTCATTTATATATAAATTTCTTTTGTCAGAATAAATTATATTAATCCCAGAAAACTCTGTTTCAGCCTCTGCAGAACTTACAACGATGGTATTAATTATATTTTTAGCTGTTATATATAGATGATTAATATATAAGATTATTTTTGGATAATGCAAAAACTGCTTTGCTAAGCTTTTATAATTTTAAGAATTGGTTCAAGTGAAACCCCATCAATACTAGAAAGAGCAATAAAAGTGGACTTACAAAACCTATTTTCATGAAAAGCTATTATAAGAAAAAAATGTCATAGGACTCAACTGAGAGTATTGCAAACTGTTTGATCAGTGAATGGAGAATGTTTTCTTAAAAGGAAGTGGATAATTTCAGCATTACCATATGGTATAAAGGTTAATTTCTGTTTCTTTAAAATATATTGAATGATTTACTCTCAGGTGATTGTAGCCTTCTTCTTCCAACAACCAGTGTACATATCAGTTGTAGACAAAATATAATGCCCAAAATTTAAAATATTATTATGGATTACTTGTAATTGTATACATGAATCCCAGTATAAATAGTTCTAAATAATTACTGACCGATTTTATCATTGTGATATTTTTGCATTATATCAAATATTAAGAATATAGTAACTGGGCATTATTTACATTATTCGGACTATTGTCCTCATCTTTCTTGCCATACATTTCAGCTGTTGTGCACTCCAGCCTTCTTCAGGTGGTTGGAATGTCGAACTGAACCATTTATTTCACTCACTGGGGTAGACTATTCTAGTTCCACATACCATATTTAATGGATATCAGTTATCAGTTATCTCCTGTTAATTTTCCCTCTGAAAGTTCTCCACTGCCTTAACTGGGTATTGAACTCACACTCTTTGGGTCCTGTCACTGGATCTAACCAATGCCTTTATCCACTGTGCTATGTGTCCTTGAAAAGAAGGCCGGAGCATACAATGGCCAAAATGTTGTAATAAATATGGCAACCAAGATTAGGACAATAGTCCAAATAATGTAAATAATGTACATAATACCTCATCTCAGAAATATAGACAGATATAATAACTGGGGTTTGCAAATTGGAGGCGAGAGTTATCAATGAAAATGCTCTGATTTTGAATCTGCATTTCTAGACAAAATATAACATCCAACAGACTTTGAGTTGATAATACTCACTGGGGTCTGGTCAAGTGTAGATTCTGGAATATATCAAGTGATAAATTGAGAAACACAAAATAAGTTTTAGTGTTTAGCCGAAGATTTTGTCTAGGAATTATAATATACCCATTTTTCAACTTGTAAATGCTTTGCAAATAGAAATAGACACATTTTAAAATAAGAATATACTGAATGCAGATAAATTAATTTTCAAGAAAGATTTTGGTTTAAAGTTGAGGCTTATTCATTGACGAGATATCTTCAGAAAAATTCATTTCTTTTTGGAGTAAATGACACTACATCTCAGGAGAAATTTCTTAGTCTTGGGTCATTTTTTTTTCTAGCAGGGAATCAAATATTGGTTCAAAATATGTAGAGTCGGGAAGGTAAAAGCAATTATTGTCCTAGAGTGACTGATGAGATATTTTTCCTGTTTTGCACACACAAATATTCAAAACCCAAGTACTTAATTCAGTAAGTTTTTTTTTTGTTTTGCTTTCTTTTCTTTTCTTTTTTTATCAGTCTCACAAGGTAGTAAAGCCACTAAGACACAAGGGTTTACAAGAATTAAGAACAGAAACATTAATAATGAGCAAGAAGAGGAAAGAGTAATCAGGAGGATAGTAGATAGCAATTAACATTGCATTTAAATTTTTGCAAATTAAAGTTGGTTGGAAAACATGGAGCCAGAGGGAGTTCCACAAGCAAGAAGTGTAAGAAAAGAAATTGTTAGGATATAAGTCTACATCTAGCTTATCTCAACTGTAAATTGATGAGACCTTGCCACCAGTCTAGTACTGCGCTTAAATTCAAACATTTTAGGTACCATAGCAAAGAGCTTATCTGAAAAAATTACCATGAAAGTATTTATGAGCTGTCAGATCAGGACCAATAATATTGCTGATTCTTTTTGGGATTTTGTTTTTGCATTGCATTTTTTTAATGTTTAGAAGGTAAATAGATGATGACAAGCAATAATTAATTATTAAATTATTAATAAGTAATAATTAATTAATAGGTAAATAACTGAATAAAAGTTAAGGAATAATAATTCATAAAGCATGAATTAATTCTCACAAATGAAAAAGTTGTATTTGATTAGATTTAATCAAATTCCATTTGAAAATATCTTACATTTTGATAAGATTTCATAATTTAAATTTAATTAACTTTTCATGGAGTTTTTTTTTGTGGGGTTAGAAGAATGCCCTTTCTATATATATATATATATATATATATATATATATATATTTCAGTAAAATGAGATTTGTTATGTCATACTTTTTAATCTGAAACTTTTTATTTCTTGAGATTATTTGATAAACAGATAAATGAATTTGTTGGATTGGCTGAGAATTTAAAACAAAAAAAGAAATTCTGTTTTCATTTTTGTTGGAATAATGACATTATATTTTACAGTTGATTCTTGTTTAATTTCAATTTAAGTAGAAACAATTTAATTATCAATGTGAGGGAATTGTGATGATTAACTGTCCTGATTAATTACTTTAATGACAAATGATTAATGCTTAATATACCAGACAGGACACTAATGAGCGTACAAAAAATTAAAAATGTTATGAAAACGATAAATAGCAAAAAACTACTAAGCCCTCAAATATGAAAAATAATATCATCAGAACATAAAAAGAAATAGGTAGATTCAAATCTTGAGATCTTATTAAAAAATTTAGAAAATAATGAAAAGTTATTTAATAAAATCTGAGATTAAAGATTGAATTAAATTTGTCTTTCTTGTCAACATTCTTTGTCAGTTGTATTTGACAGTAATTGTCAAATCAATTTTCATCACACTAATTTAATAAATGACTGAACAATCATGGAAACAAGAAATAAATGAACAAGTTTTTTGTAAATATGTGTCACCATTGTTTTTAGTTAATTTGTTGAACAACTTCAGACTTTTTTTGTGTCTGTTGAAGTACTGAATGTTGTTCTTGATCATATATATATATATATATATATATATATATATATTGTGATTTGAAATCCTGAAGAACTGCTTTGCCTTTTAAAAGAATGGACTGGAATGGAGAGTGATATTGAAGTTGGATGATATTTTTCAAATAAGTAGTTGAAATTTCAAAGAATTATAAATAATTTTTAATGACTATAAACATTATTAAAGCAGAATTTCTGTTTGAATGTCTGGGATGAGAAATTATCATTATTTACATAATTTTTATGGAAACCATTATCTTCACCTTTGTTGTTGTTATCACCATTTCTGTATCACATTGAAGGAACATTTTTTTTGGAAATAACACCTATTGATTAGAAGTCATTAGACCTTCCTCAAGGTGTGAAATTTGGCACAATCAATAAATATTAATCTTTTTTCAATATTATGGACTGGACTGCTCTTCTAAAAAAAGAGCAGTCCAGTTCATAATAATGATAAAGTGTAAAACTGATCCCTGAGTTTCTAGAGAGTTATTGAACTGGTTGTTATTTACAAATGTCAATTTTGTGGTATATACCTGGTGATTCACTTGCATATGAAATTCTAAGTAGCATTTAGAAAAAAAAACAATATAATTTTTTAAATATATATCTTAGCTCTCTACTTTAACATACATTGAACACTATTTTCCCCTCAGCATACACTGTATACTAATATCTATATATATATATATATATATATATATATATATATTACTGCATAATTATCAGGCGTTTTTGTAGACTGGTTATTTGTTAATAAAAATTGTTGTTTTGTTTACTTTTTTAATAAAAATATTAATTTAATTTTCAGGTTATAAAAAAGCATGTCAATAATCGTACACTCCAGAATAATTATTTTAAAATGTTATTGTTGAATTATTATGTTTCTTTTTTTCATAAAAAAATATTATTTAAAAAATGCCTGATAATTATGTACCAACCCAAAATATATATATATATATATATGTCTCCATTATGGCCTAAAAATTGCAATTAATCATGAAACAGACTGTTACCACTTTTATATTGATAAACACTGTATCCCTGATATTGAGCATTTTTATACATAAATATAGCATAAATTAAAACTATATTCCATCATACATATTCACACATGTATATATTATTAATTAAGGTACATCAAACACTTAAAATCCCATAGGTAATAATTTTTATTTCATGAGACCTCTAAAAAAGCAGCTCTCAATCTTCAAGACTTACAAACAAAATCACCTGATTTTGTTTTTTAGGCCCATAAGAGTGAGAGCTACTTTTTTTAGAGCTCTCATGAAATAAAAATTATTACCTTTAGGATTTTAAGCGTTTGATATACCTTAATTAATAATAATTTTGCTCTGTCTTTTTAAATAGGGCTCTCCCTGGAACAATATTCTCCTGGAAATTCCATAATTTTGGGTTACCACGTTGTATCATATATATATATATATATATATATGGTTGTACCAATTAATCAGATAGTAATTGCTAATAGCATTTGCTGATTAATTGTTCATTGACTTTTTTATGCTGATTAATCAGTTTTCTATACTAAGTGATTGTTTTTATTATAATGGAGCAGTGATTCTTAACTACTGTGCTACTGCACAGTAGAAATAATGTCACTGCATACAGATATATATATATATATATTTGTGTGGAAGTAGTAATGGTACAACATTAGTATTTGAATAAATGAATAAATATTGAACTTTTTTTTTCAAATAATTCTTTTCAATATTCTTTGATTCTGTTATTTTAAATGCTTTGTTTTAATATTGTCTGTAGTTTTTTGTTTTAATCTATGGTTTTATTTCATAATATTGAAATGTGTCCACTTTAAAAATTTTGCTTAGTGTCCCGTGCCTTTGCTTAAAAAGGGATACATTTTGCTGTCTCTCCTAATCTCCATTCTGCCAACCATTTACACTAGTTCATGAGGTAGGTAATTCACTGTTTACCATCTGTCCCTCTACATGTCCTGTGGCTGTCAAATTTTCTAAACCCCCATTCTGAGTATTCTCTAAAATGTAATTGCTCACATGTTCAGTCCATGATATTCTCAACATACTTCTGTAGAACCACATTTCTGTTGCCTCAAGTCTCCTCTTTATCTGTAAAGAGATTGTCTAGCATTGACTGCCAAATAGCTGGACATACATTACATAAGTTAATTAATCTTTTCTTTGTTTCTAATGAAATTTTCCTGTTTGTTAATACTTTGCTTAGCTTCTTATTTCATTTACTAGTGATGCTATTCACCAATTCAAAGCAGCACAGTAACGCTAAAAAGAACATTACAATCAAAATGAGAATATACTATTTCAGATTTGATTTATCAGTTATGTAAAGGCAAATTCTCATGAAGAAAAATGTTGGAAAACTTTAGTGAAAAAGTTAAATGAGAAAGTAGTTATTTCTAAGTTGGAGTAAACTTGTGTCTATTCATATACACTCAAGTGAACATCAAGGTACTGCTCCTTATTTTATTTACAACAGTGATTTTTGATAAAGTTCAATGTGGTAAATATAGAAAAATCATTGAAATTAAAAAATAAAAAAGGAAATGCATTTCTAGTTTTATAGCTAAGAACAAAGTGATAAATTAAACCAGGCAGATTTTGATCTCAAGAAATACTATGATAAAGACATCACTTGAAAATTCTGTAAATGTTTTCCCTCCTATCAAAATTGAAAAGATTGTGAAGTTACATTCTTTGCCTTATAATAGCAAGAAAAACAATATTGCTTAAGTTAAAATTCAAAGAGGCAGACAGTGAAATTACTTATGCTTCCTGTGAAAGCTTAGGACAAAATAACTTAGAAAGAATACTTTTCTTTTGGCTTGGCTCAATAAAAAAAGAAAAATACTTTAAATAAGCATAATTTTTTTTTTCTTTTCACGGTGCATCTTGAAAGCTTAAAAAAAAGTGGCACAACACTCTTCTCCTCAAAAAATAATAATAAAACTCTTATAAGAAAAAATTGGAAAAAAAATAGTTAGAAAATTAGCAGAACCAGTTTCTAACCAATCAGGTAATGTCAGCATTGACAATGACTGATCAAGCTTATTAAAGGGGTTCTTTTGCTGTTGTTTTATAAGTATTTTTTTAATACATTTTTTTTTCTTGTCCTCAGGTGAGATGATGAAACCAGAGTAAGGATTATGTATTCTAATATTTACGTGGTGGAGATTTTAGTCTTGGCATAAATAAATATTAGATGAGTGGTAGGAAGCTTAGACTACAATGGATGGACAGGGAGTCATTGGTGAGGACTGGGTGTGCGTGAAAAGCTTCAAGAAGTTGTAAGGATTTATGTGCCTATGTAGATACATAGGAGATATTTTAAGTTTTCTTCAACATGATACTTTGTTATATTTAGATGTGTTTCAACATATTCAGAATTTTCCTTCTGTTTTTTTTTATTTTTTAGTGGGAAGTTTACATTTCAAATGCCTTTAGATTTTTTTTTTTTTTTTTTTTTTTTTTTTTTACTTCTGAACATAAAAAATTCTGAATATTTTGTTTCTTAAGGTCTTTTTTTTTTTTGTATAAAGATATGTGACTGGTTGAGATGTCTCTTTCTCTGATTATATCTCTTATTTCTCTGTGTCACCTATAACCTCTTTTTCCTTTCTGTTTCTTAGGACGTTTTTTTTTTTTTATTATTATTGCCTGATATTTATCAAGCATAGTCTGGCACAAGGCATTTTCATTTTTGTAGATATTTACCCAACAAAGTCTGACACAAGATCTTTTTTTTTCCTTTTTATATCTACCAAGCTTTGGGTTACCTGGCACAAGGCCTTCTTTCTTTTGCGGATATTCACTCAGTTTAGTCTAATCGGATACAAGATTTTTCTTCTATAGATATTTACTTGAATTAGTCTTGTCTGGCATAAGACTTCTCATTTTGTAGATATTTATCCAACATAGAGTCTGGTACAAGGTTTTTTCTTTTCACATCTAATAAGCTTAGAGCAATTTGGCACAAGGCCTTCTCTTGGGTGTCTGTTTTGGTCATTTTCTCATCATATTATAATGACTTTTTTCTTTCCTGTGGTAGAAATTCTATTCTCTTTTGCCCTCACATTCTTTTTTTTTTTAGAATCCCCCCCTTTCACTCAAACTCGGAATATTTCATCTTTTCCTTTCCCTCTTTCTTTCTTCTCTCTTTCTTAACTTATTTACTTTTTATTTCAATATTGATCCCCATTTTATCTCATTTATTTGCGTACATATTTTAGATTCTCTGTCTTCCTAATTATATTTTCTTTCTTTTTGTTTTTTTACTTTTCTGGGCAGTATTTTTCTCTTTCTTTCTTGCTATTTTTCTTTCCATGTCTTTCCTCCTTTCTTTCCTTGTCTTTCCTCCTTTCTTTCCTTGTCTTTCCTCCTTTCTTTCTCCCTTTCTCTCTCCTTATCTTTCCTCCTTTCTCTCTCCTTATCTTTCCTCCTTTCTCTCTCCTTATCTTTCCTCCTTTCTTCTCCTTATCTTTCCTCCTTTCTCTCTCCCTTATCTTTCCTCCTTTCTCTCTCCTTGTCTTTCCTCCTTTCTTTCTCCCTTCTCTCTCCTATCTTTCCTCCTTTTCTCTCTCCTTATCTTTCCTCCTTTCTCTCTCCTTATCTTTCCTCCTTTCTCTCTCCTTTCTTTCCTCCTTTCTCTCCTATCTTTCCTCCTTTCTCTCTCCTTATCTTTCCTCCTTTCTCTCTCCTTATCTTTCCTTTCCTTTCTCTCTCCTTTCTCTCTCCTCTTTTCCTCCTTTCTCTCTCCTTATCTTTCCTCCTTTCTCTCTCCTTATCTTTCCTCCTTTCTCTCTCCTTATCTTTCCTCCTTTCTCTCTCCTTATCTTTCCTCCTTTCTCTCTCCTTATCTTTCCTCCTTTCTCTCTCCTTATCTTTCCTCCTTTCTCTCTCCTTATCTTTCCTCCTTTCTCTCATTTTTGTGTCTTCTCTCTCTGCTGTATTTTTCCACCCACTTTTCTTGTCTCTGTTTTTTCTCCTTTACTTTATTCTTTTTCTGCTGTTTTACCCACTCTCTTTTCACATTCTCTTGCTCTCCTTCTGTCTCTTGTTTTCTTTCTTTCTCTTCATCCTAAGTTTACATAGATGACTCTTTTTGTTTTACTTTCTTTGCATATATGTATGTTTTTGAGTAATATGTATATATAAGGGAGTGAGAGACAAACACATGCATGTATATGTCATTGGCCATCACTTTGTTTGCATATATGCATATGACTGTGTAAATTTCAATGTCTCTGTTATACAGAAATTCAAAGAATAAATAGAAGAAAATCTGGTTTTGAATGTATTGCCTGTTATTTTCATCCACAATCTGCTAATATAATTGTAAATATGCATTTCACTTACTTAATACAATCCATTGAATGACGCGTGGACATTTTTTCATTGTCAAATTTTCTATTCTCAAATTCTGTCTACAATGCAGTTAGGTTGTGTTTTTTAATTCTTTCTTTTTTTATATCTATTTTCTTTATTTTTGTTTTTAAACTTAAGAGTTATTTACAGATTGTTTCTCTCTTTTTTTTTTTTTATTGCTCGGCATTTTTTTTTTTTTCCCTTTTCACTATTCATTTCCATTATACATATACAAATGCAGTTCCTGCTGTATTGGAATATATTGCCAATTTTAGAGAGAAAGACAGTTGTCAACAATATATCCATATATATATATATATATATATATATGTATTTTTTTTTTTTTTCCATTCTCCACCCAACCATCCTAAGTGGCCTTGTGCCAAATATCCATCTATTTAAATAACATCATTGATAAATGTCTATTATGATGACAATATCTCAAAATATTCATTGTTATTTATGATAATGAAATTTGTTATTGTTATGATTCGGACAAAGATAAGCATCATGAGAATTGGCTGTTAAGAAAAAAAAATATAGATGTGGGGTGGATTTTGAAAATGTTTTTTAAAAGAAAATCATAATGTTCATGACAGAATGGAACTTATAGATTTATATGGCAACCAGTCTAGGAGAAGTACAACTCTGAAGTCAAAACATCCAACTATGGGTTAAATAACCTTACTAAACTGCAACTGACCAAGTGTGGTGAGTACAGCTACAACCCTGAAGACATGGTCAATCAGGGTGGGGTTTCTCCACGGAATGAGAAAACATTAGATTTCATACCATCCAATGAGAAAAACTTTTTGTGCAATTTCTATAGTTGGCATGTTTGTAACTATTTTAGGAGTAAGGTCTCAAATGACAATTAAGTGGACACTGCTAATCACATTTCAGGAAATTCGATCAGTTGTAATGAACAACTCTGTAAGATTGTGAGCCAAATAAATTCTACAGAGAAAGCCAGGCAGATAAACAGTATTGGTGAATGTTGATTCCTCTTAAACTGGTACAAAAATAGGCAGTCAAATACTTATAGATCTTAAAATGGAAAAAAAAAATTATCATGGCTTCAAAGTTATATTCTTATTTATTTAAATTATTTTTTTTTAACTTAAAAATGGAAACAAAAAGGGCATTTAAACTTAGAATCAAAAAGAGACAGTTGAAACTTCTAGGACATGTGATAAAAAAGAGGGTTTGGATAACTTGACACTCACTAGACATAAGAAAGCAATAAGTAACCTACTTAACAAGCTTATGTAAATGATTGGCAGAAGGGATAGTGAAAAGATAAACATTACTAAGAGCTACAAAGAGGAGGAAATCATAGAGAGCCATAATCATTCATGTCCTGAAGAGACAGGGCATATAAAGGAAGAATAGTAATGAAAATTAACATATTGATAGGAATTTTGGTTGTATGTTTGTGCCAGTACACACACATTTCATATATAATGTAGACAGAGGGATCAAAATTGCATGGTGACAGTCAGTTTCATGCATCAATGTGACATTCAAACCAAGTATAACTTAATCCTTTGGTGAGTAGTGTATGTGTATGATGAGGGTATTAAGAGAAATGAGTAAAGGGGAAATTAACCCTTCCCTGTTTGTTTTTGTTTAAGGCTGATGCTGATTAATTACTGTCATGACCTTTAGATTGCTTATTTATGCAGGTTGGGTGGTTGGAGAAAGTGTGTATGTAAATAGAATTATTTATGCTCATGGCCTCCAGATTGCTGAAACAAACATGGAGGTCAACTCATGACCAATCCCAGGATTCATAACTCTCAAACAAACATTTCGGGAATGATTTCCCTGTCAATGAAGTATGTTTCAAAGAGGTTTCCATGAATGAATTGCTTTTGAGTTGTTAGAACATTGCACTCAACCTACTTTAAAGCAACACTGGCCATAGTATACCAGTGACATAACAAAGGTTGAGACAGCCAATGTACTTCAAATTTTATATACAAGTTTTATTCTAGAAGGATGTCCCAAAAAGAACCAGAGTGTCCTCCATTCCCAAGAATTTCTTCAAAAGAATTAGGGATCACTCACACCTAATCACACACCTGGACCTCCAACTAATTATTTTTATGCACCCACACAATATAAGTATATACATGTTGGCCACTGGCTCTTATAAGAAGCTCATCCACTCTTTGACAAGTTTGACTTTTGTTTTGCAAGGTTATATGCCACCCACCCTACCAACAAGAAAGCTGGTAGTAGAGCCAGTTTAAAATCTGACCACCCATCCATTGTATTGGGTTATAAGTTACCAGAAGCAAGCCTGACCTAATAATAATAACAATGATAATAAACATGGTGATTGCTACATCTTATCCAGACGGGGGTATAGGAACATGGCCAAGTTGTTAGAATGTTTGCTTTATGACCATGAAACCTGGGTTTGAATCTCACCATAGTCGATTTGTCAGGAAAGTGACTTCTTGATGTAATCAGTCTGGAAGGGGAGATCTCAGTGTTCGGCATGTTTGAAAGTGTCTGAAAACCATACCATGGGTTGCCCGAAGCCCTGTGAGTGAAATTGGATAGACCGAACCCTTGGGTGAGAAGCATCAATAGCTGTCCTAGCACAAAGTCAAGAGTCATTGTAACTGAGGTTTTGAGCATGCTAGCTTTGTTAAGATTGTTGATCACTCTAGATAACATGTTTTCTCCCAGAAACTGTAAGGTCTGCTCAACATAGTTGCAGTATCAACCACAGGTGGGCTCTGTAGGCATTGAACAAAGACAAATGTTCCTGAGTGAGCATCTGCAATAGGGATTGGCTAACCACCCTAGTAGACAAGTATCTTCGAATATAAGTGGCCAGCTATTAATAATATGGGAGACACCCAATTCATCCCTTGCATTATTTATGATGACTTCCGTCTCATTTTGGTGGCCATGGCTCCTAAGATGATTCTTGAAACCTGGATGCGATTTTATAGGTATCAGGCATATGGCAGATAAACACTGTAAACTTGATTGGGTTGTTTCACTCTGTATATAATACAACTCACCTATGTTCTACAATGTGCCTCCTCAGTCTAGATGAGGATCTGCAAACCTTGTTACAAACAACACAAGTATTGCAAGATATTAATAAACATACTTACATACATGAATATTATTTTATTATTCCACCCGTACTCCATCTAAGATTCTTGTAATCAATAATAATAATTAAATATGCTCACCTGACTTCTAGCTGTGATAAGCCATTTTTATCAACATCTTAATCTTTATGACATGTTTGTTTGATGTCAGATCTGCAGAATCCACATTTTATTGCCTGGCATATCAGCATTTCATCTTCTTTGATATTTCCTCAAAGGATTGTATTTTCAATCGAGACCAGTTTTATTATGCATAACTGATGACAGAAAACAAAGTTGGTGACCTGGTAACTGACAGATAAACTACTTCTGTGTTTGTATGTTTCAAGCAATATTATATAGAGAATAATTAATCAGAAAACCATAATTTCTTTTTCTGTAAAAGGTGTTCATAAATCCTTCAATATAAAATTGCGCAAAAAAAAATTGATTGTTGTTACAAAGAAAATGTATCTTCAATTTATTGTTGAAATAGACGTGAACTCAATTTTGAGAAGTTTTAATTATATTTGAATATTAATTCAGTGTTAGAGGAAAAACTTTTCATTGATTGAAGGACCTAGGGGAAGTTGATTTAACTTTGCAAAGTTTCCCTTCACCCTGGAGCAATCTGCAGGATTTGATAATATTCCCCTGGCATCTCCAAAGTTTTCAACAATTCCTAGCATTTAATAACTGAAAAACTTCAAGAAAATCAGTTGAGAAATTTGAAATATATATATATATATATATATATATATATGGTGAAAACCTAAACTTTGTATTAGGTGTTTTTGGCAGAGTTATGGTTTAAGTTGACCATTTAGCTTCCAATATCAATTTCTCACAGTTAACTCCTATTTTGCTAACCACTTCCTCTAACCTTACAGACGTGAACTTCATTTCACACCAGGGTTGAGAAGACAGATGACCACTTTTGTCATCTGCCAAAATAGCCTATTCCCCATATAAGGTAAAAGGATTTGTTTGATTATTAATTATATATATATATATATATATATATATATATATATATATATTAATAACATAAGTATGTTATAAAATCACTACAAAAATAGCCATTTTGTTTCAACACCCTCGGTGTCTTATCAAATGATGATGTGAAGATCTTCAACATCATCACTTGATAAGACACCAAAAAAAAAATGGCTATTTTTAGTCTTTTATAACATACTTATGTTATAAATTTTTTTTTTATAAATAATAATTATATCTGTTCTACTTAGTATTGAGCACTCTTTTAAGAATAGTAATTGTTGGTTATTGGAATTCATTCCATATATACCAATTATATACTTGGAGATATATATATATATATATATTATGTTTCATTAAATAATATAGACATATTATGTTTATTTTTATAATAATCCTTTCTAGTTCTCTAATAATTAGCTTCTTGATGTTAAGTTGAAATTCATCAAGGAAGGTGCCATAGATTTTGTCATCGTAAGTACATCCGATCTCCTCTGAAGATAATTCAGGAACCAGAAACCCTGTTGCAAAGAGGAAACAAGGGGTAAGCCTCTACTATTCAAAAGACAAGGAAGGAGTGTGAACTGGATGATAGGTAGACCTATCTACTCTCAGAAATATTAGTCACTTTAAGCAAGTGATGTTTTATTTGGTCATTTAATAATGGCAATTTTGAAAAGTTTCAAATCGTTTGTTCTTTTACTGATAAGAATTTCTTGTTCCTTGCTTGCAAGTCATCAATACAGGGAAATGTGAATTATTTTTATTAGCAGATTAGATTAGATGTAGACAAAAGAGAAAACATGGAGACAAAAACAAAGATGGATTCTTTTTTCTTTTCTTTTTTTTGTTCAAATTATTTGAATGGCTTCTCTTCAATTATGTTCCTTGATAATCTCCATTCAGTTTTTTTTTACATTCTCTTATTCTTTTTGAAGAAAATTTTTCAATTATGTCGTTTTGTTTAATTTTTAATATTTGTAATGAAATGTCAATTATAAATGCAAGACTTTGTTAATTTATCAATGCATAAATTTAAGATTAGAAGGAAAAAAATTCTATCAGAAGAGCTCTAAATATATTTTCTTTTATATATTTATCAAATATTTTCCATCTTTTCAAAATGCTACTAATTTTTATTCCTTCTCTTTTTCACATACAAACTCTCTTTCTCATTTCTTGTTCTGTCTCTTTCTCTTCCATCCATTTGCAAAATGAGGAAAAAATGTCTACCCACCATCTACATAATCAAAGAATGTATTTAAAGGTTATTAAACAAAAGAGAAATTAAATTCTCTAAAGTTTCTCATGCCATAAGGAGACAGTATTGGGGCCGGGGTGGAAATAAATCATGTGACTGTTTGGTAAATCCATTTTGAAAATATTTCAAAGACTGGAGCATTTGGGGACAGCAAAAAATATTTTGAGATCTTTAGTGAATTTTATTTTTTATGCTCTAATATTTGTTTTGTCACACACTTCAATCATTTATTTTCTTTTTTTTTTTTAAATTCTGAATGAAAATTTTTTTTATATGCCATTCTTTTATTTTCCTTCTTGTCTTTGTTCAATCTTTTTTAACATGTTTCATATTACAAACAATCTATGATTCTAACTTTTGTCAGAATTAATAATCTTTTCAAGGTCAAAGCAAAATCAAATCTGAAGAATATTGACAATTTTTTGAACTGTCGAGTAAACAATGAATTTGTCAGAACACTTTGAAAAAGGATGGAATAATTTTTGGAAAACTGTTCTTCGTATTTGTGTTAAAGAAGCAAAAATATTACTGATCTATTTTTTATTTTAATTTTTGGCACAAGTATACCCATATAGATGTTGATAAGTTGAAAAACATCCAGAGGTTTTAAATTTAAAATTTTAATAAATATTCCTGCTTTGTATGACATTTTTGATTTAGTTATTGACAAGCCATTCATTTATTACAAATGTTTTGGGAAATGATTTGTATAACAGTGTCAATTGATCTGGAATTTTCTTACGTATGCTTTTTTCATGACTCAAGCAGACATTGATGTGTCTGAAAATTTTCCATTATACTTTATGGTATATTTTTGGGATAAATGTACTCAAATGACTTCTTCCTTATAGTCCCTCTTTCTTGAATTAGTTTCTTGCTGATTTAAACAGATTTATGGAAAAAAAGTAACCAGTTTTAGTTCATAGAAAGTAATTTACAAAGACAAAAATGTAGAGAAAGTTGACTTATTTCTGAGTCTTCCATGGTAAATTTGTATCCAGGTTCATGTCCCATTTCACCTTGAACAAATTTACTGCTATCACAGTGTTGGATATTTACAAACAACAGTGATAAAAACAAAAGCACTGGAAAGTTTTGAGCAGTAGCAGCACTAATCAGCAGGTAGGTTAGATTTAAGGCTCCAGCTCACTACAGAGAATTTTCATAAGGGAAAATAACAAAGTGGATTAAAGCATTGCTCTGTGTAGAGTAATTAACAGAAATGCCCCACAACACAATTGACAAAATTTCCATTAAACAATAAAAAAAGAAAAAAAAAAAAACAGACCAAGATAATAGTAAGAAAACACACACACACGTGTATATATCTACATATTAATAATAAAATTATAGGTAATCCATATGGAATTTCCAAGAGGATATAGATCCATTGAGAGCTCTATGTCAAAGACAGAGCAAAATATATATATATATATATATATATATATATATGCTACTAATAATACTCAGTTGAAAAAAAACCTTGGATAGCACAACTTGTAAGTCTATCAAAACAAATTGGTACCTGAGGGAAAAAATTGGAAAAAAAAAAAACAAATTGGTATAGAGGATCTGGGTTTTTGGGGTTTTTTCTGTCTTCTTCTTTCACAAGGTTTTATGCTAATAAGTTTTTAGTGGTTTTATCTTATAAATGCTGTTTCATGTCATTTCCTCTTTAGCCAGCTTACCCTTAAGATCCGTTTAGGTGAAACCTAGGTAGGTTGTTTCTGGCTCTTTAAGATTTATTTCATTCATTTTATATATATATATATATATATATATATATATATATATATATATACCTCTCATCAACATTTAATGGTCCATTAAAGCTGATTGTCTACAGATGGGATGGGATTATTTTTGAGTTATAAAACCACTATAGTAACTACCAGTAGTTATGATCATAATGTAAATACTATAAACATATTTATATAGATGTCATAAATAAATATATACTTAATATAGATATATTAATCAAAATAATAAAAATAATAGATGTCTCACTGCTGCTTTCTCATGCATGCACTAATGTATTGTACTTTATATACTGTACACCCATCTTTGTTTACAATTGAAAGAGCTGCCACTGCCGCCCAGCAGTCGTTTTGAGGACTTAGACAACTCCTTCTGATAAGCCTTCAAATTTTGTAAGACATTGCTGATGATTTAGAAGTTGTTTCCTGCAGAATTTTTTTTATTTTGCCTGCAGATGTTGTCCATTGCATCTGAAGTTCATTGATGGGGGTGGTTTGTATATGAGAGATTTTTCTTTTTATGTGTGTGTGTGTATATATATATATATATATATAGTAGAGGACCATGTGGATACAAGTGTTGTTGAATTAGGGACATGTGCTGTTTATTCCTGCTGGAAAGTCCAACTACAAGAACAATGCCAAACTCAAAGTGAGTCCAACCGAAGATGTAAAGAAAACAAGACTGATATATATATGCCAACAAATATATGTATTAAACAACAAATTTACAAGTGACAAAGATATTAACATTTAAAAATTTTATATTATGGTGAAAGTTTGTACGTATGTGTAGTGTTTTTCATGGCATTTTCATAAGTGGGCGAAAACGCTGATTTCTACGAGAGATTACATTTTTAAATGTGTCTGCTGAAATGCAAAGTAGAAAAGAGAACAAGGCAAGAAGTTGCCCAGTATTAAATAAATAAATAAATAGTGTAGGGAGAGCAACCCCTAGTGAACAATTAGGGAATTAAGGAGGAGCTAACTCTGACAATATATATAATTTCATCAGAAAGAACATTATTTTAGTCTGATAAAGTCCTTTCAAAGAACATAATATATTAGATAGATTTTTGTTTCTGTATTTCATCATTCAGTTAACCAAAAAAGATTCGTTTAGGAGGTAACTCAAAATGCTACTCTATGGAAACTCCATGACCAGTTTCTAGAATGTAACGCTTTGAAGATTTTTAATAAAATATTTTGATAAAATAAAAATGAACTTTTTTTTCCTCTGTATTTTATTACCACTGTATGCAAAATAATTAATTTCTTCCTCCCCTCTCTACACTCCCTTTTTTTTTTCTTAAAAAAAGAGCAGTGGTTGTTGGGAAGGGGCCAAATGGTAATAAGAAAGAAACATTCTATTAATATTTGCTTTTTCCCTTCTGAAATTCTTTAGTTTGAATGATTCAGTTTTCTACAGATTCACTATCAAATTGATAGATAAAACTGCCTGAAGCCATTAAAAATGAGTTTTGGAATTTAACAATGAAATAACATTACATTTCCCATTCAGATTAATAAAAAATTAGTGATAAAAATAAAAGCAATAAAAATTAAACTAATTACTATTTCAACATTAAATTCTTGATAATGACAGCAATTAAAATTTTTCATCCTTTTACATATAAATAAAACCGAAAAATGGAATTGTCAACAAACCAAGCTTAAATTTTAATTGAGTTTGTTTATGTTCACTTGTCACTTATCCCTTTGGGAAAGTCAAGTTTGGCAAAATCCCACAAATGTGGCCGTAGCACGCAATGGATCAAACTCAGTACAGTAATGATGGTCTGTAAGAGGAATTTCCTAACCACTATTCTACAAGATATATACATTTGGTTGAAGTGTGTATGGAGATGTATATACAAGGTTCAATTAAAAAAAAAAAAAAAAAAAGAGTATCAGGAGTGGTGCTATAAAAATAAAACCGCAATACATATCAATTTGGCATTTAATCTCCTTGGCTGTAGTCCTCTTCTGAAGCTCTGCATTTTATCCAGTGTTGTTTCTGTTGATGAAAGCATTCCTGGAACTTCTATATTTGGGATAGTGCAGTTGCCTTGTTGCATTCTTTTGGATTTCCTCAACGTTTTGATATCTTGATCCTTTCACGTGGTATTTGATATTTGTAAAAAAGAAAAAGTCACTAGGGGGGAGATCTGGGGAATGTGATGTTTGTTGATCCTGGGGAATTCTGTATTTGATCAAGCCATAGTCATTGATGGAACCTTGGTGGTGTAGTGAGACAACCACACTCTACACACTTTCCTTCCAAGCACTGTATAAACAATGGAGTGTGCATGCTTGACTGAGTTTATGGTCAATAAAATAATAAACACACTAACCCTTTCTGCTAGCATGGTTCCCACCAATAAATGGTTTCTTCGCTGCCTGAAGAAACCATTTATTGGTGGGAACCACAGAAGCGTTATTGTGTTTATTATTTTAAATATTAAATAGCTCTGCACTTCTGATTTTTTTTTAACTGTGCATTGAGCACCTTTTTAATATAACCATTTGCCAGACAAGATATACATTCTTGTTTGTAAAAACAGTTTTATTGTATTAATGTGGAGTAATGGAGTAGTGGCCTGGATCAGAGAGCTTCGTTCAAATTCCAGTCAAATCCATTACATTCACTTAGGTGCAAATACCCTTGGGAAAGGTATGAATCATCTTCTTCTCACCCCACCAGCTATGGGTAAATAGCAGGACAGACCAGGTTCTATAGCCTTGGATGACAACTGGTCTACCACAGAAAGAAATGGCAACCTACTGCAGGAAAAAATCTACCTCATCAGTCATGTATTGAAAGTTACATGATCGCCTAAGCGTGTATCACACATGGTGCATAACTGACATATATATATATACTAGCAAGAGAGCATGGCGTTGCCTGGGGATGTAACAGTAAGAGATAGATCAAGTATCGACCATCATAAAGACTGAAAAATAAAACTGACAAAGATTATTGTTTAAGGTTGACAGATACGCATGTCTTAATTAGTTTTTTTTTTTTTTTTTTGGTTTTTTGGGTTTTTTTTACGAATTGGTCAAACCCAAACTGAAACAAAAACATTGTTTTCATCCCATGATTATGAATCTATCGATTGAATAGAATTTTATTATAAACAATTGTCTTGTAAATGGAATTTTTAAAGCATTCTGAATATAAAAATAAAGAAAAAGATGTGCAAGACAATAAGAAACATTACCTGCCAAAAAAAGTGACATTTTGTTGAAAAATGTAGGAAATCCGATCCCATATATAAATACACACACACACACACACACAACCTGGGTTTTATAATAAGTATAACTCGATATGAATTGGTCCCCTTTCATTCTGGCAACAGGATCGTGTTTTATTGTGTTTTCAAATTGATTTCACGCAAAACAATTGTGTTTTTCCAATTTTTGGTGCTGTCAAAATCACCGCAAGGTAATTTTATGCAGTCCTGTGAAGTTTTGTTGAAATCGGTTAAAAAATGTAGGAAATCCGATCCAATATATAAACGTACACACACACATAATCTGCGTTTTATAATAAGTAAGATGTTATTATAAATAAATATATATATATATATATATATATATATATATATATATAGTTCTTAAACAGTAATTTTTATTTTATCTACCAAACTGGATATTAACTATGACTTTATTAAGATTTCTCAAGTATTCAAGTTGAGAGATTAAATAAAGAATACTGTTTAAAAGAAAACACAGTACCTCCACTCAAATATATTTATCCACTAAAAATAACATTTAAAATGATAAAAAATGTTTTATATATATATATATATATATATATAAAAGACTAAAGGAAAACTTTTTTTATCAGCACCTTTCATCTCCTGAAGTACTTTATCAAGGTAAATATAAGGTTTTTATTTGAAACATGAATTTATAAACAGAAGTATAGTGGAGAATAATATTAACTTTACAAAATGTTAAATTTAAGAAAGCTCTAAATTATTCTTAAAGCTCTGTAAGTAAAGGTAAACTATGGACAATGCTAAGTAATGCAATTTAACATCTAATAAATGAAAGTGTTAAATTTTTTTTATTTACAAAATGGAAGTGATAAAGTTCCTCGGGTGGGGGATGAAATGCATCAGTAAAGAAGAGGATTTCTTTTGTCTTTATTCATATTATCTTTTTACACATACAACTAAAATATGTCTGTAAGAACAATATTAATGAAAGAAAAAACAGGAGTAAAGCCTTTTATTCCAACGTGTTTCATTCCTTGAGGATCTTTATCAAGATAAGTGCGGAAATTTTTATTTTATAACCTGTATTTATATACAGAAGTCACATGGAGAAAAATAATGTTAAGTTTTCTAATTTTCAATTTGAGAAAACTCTGAAACATAAAAACTTAATGTGTAAATTCAGATAGATATAAAATCTGCATCTCTCTCTCTCTCACTCCCTATATATATATATATATATATATATATAGAAATTCATAAAAATAAATTAAATATATCCGTGAAGACAGTGTAAAGAAAAGACAAAAGAAAAACGTGACAATCTTTAATTGCTTGAGGAACTTTATCAAGGCAAGTGTGGAAATTTTATTTGATAACCTGTATTTATACACAGAAGTCATGTGAAGAAAAAAGTTAAGTTTTCTAATCATTAATTTAGGAACACTCTAAAATGTTGTAAAAACTTAATGTCTAAAGGAAGGTAAACTATGAAGGATGCTAAGTGACATTATTTCTTGGTTTATTAACAGTGAACTGATGTAATTTATTTTTATTTTATTTCATTATCTTATAAGCCATAAAATTATGTTTGAAATATTTAGATTCCATCATTAATAACTCAGACGTTGATATGCGGCTGAACAAAACCAACCAACCGACATGAAAGAACTGTTTCATGACATTAATCAATATAATATCCAACAATTTCTTAAACGATAAACTACATCTGTGTCCAGGGTAAGATGATAAACTAGGCCCAACAGCAAGACCTCTGATAAGGAGGTTTTGAGGAGCGTGAAACCACCTCTTAATTGCTGGTGTTCCCAGGGTGGTAGCACCTGTTCGGGTCCCAGCTATGGGCAAATAGTTAACTGCAAAACTGAGGTAAAAAGCATTATAAAAGTGTAAAAATAGGTTTTAATACTAGAAATAATTTGTAAAAAATTATTACCAGAAATAAATTTTTTTTTTTGAAAAAAAAATATTACCAGCAATGCTTTTTTTAAAATAATATTACCAGAAATAGATTTGGGACAAAACAAAATATTACCAGGAAATAAATTTAAAATTAAATAACCCATTGTGGTTGATATGGCATAAAACCAAACAAATCAAACACCTTTTTACCAAACTATCGCTATGAATCTATTTCAAAACTTTGTTGGCATTAAATGACCCACTGATGTTGATATGCCATAAAACAAAAACAAACAACCAACGAAACTATAACATAAAATATACGTATTACCATTTCTAGTAATTATGTCCAGACAAACATGTATATGTACACAAGCTGAGTATCACTTACCATATATCCAACTGTGAAAGCAGAATAATATGTATCATCATTTTTCACCACTTTTGCCCATTTGGTTTCCTCACCTTTGCCCTTTCGCTTTCCCCACCTTTGCCCGTTCCTTTTCTCCACCTTTGCTTGTTCACTTTCCCTCATTTACCACTACCTTCTCCACCTTTGTCCATTCTCCACATCTTCCCTATTTTTGCTTGTTCTCCTTTCTCTCTCTAACTCTACACTTTCTTCAGCTTTGCCCGTTTGCTCTCCTCACATTTTCTGCTTCTCTTCCATCCTCACCTTTTCCCAATCTTCTCAATTAATGCTCATTTCATTAAAAAAATTATGTTAATCATTAATCACAGAAAAATTTTAGATCTTCCTATCAACAGCAATGTATGATGAAAATGCTAAGAGATAGTGGGCTTTATGGATTGTTGCTGAAAGGTTACAGCAACAATAATACCTAAGCTTAACTCCCAGCTTACTTAAAAGAACCAAGACAAAGAAAAATTATTATCATGATTTAGGAATAAAGATTATTTTAATTTGAACTAAAGGGATTAAGTACTTTGCATACTGAGATATATATATATATATATATATATATATATATATATATATGGGAAAATGTATGACAAGATGGAAAATGTTTACTTATGGTGCGTTTCATCCTTCAGAACTTCATTGAACTAAATTTGTTATGTTGGTAAGACTACACATGTGCACAACATGGGGGGGGGGGGGCTGGGAATTTTAGATTTTTTTTTCTTTTTATAAAATATATTCTTTCCAATAAAATATTAAAAAAAAAAAAGATGATATCACTTGAGAAACCCAACAAATCAGAAAAAACCCTATTGTACTGCCTTCTAATTCTATCACATCTACAATAAAACACAATCTGTCTAAACTCAACATAAAACTTGTTACAGCTCCATCAAAAACAATAAAAGACTTAATACTGAACAAAACAATAAGCTAAAACCTAAAGGAGGAGTTTACTACGTCACCTGTAATAACTGTCACAAAAAATATACAGAAGAAACCTCAAGGAATCTATGAACACAAAGGGGACATGTTACAAAATAATAAGTCAAATATGTTTTTTGCCCATCATAACAAGACTGGCCACAATTTTGACATAAAAAATACTACTCTGATCAAAAGAGAAAATATATCACTACAATGTAAATGTGTAGAGAGTTCCTTAAATTGCAAGGACATCTACAGTAAATTTGTGCCCTGGCTCTTAGAAAATTTCATCATTCCTGACAGATCTTCTAATATCACAGTGGAATACCTATTTATGAAAGTGATGGAAAGAAAAGGAAGAACACTCTAAATGAATTCAGCTCGATAAAAAAAAAAGTTCCCCTCTGTCATGCACATGTGTAGTCCTACCAACGTAACAAATTTAATCTGATAAAGTCCTGAAGGATAAAACGCATCAGAAGCAAACTTTTTCCACTTTGTCTTACAATTCAATTTCCCCAATACTGTTCTTGATATATAAAGATATATATTGTTTTCTCATATATATATATATATATATATATACAGAGAGAGAGGGGCACATACATAGAAATATATATGTATATTAATAAATATACATTTCTTTTCTCACCAGTAGCACAATTCAGAGTTTCATGTACCGTGCAATCTTCAGGGGCTGAATTGAGTTTATTGTTACTCTCAATTCAGCACCTGAAGATTGTGTTATGCAGGAAATTATGAGTGGTACTACTGGTGAGGAAAAAAAAAAGTATATTTATTAGCATATATAGTTTATAGCTCTGTTATATTGCATTGAGCACTATTTTATTGACACCATCATTCAATGTACAAAATTTTATATATATATATATATACACACACACACACACACACACAATTAATTTTCTGGTAACTGATTATTCTGCTCATATTTCAATCTGGCAACTGATAATCCAACACTTTTAATCTGGATAAAATTATAAGCAAACCTTGGATTTTTCACAGGATTGCCAGACTAATTCTTTGGGTTGCCAAATATAATTAACATTTAATATTAGTTCAATACAACTTTCTAACAGTTTATGATGTTGTAGATATATGAGTAATGCATGAGTGGGTAAGGCCTGTATTATTGAATTTTTATTATGTGGCTTCTCTCAGTCTGGCAAAATGGGTAATCTGGTAGACTTCCAGAACCAAGGGTGCCAGAAAATTGGTGATGTACTAATACACACAAAATGATATAAAAATAGATTGAATAACAATATTTATTGCTTCAATCTATGTAATACTTTGCAATACAATCAGGTTTTTTAAGCAAGGGTATTCAAGCATTTAGCTTGTCCTGGGCATGACGATAAACTACATCTGGCATCAAGGCCTCTGATCAGGTGAGTGGAATTTTTGAGGAGCATGAAACCACCTCTTAACTGCAGTTGTTCCCAGGTCCCCCCTGACCCGGGGTCGTAGCACCTGTTAGGGTCCCAGCTATCGGCAAATAGTGAATGTTCCAAACAAAAATCAACAGTACGTTTTTATAATAGAATGAGAATGCAACATAAAAGAAATGTAAAAATACAATTTTATAGTGCAATTACCAACAGTCCTAGTTCCACGTGCCATGCCTCTTCTGGATATCTAAGTTATTTTCCTTTAACTCAACTATCTAAGTTTTGGTTCACCACTGCTGTAGCCTGGTTCTGAACTCACAATTCTTTGAATCTAGTCACTGGATCCTCAAGGACACATGGCCCACTGGATAAAGGCATTGGTTAGATACGGAGCATACAATGGCCAAAACAAAAATGAGGATAACAGTCCAAATGATGTAAATAATTATAATACCCCATTTCAAAAATATAGACAGATCCTGAAGAAGGTGGGAGTAAACAACAGCTGAAACATTGTGGACATGACAATAAAGATGAGGACAACAGTCCAAATAATATAAATAATGTAAATAATGATAATAGCTCATCTCAGAGATATAGACAAAGTTTCTTTGATAAGTATACAAGTAATGCAAGTGTTGCTTGAAGCAGTGTCAAATTATGACACAATTTGAAGTCATTATAAACAATGCACATGACTGCAATCATCATTATAACAAGTGTGTATTTTGTTAGAATAAATTTGCCAATGAAATATGCAACTACAGGTCATACATAGTCATTAAAAAATGTCTTCTGGAAAATTTTCATGAACATAAGGAAATAAGTCAAGTGGTTAAGTGTCTGTTGATTAATTCAGTGAACAAACTTGTTAGGTGTGACTTTTTTCAACAAAATAAAGACATGTTTTTGTGAACAATTAAAATAGGTTGTTCAATTATGTGGCAAGGTCTCATCAACTTAAAGTTGAATTGGCTAGATGGAACCATAAGTTCTATGCTAACAGTTTCTTCTCACTTCCAACTTCTTGCTTCCCAGTCAACCTTGATCTTCAAAAATTTAAATGCAATGTCAATCATTTTCTTTTGTCTTTTTTTAGTTCTTATTCTTTTATTGTCCTCTCTCCTTAATAGTAGTTTTTCTCATATTCTCTAACACTTCATAACCTTTTGCACCTTAGTGGCTTTATTGCCTTGCTTGAGATGAAATAATTAAAAAAAGAAATGTTAACTTGAAATTTGGTAGGAATATGTTTCATCACAAGTTCTCATCAATGCATGATTTTTAAAGTTTTAGGGTTTATGGTTAACAAGTTATGAACAAAAACTTAGTGAAACTGTAAGTGAAAATTGCCACAACATGGACTTTAAATGTTTATTAATAAAGGTACATCAAAGTTTTATGATTCAAGTTAAAGAAAACAAATGTAGAATCATCTTGGACTATTGCAAGTGTCCAAACTGATAGCCAACCTAAACCTGATATGACTTAGGATACATCATGAATACATTTATTTGATATTTGGGTATATTTTGCTTCAAGAGCTACTTTCTTTTATCACTAGCTTAAAAGCCGCACTTAAAGCAGACTTTTAAGCTAGCTTCTGTGGAGGGCTAATTAGGCCTCTGGCCCAAAACTAAATGGACCTCTAGTCCAGCTTAGAAAACAGCAATGATGATTTTAAATAAATAACTTTGAATAACTCAATTCACTCTGTGGAACTTAAAAAAACTTATTTTAACTCTGATTCAGGTTATAAGTCCAGTTCTT
>CAHIKZ030003108.1:1842500-1862500 GCA_903632075.3 Acanthosepion pharaonis | reverse complement strand
ATCTGTATGCTGCTATCATCAGCCCCTATATATATATATATATATATATATATATACACATGCAGTTTCACACACACACACACACACATATATATATATATATATATATATATATATATATATATATATATATATATACATACACACACTCACATACATATATATATATATATATAAATAAATTTGTGGTGGTGCAAAGAGAAATCAGACAGCTGAGTTCAATTTCCATTCAAATTTGTTATCTTCTCTTATGTAAAAACACTTTTGAGTAAGGTACGAGTCCATTTTTTTTTTTGTCCAGCTATGGGTAACTAATGGGACAGACTGAGCCCTATAGGTAGCCAATCACTGGCAACCAGTCTAGGAGAAGGAAAACTCTGAATTCAAATCACCCTGGAGAAGGTTGGGTTTTTTCAGGTTATCTTGCCCAAGACATGCTTCTGCTGCAATAGTTGCAGTACATGTGGTGTCTCTGCAACTCTAATGGTTTACAAGAGTTGTGATCATGATATATATATATATATATGCATATGTGTGTAAACCTTTGAAATGCACCTTAGCTTGGTGTGCTGTAACCATTTTGCTTACAGAAATCTTGATATCAAAGGAAGGCTCAGTTAGACATTTTAAGAAATGTTTATCTCATTGGGATTTTTTTGATATCTACATCTGTTAATATATGTTTTCATACTTGAAATATAAACAAAGTAAGTGAAGCCATATATATATATATATATATATATATATATATATACACACACACATCAGAAAATATTTAAATATAAAATGTTTGTTATAAATGAGATACTAAAATGTTGGGTGCAATAACCCATCACTCAACTGTAGGGTTTCATATTGTGCCTATTCCAACTTTTCTCATTTAGAGGCTAAAAGCCATATCATGTTGAAACACCAGTTCTCATTTGATCACTACAATTAAGCAATGTCAATTCTGGTCACTACCTAGATGGGTGACCGCTTGGGAATAAAATCAGGTGTAAGTTTGGATATCTGAGTGGTATAATGTGATAATGGCTGGCAATTGTAAATTGGAGAATCAACTTTAAATTTAGTCCATTATATTCTCCTATGTGCAAATACCCTTGGGAAAAGGCATGAATCCACTCCCAACTCTATGAATTAAATGGTAACACTTGTATCACATCTCCTAAAAAATTCTTAGAATCCAAAAATATTTTCTGGCTTTAAATAGCATGCAAAAGGTTGATAAACCATAAAAAAGAAATCAATCTCTCCCTTAGAAATCCATCATTAATAATTTCCTGAAAATTTTTGATATCACACTCCCTCTGAAAGCAAGGTAAATGGGCATTAAAAGAATGTTTGTTAAAATCCGGAGTAATTGTAAAATGGCTTGAACCCAAATTATGAGAGGGCTTTTTGTATAAATTCAAAATCTCATAAACTTGGTGTGTAGTCAATTGATTTGCCAATTTAACATCCCAATTATCCCATGTGGCATCATCATCATCTGCAAATAGAAATATGCTGCTGTCAAGTGAATCAATTATATATATATATATATATATATACACATATACAAACACTGTTCTTTCATATGTTGATTACATTTTTGTGTCTTGGGATTCTTTATCTATCTGCCAAAAATTGTTTCACCCCAAACCCAGACAGAGATAAAAGTACCAATTCTGTGGAACAATTTAACTTCATTTTTCTTGCTGAGACAAAGGTTTGGTCAGACTTGAAGGATCTGGAAAAGTAACTTTTAAAGTAAAAGAACAAAAAATGAATTGTTCTGGTCTGGCAACTTTGAAACTTGTGGGTGAGGGATTCAGCTTTCAAATATTTGTGGAACTTTTCCAAATCGGTTTTAGAAGTAAATAGTCTTTTGTTCAGTTTCGTTAACCAAACATTTGATGGATGGGCTATGATTTACCTAGATTGTATCCGCAGATTAATTCTTTTGGCCTGTTTTGTCACTTAATTGTTAATTTCAACAATTCAAACAGAATGCCGTCCTTTGATAAATGAATTTTATATGCTTGTTTTTGCTCATGTCTAAATGACATGACTTTCCAAATCAGAAACCATGATCTGAATTGGGATGAAAGCATTGATGGTATATACTAAGAATCCATGATAAGACTTCAGCATGTGGAATTAGTAAATACCAAACACTTCAAATACCTCAGCATATGGATCAATTATAAGAAATTTAGTATAGAAGATAAGGAAATTGAATATAGAATAGGCTGCAATAGAGGTAGTTTCACACAATACCACAAATTGTTACAAAGTGAAAATATTAACCCGAAAATTTGTCATGTTTTTAAATAACCTCATCAGATTAAGACTTTCATATAGATTCTAACCTGTCAGCTGCATAAAACCACTTTCTCAGATCAGTGGTTAAAAATGGCTTTCAGTAAGTGAAGCGCATGGGCTTTTAGGAAAACCATTCTCTTCGAACGTTGTGGACTGACACTGCAGAATCACAAAGAAAAAACTTAACCAAATAACAGCAAATCATTTGAGGTTTACCAAAACCAGCAACAACTAAAATGGATATCACATGTTTGAGTTACATTTGATAAATAATGAGACAATCAAGATGTTGACATTCCACATGACTTCATGCAAAATGTTCAGGAAGAAACCCCATAGAGTGAGTGGCCATTGTTAATTATAAGCAAATGTAGAATTCTGACCTCAAGACAAACAGGAACCGAATTGGATGAAATCAAGAACTGGCATATTTTATTGTTGAGGAAGAAATCTCATTTGTGTGCTTCTGCCTATAAATTGGAGAGGGGCAAGTGTTTTGCAGTCATTTCAACATGATTGAAACCAACAAACTCTCATCATTACTAGAAAGACCAATAACAGTTACTGGACTTTAGAAATGCTATTTTCCTGAAAGATTGTATTAATAGAAAGATTTTATAGATTTCAACCAAAAGTAGTACTGGCTGCTCAGACAATGAATGCCAAATGTTTACTTATAGGGAAACATTTAATATTCCTATTATTTGTTAGGATATACAAAGTCTGATCTTGTCACCTGTTGTGGCAATAGTACTTGTTTTCGTCAAGAGCTTAAACACAATAGGACCAATAAGAGTATTTCTGTTTTAGAGTCTGTATAATCTAATGACATAGTATTTAATGCAATACTGCTCTGTATCCTTAGGAATAAGGTAAATCTCATGTCTGCACCATACCACATTCTCTGAATAATGTGAAATGTTTTTTGTCTCCAAAAATGGCTTCAAACTCTGTCATATGAGGATATTGCACTGATTATCTTTGTGTAAAACCAGGGTCTTGGTACTACCTAAAAAAGATTAAACACCTTAACATGTAGATAGAATGAAACTATTCATATGATCAACTTTATTATTGCCATATTGCTCACGTGGGATGTTAGACAAGTGGTTCCTAAACAGTGTGGTGTGCCTCAGAGGCAGAAGATGATAGCAGGTGAGGTAGAAAGATTGAAATACATCAAAGATTTAGAAACAGTTTAAAAAAAATTCATTTGCTAAAAATAAATATGATTTCAAAATTTAAAACATTATTATAAATTTCTTGTAATTGCATGCATGAGTCCCAGTATAAATAGTTATCAATAATTATTGGCCGATTTTATCATTGTGATATTTTTTCATTATATCAAGTATTAAGAATATAGTAACAAGAGTCCGCAAATTGGAGGAGAGAGTTATCAATGATAATGTTCTGACTTTGAATCCGTGATTATCTCCCTTTAACCCTCTTTGTTTTCTATTTTTAAATGTACTTTTTTGCTCATCAAATTTGAGGTGCAAGTAACTTTTCATTCCAAAAATGCAGCCCATAGAAAGTTTGGAAACTACTGCGTCAGGTGGACAGTTATAAAATAGTAAAATTTACCCAAAATGTCTAGTAAGAATATATCAGTAAATGGGTTAGATGTCAAGATTCAATAGGTTTATATCCCAAAATGTTCACCGAGGTCTTCTGTTCTTGATTCGGATTATAAATGTGCTTGTATGTTTAAAGACGAGAAAATCATGGATGGAGTTTCATAAGTTTGAGAAGAATTTTAAACAGGAAGAAAATATCTTTTGATCAGGGATTAATTCTTTAAACGGCATTTTCTGTTTCTCCTCAAAATGATGTGGAACACAAACATTCACAAATAAATCATTATTTGACAACTTAGTTGAACTCTTTCTTCCTTTTTGCTGTTTTTTTTTTTTATCTTTCAGTCAGTGCATTCTCCTCAGGTGAAGATTCCATATAGTTGGAGGTTTTTTCTCTCTCAGTTGATTCTAAATCTGAGTCTTAAAGAATCTTCTCTAGAGAGATAATCCTATAAGAAAAGTATTTGATATCCATGGGGTGTTAAATGTATTTTAAGTATGTTTATAATTTAATATTGGCCAGTTCCTTATGCCTTTGCTCATATATTGTTCAAATATAATGATAAACTGTATCCAGTAGCAAAGCATGTGATTGGGAAATTGGAGGCTTTGAGGAGCATGGAACCACCGCATAATTCTTGTTGTTCCCAGGTTCAACCTGATCCAGGGTGGTAGCACCTGTTAGGGTCCCAGTTATGGGCAAATAGTGAAACCCTAAACAAAACACTATGAAAGTACAAAACCAAAGTAGAGACCAACAATACATATTTATAGTAAAATGACTAACAATACATTTTAAAGCAAAATAACCAACAATACATTTTATCTATTGTTAAAGGCATACAATTGTGTTCAAAATGTATTTAGTTGAAACCATAAAATTGCATTTAGATTATTTAGATTTGGGTATTAAATAACTCATAGAGATGTTGATATGCTGTTAGACGACAACAGCCAATTTGTTCAAATAAAAAAAAATATGGATTTTAAAAATTTTGATTACAATTTTATCCTGTGAAAATACCTTAATTTTCCTAGTCATTACATAATGTTCAAAGACCATTGATACCTGTATAACAATTATTACCAAAAATATTTCAGTTTTACCCATTAGAACCACTAATTGCAAGAATTAAAAGATATCTAAAATGTCAAAAAATACTCGAAATATTTCATCACTTCCTGGAAGCCCTTATATAATGTATATTTTATTTGCCTACAGATGGGCTTTGGAATTTTTAGATATTAACTGCCTCCATCTATGTATCCATTAAATAAAAACTACTGAAATTGGTTAAATATTCATTATGTATAACTATTCTTTTTTTTTTCTTACACACATTTGATGAAATATAAATTTTGATTTTTTTTTTTTTTTTTTTTTTTTTTCTGAAACAAATAATAACTTTAAAAATAACCCCATACTTCAGTTTTTATATGCATAGGTGAAATATCTGGGAGACGAATGCTTATCCAGTACTTGCTCAACCTAAATTCATAATATTGTGTTATTAAATTTAAATTACTATGGGAAATTTTATTTACAACAAGTAAAAAAAATAACAATTATCATCATCAGTACCACGACTACTTCAATCATCAGGGGCAGCTGAGGGCAGATTAAACAGACCCTCTCCTCCAGTTTGATCTGTTGGCAGTAGCTCTCAGGAGTTCTGGCAAAGTCAAAGGCATCCACTCATTTTCTAAAGCACAGAGGGTGTGGACATTCCATGTTTTGCATTGGTAGCTTAATAGTGTTTGTTGCTCCAGTTGCTGACTTGTCATGCCCATCTTGGAGTGAGTCAATGTAATGTGTGGCCATTGGTGATCCGGATCTTGACCAATCCGGTATGGTATTGCTTTAATCCTTCCTCCTCATGATTCTTTTAGTGTGCTTTCAGATATATTAACAATGTCCAAGTAACTTAACAATCAGTTTAGTTACTGGATATCATAATAAAATTTGTAAATTAAAAAAAAGTTATACAAAAATAGTATAAAAATATTGTCAAGAGAAACAATGTAGCTGGTTCTGTATTTAGTGCAAAACAATATTTTATTAACATTAAATTATTATTAATAATTGTTTATTAACCTTTGTTATCTAGATTCTTTCTTATCAGTATTTACTATTGTTAATTTGGGTGAAAATTCTAGCAGAAAAGATTTTCACCATCAAAATTTACATCTTGTCAGCAAGCTAGTTATCTGAGTTAATTGAGTCATTAAGTTATTTTTATGAATTTATTTAGAATCATTAAACAATTGTCATTAATGTATCCTAGATAAGATGATAAACTACATCTGACAGCAAGGCCTCTGATTGGGAGATTGAAAGTTTTGAGGAACATGGAACCATTTCTTAACTACTGTCGTTCCCAGGGCCACCCTAAACCAGGGTGGTAGCACCTGCTAGGATCCCAGCTATGGGCAAATAGTTAACCCCCAAACTTGGGGAAAACACTATGAAATTATAAAAATTATATTTTTATAGTGAAAATACCAACAATGCAATTTCATCATAAAAACTTCATAACCAATGCATTTTTGTAAAATAAAATAAAATTTACTAATGTTCCCAAGAAAATTAAATTTTGGTATTAAATGACCAATTAGGAGTTGTTGTTATGTCGTTAAACAAACATTGTTATTATCACTTGATGCTTACAGTCTTATCACTTCTGTTTCATCACCAACCCTTTCAGTCATTCACTAATATTAGTGGATTATTTTGTTCTAATTATGAGTTTACTAAGATGCAAAAAGAAAAATCGGAAAATTTTAAATCTTTTTTTTCCAACATTACTATTCTACATTATTTTTTTTTTTTTTCTAACAGAGTTGGTTTTTCATCTTCTGACTTCATAAACGTCAAAGAACTATTGCCTATTATTATCTTAATAAACACACTGCCACCTGCAAGGGAGATAACACAAATACAGTAAAACATTACAGACATGACAGATATTAGATAAAAAAAATCACTTAGTCAATATAATATTTGACCATAAATACAAACAGCTTAAATACAATATATAAAAGTCCAAGTTTTTGTATGGTAATTAAAGATGAGGTTAGTTGTGTGTGTGTATGTATGTATGTGTGCAAGTATCATATAAACCTGTGACCTCAAATAAATACAGTATAGCTTTGTGGTATTTGTCTGAGAGCCTACTCGTTTTACCCACTCAAACAAAATACATTCTTCTTCTGTGTGTAGTGTCCCTTCAGAACATTCTCAATCATGGCTCCCCACTATTTCCTGTCCTTGGTAACTCTGAATAACTTTTATCTTTTTGACATCTCTCATACTCTGCCCTACCATTCATTCACTCAAGCTTGCCAGGTAGGTTGTGTGTTGCTTTTCTCTGGCACTCTTACCTGTAATATGTCCTGTGAGTATCAAATTTTCCAAACTCTCTTTCCTCATTATGTGACCCAAAATTTTCAACTATTTCTTCCTGATGTTAAATATAAGCCTCCTTTTTATTGGCATTATTTATAGAACTTTGTTGTTACTCACATGTTCAGTCCATGTATTCTCAGCATCCTTCTGTAGAAGTATATTTCTGCTACATAGCCAAGTTTAAAGTAGGTATCCCACATGTCCATTGGATTGGAAACAAATTGCTCAGCTCCTTTGGCATTTCCCTAAGGGGATACTTCAGACATTAGGGACTAACCATGACTTTCTCCTTCTCCATATAATCAATGCTTCCTGGGGAAGATGACACCAGAAGCTGCATGTAACAATAGATTCACATAAAGAAAATATTATTTTATAATTTCTGTCGACCAACAAGTTACTTCAATTGGCTCAATTTATCAGTTCTTAAATAAAGATTTTTAGTTATCGTATTCAGTTTCAAAATTTTTTAAAAAAATAACAGTTTTGGTATCTATTTATGAACAAGTAATTGTTTCTTGATGGCTTTTGTAATTCAGTTGCTAAGTTATTCAAATAAAACTTTCTTTTCTGAAAGTGGTAATAACCTTAGCATTTAGATCACAGCATGAGAATAACAGGATGTAAACAAACAATATTGACATTTTTAATAATATATTTTGAAATTCTGTTAAATGGAATTTATAGTTTTGTCATAGAAAATGATAATTATTTGTTTTTGTTTAATAATGGTTTTATTTTTTCATCTTTATTAATTTGATTTAAAGAAAGCTAAACCACTTATAAAAAAAAATAAATGATGCTTTTAGAGCATAATAAAAAAGACTTCAATGAAAAAAAGTACATTTTTTCTGCTTTTATTTAAAATAAGAAATATTCTAGGTCATTGTGAATTAGTATCTCTAACTTCTTGGTCCAGTTGATGTATTCCTTCACGAGAGGAATCAAGTTTGTAACCATTTGAATATTATTTTATTGTACTTAGCAAAATGCTTAAATATATTAAACATCTTTAATGATGACAATTTTGCTAATAACATTTTTTGGCAAACTGAAATCTCAAAAAAAAGATGACTCATGGGAAAATTAATTGAAAATATGGTAGCGCATGACAGAGCTAGATTTAAAAAAAAACAAAAACAAACAGGGATAATAACTTGATCACTTTCTATTAGAAAAGCTAAGAATCTTCTTAAATTATAATATGAAGGATTTAAATCAGGAGAATAGAATGGACACTATAATAAACTGCATTGAATGATTTCTACCTGAAAGAATCAATAGATTCTGTTTATGACGTATAGAACAACTTGGTCTCCAGTCTTAGAAAATTGTCAATGTCTATATCAAATAATGAAGCTTGACAAAAGATATATGAAAAGTATTAAAATAAAACAACACTGCATGATACAGTCTTGGCATTTAAATTATTGGACAATGCTAACCTTAATTCTCAGTAATGAAATTTAAAGAAACCCAATGTAATAGATGTAAATTTAAAGAATGCCTAAAGAAAAAGATGTTTATTTAAGGAAAGCATAAAGTAATGACTAAAGTAATAGATATAAATTTAAAGAAGGCCTAGAGAGTAATAGATATAAGGAAGGTTTAAAGTAATATATGTAAATTTAAAGGCCTAAAGTAATATATGTAAATTTAAAGGCCTAAAGTAATAGATATTAATTTAAGGAAATTTTAAAGTAATAAGTGTAAATTTAAAGACCTCATATAATAGATGTAAATTTCATGAAATTTCTAAAGAAATACATGTTTATTTAAGAAAAGCCTAAATTAATGACTAAGGTAATAGATGTAAATTTAAGGAAGGTCTAAGTAAATACTAATTTAAAGAAATACTCAATAGATTTAAATTTATGGAAGGTCAAAGAAGTAATTGATGTGAATTTAGGGAAGGTATGCAATAATAGATGTAAATTTGAAGGTCTAAAATTATAGATGTAAATTTAATAAAGGACTAAAATAATAGATATTCATTTAAGGGAGGTCTAAAGTAATAAATATTAATTTAAGGAAGGTCTAAATAAATACACGTAAATTTAAAGTTCAAAAATAAAAGATGTAAATTTAATGAAGGTTTAAATTAATAGATTTAAACTTCAGAAAGGTCTAATGTAATAGATGTAAATTTAAGGTATGTTTTAAAAAAATAGATGTAAATTTAAAGGTGGTGTAAATTTTATGTAGGTCTAAAAAGCAATAGTTATTAATTTAAGGAAGGCCTAAAGTAAATTTAATTTACTAATTTAAGGAAAGACTCAATAGATTTAAATTTATGGAAGATTGAAGTAATTGATGTGAATTTAGGGAAGATATACAATAATATATGTAAATTTAAAGAACGTCTAAAGTAATAGATATTAATTTAAGGAAGTTTGAAAATAATTGATGTAAATTTAAGGGTCTAAAATAATAGATATTAATTTAAGGAAGGTCTAATGTAATAGATGTATATTTAAGTAAACGTCTAAAAAAAGTAACATATATTAATTTAAAGAACATCTATAGTAAGAGATATTAATAAAGGACTGTTTAAAGTAACAGAAGTAAATTTAAAGAAGGTCTTAAAAGTTGTAGATGTAATTTTAATGTATGTTTAAAAAATAGATGTAAATTTAAGGAATATTTAAAAAAAAAACATAGATGTAAATTTAAGGAAAATCAAAAGTAATAGGTGTAAATTTCAAGGTGAACAGTAATAGATATTAATTTAAGGAAGACCCCAAGTAACAGATTTAAGGGAGGTTTAAAGAAATGTAAATGTAAAGAAATTCTCTAGTAATAGATGTAAATTTAAGGGAAGCATCACGTAATAAATATTAAGGCCTAAAGTAATAGATATATTAAGTTGAAGAACGCCTGGGCTAATAGATTTAAATTTAAGTCTTAAAGTAATAGATGTAAAAATTTATGGAAGTTCTGCCATACCTTTACTTTCTTTATCATCTCTCTCTCTTATAACCTCATTCTATCTGTTTTCTTTTTTTTTTTTCTTTTAAACTCTCTTTTACATTTTCTCTCTCTCTCTTGTGTGCTGATCATCTGCTTTTGATATTCAACTTTTCTTTCTTTCTCTCATTTTCGTTTTCTTTCAGTCACTCTCATCTTCTTTCCTTCAACACTCTCTTGTTTTCCTTCTTTCAATCACTCTCTTTTTTCTTTCAATCTCTCATCCTCTTTCAATCTCTCATCCTCTTTCAATCTCTCATCCTCTTTCAATCTCTCATCCTCTTTCAATCTCTCATCCTCTTTCAATCTCTCACCCTATTTCTTTCTTTCTCTGTCTTTTTCTTTTTCTCACTTTCTCTCTACTACTCTCTTGCTTTTTCTCTTTCTTGCTCTCTTTCTTTCTTTCTTTCTTTCTCGCTCGTACACTTGCTTTCTTCCTTGCTTGCTCTCTTTCTTTCTTGCACTTTTTTCTCACTCACTTTCTTTTTTCTCACTCTCTAAGTCTTTCTTGCTCTCTCTCTTTCTCACTGCCCTTTCTTTTTTTCTCTCTCTCACTTGCTCTCTTTCTTACTCTTTCTTTCTTACTCTTTCTTTCTTACTCTTTCTTTCTTACTCTTTCTTTCTTACTTTCTTACTCTCTTTCTTACTCTCTTTCTTACTCTCTTTCTTACTCTCTTTCTTTCTTACTCTCTTTCTTACTCTTTCTTTCTTAATCTTTCTTTCTTACTCTCTTTCTTAATCTTTCTTTCTTACTCTCTTTCTTAATCTCTTTCTTACTCTCTTTCTTAATCTTTCTTTCTTACTCTCTTTCTTAATCTTTCTTTCTTACTCTCTTTCTTAATCTTTCTTTCTTACACTCTTTCTTAATCTTTTTCTTACTCTCTTTCTTAATCTTTCTTGCTCTTTCTTTCTTACTCTCTTTTTTTCTTACTCTCTTTCTTACTCGCTTTTTTTCTTACTCTTTCTAACTTTCTTTCTTTCTAACTCTCTTTCTTTCTCTCTGTCTCTTTCTTTCTCTCTGTCTCTTTCTTTCTCTTGCACTCTCTCTTTCTCTTGCACTCTCTCTTTCTCTTGCACTCTCTGTCTTTCTTGCTCTCTCTCTTACTCCGCCTTCTCTCTCTCTCTCGCTCTCTTTATGAAAGGCAGGAAGTTGAGGAGAGCCACGATTGCCCATATTCTGAATGGGCATGACATATAGATGTAGAATAATTCACTGGACATTTGACATATTACACTCATAATAAGTTACTGTTAGGGGATTTTTTTTTCATAGTCCCTATGTTCTTAATGTAATAATAGCATTTTGTCTAAGATATTTATTTATTTTAAAATGTATTTTCATCTTATTTTTCAATGTTCAGTGTTGCATCTTTTTTCTTTTCTTGACAGCTGGAATAAAACTAGCACATTAATAATTAAGGCTTTTGAGGTTTCTTTTAAACATAAAATAGAAACAGAAAGATTCTCCCAATATTCTTCACAACTTTTAATATTGACAATAAAACCAAAGATGTTCGCCTGTCATCTGGCTCACTCTTCAACTCAGTCTTTTGAACAGGAGTAGAATTTTATCCCTTGTTTCCTGTTTAGGATTAAGTTTCTGGTTCCTTTTTCATTCTCCCTCACTCCCAATAGCCTCCTTGCATCTTAGTGGCATTATTACCTTGCTTGGGGTGAACTGATTAAAAAAAATAAAGTCAGTTTAATTGCTTTAAACTTGTCAACTTTCACACTTGCTTCACAGAAATCTTTTTATTAGTCTCATTTCTGTTATTCCAAGAATGGCCAAGCTGTTTCAGCAAAAAAGTGCCAATACATTTTGGGAATAAGTACATGCACACAAACACACACACACACACACACACACACACACGTGTGTGTGTGTGTGTAGAGAGAAAGTTTTTGATTGGAAGGATAGGTGAGACATATCCAAATGAATATCTCTACAAAATGAAAAATTTGTTAAAAACAGAAAATAAGAAATTTCAGCATCTATCATAAAACATTGTTTGATCTAAAACAAAGCCATAAAAAAATATTTTCAAATTTGGAAAAATCTTTGTCTATATGTCAAATCAAAAGACTGGAAGTGAACGAGGAAGTTGGAGAGAGTTGAAACTATCAGATAATTTCTGAAAACAACGATGGTCTTTAAATCAACTTATTTCAAAAATAGAATGTTTAGAAAAGAACAGATTATAAAAAAAAGAAATTTTTAACTGCAGAATTTATTGTACAGATGACAATTATTTTGCTTGATAAAATAACGCGGAAAATGAGTTGAACCCATATAAATGGAATATTGCACCTTTGAGGAATCAAAGTGATTGATTTAAAAAAAAAACACCAAAAAAGTACAAAAGTGTGAGGAAGATTTAGTATTTACTTGTAGAACCCAAAGAAATAACAGATTGTATCTCTTCTTTGAGGAAGAGCAAGCAATAAAAAATTTAAAAAATACATAAAACCAAGAAAATAGAAGTCAGATATTTTTACAGACTTAAGTTTTTGTTTATTGCTTTAATATTTTCTGTATAGGATAAAAAAAAAAAAACATTGTTACAAATTTTCAACTACTTTGTAAAAGAGAATATTTTTTATGGATAATATTAGTCTATTTTTTAATTTTCCTACACTATGATCTTCAAAAATTTAAATGCAATGTGAGTTATTATCTTCTCTCTGATTTGAATCAATCTTACTAACCCCTTGCATCTTAGTGGCTTTATCACCCTGCTTGAGGTGAAATGATAAAAAAAAAATTAATTGTTAAAATATTCATCATTTGAAAGTTCTGGCCATGCAATAAGGAACCTTGAGTTGTCTATAATTAAATATTTGTCTGTCTATATTTCTGAGATAAGGTATTATGTATATTATTTACATTATTTGGACTATTGTCCTCATCTTTGTTGCCATATTTATTACAACATTTCAGCTGTTGTATGCACTGGCCTTCTTCAGGTGGTTGGAATGTTGAACTTAACCATTTATTTCACTCACTGGGGTAGAATGTTCTAATTCCATGTGCCATGTTTAATGGATGTCAGTTATCAGTTATCTCCTGTTAATTTCCCTCTGAAAGTTCTCTACTGCCTTAACCGGGTATTGAACTCTCACTCTTTGGGTCCTGTCACTGGATCTAACTAACACCTTTATCCACTGTACCATGTGTCCTTGAGGACATCTGTAACACGAGGGGAAGTGGAAAAATCAGGCGTGGCTGACCACATATGGAGAGAGAAGGGAGATCACCACCCTCTGTGGGATCAGGTTGAGGTCATAGACAAAGAACACCATTGGAAAATTCATAAACTTAAGGAATCAGCACATATGGTAGGCCGCAAAAATCTCCTGAGCTGACCAAGCATAGAAATGAATACAATATGGGAACCAGTAATAAGGAGTGCCAGAGAAAAATGATAATAACAACAAAAATTGCAATATGAGCTCTGGTAAAAACTTGAATGATAAGAGCAAAAATTGCAATATGAGCACTGGTAAAAAAAATGGTTGCTGAAGACAAGACCCAGAAATTCATATACAGATGTCTTCAAGGACACATGGCACAGTGGATAAAGGCGTTAGTTAGATCCAGTGACAGGACTCAAAGAGTTGTGAGTTCAATACCCAGTTAAGGCAGTGAAGAACTTTCAGAGGGAAGTTAACAGGAGATAACTGATAACTGACATCCATTAAACATGGCACGGGGAACTAGAACAGTCTACCCCAGTGAGCGAAATAAAGGGTTAAGTTCGACATTCCAACCACCTGAAGAAGGCCGGAGCATACAACGGCTGAAATGTAATAAATATGGCAACAAAGATGAGGACAATAGTCCGAATAATGGAAATAATGTAAATATTTGTCCTTCAAAAGTTATCTTTTAGACCTTATGTTCGTTGGTTAATGTAGCTAAAAATCTTTTTCCTCCTAAGAGAATTGGAGTGTGGGTGGTTTAATGAAAATGGCTCAGAATGAGAAATCAGAGCTGAGTTTGAATTCAAATCACGTTTGTTCCATTCCCTTACACAAATACTCTGATGAAAAATATAAATCGATCTCTTCTACCCCACCCCCACCGGCTGTGAGTTAAAATGTAGGACTTGTACCATAAAATACTTTTGTGAACTCCAAAAACTTATGAATGCAATATTGACTTGCCAAAAAAGAAAAAAAACAAAACAATTATTCTTAGAATCCCATATATGTTTTGGTTTTAAATATACCACAAGGGATTGATAAGCTGTCAAAAAGAAATCCTTCAATCAATTAGTCTTAATGGAATTTATTAATGAATATGCAGGTAATTTTTAGCAATAGAAAACTTTGCAAAGAATTGTTACCTGGAAAAAACATAAATGCTTCTTGACAGATTTCTTGAAACTAGAAACATTTAAAATAAAAATAGCTGAATTATTTCTCGATAACCAAAGTATATGTCTATATTATTGCCATTTTCACAACATTTCATCCATTGTACACTCTGTCCTTCTTCAGGTGGTATACATCGGAATTTTGAACCGAACCCTTTATTTAGTCCACAGGGGTAGATTGTTCTAATTCTAAATAAGGAATGGCAAGTGGAATTAGAAAATCTTCCTCCCATGGATTAAATAAAGTGTTTGGTTAAGTTTTACTATAGTTTTAATTACTATCTGATTTTTCTGTATCGGTTTTGCATCTGATTGATAAGAAGTAAAACATCAATAATTTTATATTTTATTAATTTTATGAAATAAAAAGAAATTTGAACTAATGAAAAAAATTTCCTCTATTTTGATTAGCACTTAATTTTTTAACTCTTTGGAAGTTGAATGATGACTGTTTAATGAAATAGGTATTTTATATATATGTCAAGTAAGAATTGTTTTTTTTTTGTTTTTTAATATCTGTTGAGGGAGAAACAATAACTGATTAGCTTTTTCATTTTTTTTATTTACTTCTTTGTATTAAATAATAATTCTTCTTTCTCTTTGCTCTTCATTTTAATATGTCCATTTTTTATTGAAATATTTTCTGAAAATCGTACACAAATTAGCAATTTTAACTTTATTCTATATTGGCTCTAACTCAAAATCAACAAACAAACCATTTTTTAATACTTGATAAATAATATTTTATTCTAACTGCCCTATTTATTCAAAGTACCATATTCAAATGAAAAATTGTCAGTAAATACCGTCAAGGTAATTTAAAGGCATTAATTGGAGCTACCAACATTTCTTTCTCATGAATTCCGAAGAATTAATTGCTTGTAATTGTCTTGGATTAAATAAGTTAAACATTGTTTTCACCCTATCTATTTTAGGTGGGGGTGAGGAAAGGAAAAAAAAAATGTTCATTGAATTCTTACTAGAAACTGTGAGCCCCAAGATATGTTTGGTTATATTTTTTCCTATTTTTAATTCTCATTGATTTGTACATAACTCATTTCAAAGTATCTAAAGGGTGAGTGGGTTGCAGCTTTGATGTGATTTGACTATCATTTTTTATTTCCCTTCCACCTTCAACTGTACGCTTACATTGTTTATTATGAGGCAATTGATTTACACACTGCCTTTTTTTTTCTTTGTAATCAAATGCTACATTCTTGTTTAATCATAAACTTAATTTGTGGTCCAGGATCCTCCATTTTGTTTTCATCTTTGTTTTCTTCTTTTATTAAATGTGTTTTATCTCCAAATCAAAGATTTAAAGAATTTCTTAATTTACAAATCTGTTTTTTCTTTTACTGTCAATTAGGAATATTACTGTTTGTTAATTTTTTAATTAATAAATTCTAATTTTTTTTTTTCTTTTTTTGGTGTTTTTCTTTTGCTGTGTTTCAAATTCTTGATTTTTTTTTTATCAACGATTCTCATCTCATGTATAACTTTGCCGTAACAAGGTTTGAAACTTGGCTTTGACTCCAATTAAATACTACAGACATTTTTTTTTTACCATATAGCTAAAATATCCACATGGACAACCTGAACATCTACAATTGGATTTGTATAAAATGTTTTGTAAAAAATCATTGATGGAAAAATTTTGATTAAGTAAGGGAATATGAGGCAAATAATTCTTTTAGTTATTTTTTTCTAATCATCGTAATGTAATTAAACTAGGACAGGTAATATCTGTAGTCCTCAAGATAAAATATTTTTGTTTTCTTTTTTTGCAAAAGATAGCAGTTTTAATAACTAAAAGGTTAACTAGTTCTAAATGAATATTATTTTCTGTCTATATTTTTGAGATGAGGTATTATGTACACTATTCAGACTATTGACCTCATCTTTGTCACCATGTTTAACACATCGATTCGGCTGTTGTACGCTCCAGCCTTCTTCAGGTGGACACATGGCACAGCGAATAAAGGCGTTAGATCCAGTGACAGGACCCAAAGAGTAGGAGTTCAATACCTGGTTAAAGCAGTAGAGAACATTCAGAGGGGAATTAACAGGAGATAACTGACATCCATTAGACATGGCACGTGGAATTAGAACAATCTACCCCAGTGAGCAAAATAAAGGGTTCAGTTCGACATTCCAACCAACTGAAGAAGGCTGGAGTATACAACGGCCGAAACGTAATAAATATGGCGACAAAGATAAGGACAATAGTCTGAATAATGTAAATAGTGAATATTATTTTGATGAATCGATAGTATTTTATCATTAATTAAATAAGAAGATTGTGTGCATAAGCATGTTTTGAATATTTCTGATTGGAAAAGACATGAAACTGCTTTACCATATGTTCCATTGGGATCACCAAATATCCTGAAAAAGCAGCTTACCTGCTATCACTTCTGTTGCACAACTATTAAAGCAATGATTTTTGTATTCATTTCCAATAATTTGAATGCAATCTTAGTCTTTGTTTATTGGTCGAGAGCAGAAGGCTGTTCTGTGGCACACTAGCATGCTGTGAAAAATTGAAGAAATTGTGAAAAAAACTTCAAGCACAGGTTTTACATGAAATAATCTGCACAAATAGTTGAATAGAAACATTGAAATAAAGTTTGTATTTTTTTTTTTTTTTAACAATCTATGGAATTATTTCATAACATTTAAATGTATAGCCTTTTAAAAAGTGTGCCATGATATTTTCATTTGTTCCTTGGTGTGCCATTGCTGAAAAAGGTTGAGAAAAATGGACTAGAGTGCTTGCCCAAGCTTACTATGTTGGCAAATGGCAAAGAAAAAAAATTGAATTGAAGAACCTTTGATCAAAACACTAAGACAGTTGCAGAAACAAAAGCTGTTAATCTCAATGCCAACCTTGACAACAACAAATATATACAATTACCATTAAATTACAGTATTTTGACAACATAGTTTATTAAGAAGAAAATCCCAGGAAGTTTGGGGAGAGGAATCTGATGTGATTGTAGATATTCAGTGCATATACTTGAAATGTAAGTTTATCAATCAGAATAATAATCAGAATAATATAACAAAAATATTTCCTTTGTATTTTCTCAAGAATAGTGACTTGATAATTCTAATTTTAAAAAATATATAGATTGATTCTGTTTGGCTATTCAAAATATATATAAGAATATTAATGTGAAAAGTGTGTATATATATATATATATATATATATATATATATATATATATATATATATATATATATATTATATGATACTTATTAGAAAGCACTCAATATCAGAGATAGAGCTAACATATTTGGTTGGATTGATGTGAGTTTGTGACCCTGGGTTTCATGCTTTTACGATCGTCAGACAAATTGATTAATTTTTTTTAAATTTTGGGTTTATGTAGATTGCGTGTATTGGTGTTATGGAATGGCGGGGGGTAAATCGTCATTGTGATGTCACTCATATAAGAATATGCATATACATACATATTAGATGGCCACTTGTATTCGAGGATAACCATCTACTAGGGCAGCTAGCCAATCCCTATTGCAGATGCTCACTCAGGCACCATTGTGTTTGCTCAACACCCACAGAACCTACCTGTGGTTTATACGGCAACTATGCTGAGCAGACCTTAGTTACAGTTTCTGGGAGGGAGCATGTTGTCTTGCATAATCAACAATTTGTTGAAGACCAGCACACTCAAGCCTTTGGCCGCGGTGACTTGTGGCTTCATGCTAGCACAGCTATTGATGGCTCCCATGGGTTCCATCTACCCAATTTTACTCACAAGGCTTGGGTCAACCCGTGGTATGGCTTTCAAGCACTTTCTAAAGGTGCCACATGCTGGGATCGACCTTGATCCAATTTGATAATATCAGGAAGTCTCCTTCCTGACAAATGGTAAGATTCAAACCCAGATCTTATGGTCAGAAAGTGAATGTTCTAACCACTTAGCCATGTGCCCATATATATATATATATATATATATATATATATATATATATATATAAGTGTGTGTGTGTATTATTTTTAATTTATTTTGTTTAAACTTTATTTTTTGATGGATACTCATATTTGAATAGAAGCTCTGTTTCTGAATTAAACAGTATTTTTTTATCCAATTACATTTACTGGCCAGAATATCTGAGAAATCTTGTCAAAAACATATGCATCCTCCGATAGGATTCAAACCTTCATCTCCTATGGGAAACTGTGATTGGATCTGACATGCCTAAACGCTCAGCCACGTAGGATTTACAGTCAAACAAAACCCAACAACAAAGCCTTTTGAACACACACTTTGTGCTGATTCTCAAAACATCCATATCTACTCTGTATCTTTTTAATTAAGCAGTATTTTTTATCTAACTATAAAGTTTTTTTTTCACTTAACTGGAAAGTATTTCCATCATTCTCATTTCAGAGATATGTGATTACACTTCAGAGTGGAGTTGGACTATTCTGCTTTATTTATATATATTTTAGGAAATGGGTTAAATCTGAAATATTTTTAATTTATTTGTTTAAACATTATTTTTAAATGGATACTCATATTTGAGTAGATGCTCTGTTTTTATTTATTTATTTATTTAAAATAACATTTACACAAATATATATATATATATATATATATATATATATATATATATATATATAAAAAAAGAACAGTTTTGAAAAAATAGATGTATTGGAAGAAATTTTTGTGATATGTTTCATCCAGAAGGATTTCATTGGACTTAGTTTGATGACATTGTTGTGGCTACATATGTGCATGAACAAGAGACGCTGATAGTTTTGACATAAAAGAGAAAATAATTGACTAAGATGAAAATGTCTAGAAAGTGCTTTAATCGATCATTCATCCACAGTAAATTTATGTCCAGGGTCTTACATTTCACCATTCTTGGCAAATTTTCTGTTATCACAATGTGGTCTATTTAAAAACAAAGATGATAGAACGAAAAAGAATATAGATGAATTTGGCTAGATTTAAAAAAATTCTTTCAAAGATTTTGAAACTACCAGCATCTCTCATTTACATGCATGTGTCATTGCAACAATGTCAAAAAACCCAGTCTAATGGATGAAATGCATTGCAAAAACTTTTTCCAAATTGTCATACAGCTTTTCTTTAAAATATATATATATATATATATATATATATATATATGGTGGTGTAATGGGAAGTGGCTCAGATTGAGAAATTGGAAAGCTGAGTTTGAATTCCAGTCAAGTTCATTACATTCATTTACATGCCTAATACCTTTTAGAAAGGTATGAATTCATCTCTTCTCTCCTCATCTATGGGTAAATAGCAGGGAAGACTAGGTTCTATGGCTTTAGGTGGCAACCAGTCTAGGAGAAGGACA
>CAHIKZ030003108.1:1812500-1837500 GCA_903632075.3 Acanthosepion pharaonis | reverse complement strand
GTCACTTGGACTTTGTCAGCATAGCATAAGCGCCGATTTTCATTTTATGTGATATTCAGAGGGGATTTAGTATTGCATACTAAAGATAAGATACAACTGAAAAGTCTGTTTCTTTTGTCTACGTTTTCATTAGTGAGTTTTCTTCAGTTCTAGCTTTACTTTTTAAAATCCAGACTACCAAGATTCTCACTAAATTACTTTCATGTGTCAAAGATTTTGCAATTTTGACCTGTTAATTTTGGTTTCAAACAAAATCAACAGTTGCTTTGATAGATAAATTCTAAATGCATATGGACAAAATAATTCTATGAATAATCTTTAATGTTAATTAATTAAAACTTTGTTATCATAAAAAAAATAATTCTGCTGAAAAAAAATGAGTAAAGAGTACTGAACTGTTACAGGATATCTGTCCTCTTGTACGTCAGATGAAGAGGAAACTTGAAGTAACAAAAATATGGTTCTACAGAAAGATGCTCAGGATACCATGGACCGAACATGTGAGCAACAATGAGGTTTTAGAAAAAATGGAAACAAAAAAGAAACTTATACATAACATCAGGAAGAGTCAGTTGAAATTTCTGTTGCACATAATGAGGAAGGAGGGGTTGGAAAATCTGATACTCACAGGATGGATAATGGGACAAAGGAAAGCAGTATGTAACATACTTGATGGACTTGAGTAATTGGATGGTAAAACAGGATTTTGGAGAAATAACAAAAAACTTATTAAGAGCTACAACTAACAGGAAAATGTGGAGCGCCATGGTCGTCTACTTTGTAAAGAGACAAGGCACATAAAAGAAGAAAAATCTTGGTCGCATACAAAATCAGCAGCTGCTTTCATGGATGAATTTCCGATGCATTAATATTAATTAAAACTTCATTATCATAAAAATATAATTCTACTGAAAAAACATGGAAAAAAAAAAGTTTTTTTTTCTTTTTCATCCTGTACATTGTAAGAATCTCAGAATCAGTCTAAGAGATTGATACATTTGTTAACTGGCACCAGAAGATTGCCAGAGATGAGACTGTTTAAACTAACATGAAAAATAAAACGATTCTGGAAATAAGGCTAATGGTTGGAGGCTATAGATGTGTATTTGCTATAACCTTGTCTCATAAATACAGAGCCACAATACTTGTACTTGCTAATGTTAAATGATTTTTTTACATTTGCATATATTAGGAATATCTTTGTGTGTAAGTTTATCATGTCAAGAACTGGCTCATTTTTGTGTTTTATGAACAAACGGACATGTCAGCATCTTTTGGAGGTGGTGGTGGGGGGTGAAAGTATGGATGGCTTAAAAGACGTAAATTCCCAAACCTGTGCATATATTTTGGTGTATAACCTGGTTTATATCAGTGTCTGTCCCTACATATATCTTTATTTTGACAGATACGGTTCTTTTTTGTTGGTTTCTTTTTTTTTTTTTTTTTTTTTTTTTACTTCTTTCTAAATATTACTCTTGCATTTTTCCTGAGGAAAGAATTAGGCAGTTAAATTGTTTGAAAGAAATTTGGATTTGGTACTTGTCACTTTAACCTTACTACTGGACAATAAACTTTGCATCAAAGTTTTTATTGTTATTACGAATTTTTGACCAATCAAAATAATTCTTCTAAAATTCATTTCATCACTCCTGAATGAATAAAAAAAGCCATCAGTGATTTGAAGCTTGGATTTGTTTTGTGTTTTACATACTTGGATCTCTTCATATACTAACAATGCTACTTTATATCACTTTACATTTCTTTGGAAAATTTTCATATACCCTAAAATGTCATTTGCATAAATATAAAAATATGCATATGCAATAAAATTATATTTGCATATGCTCTAAAATATGAATTTGCAGACCAATAACATCAAAAGATGACCTTCCTGACAAATCAGCCATGGTGAGATTTGAACTTGAGTTTTATGGTCAGAAAGTGAACATTCTAACCACTTGCCACATAGCCATGCTTACATATAATCTCAACTTACAAAAACACTGAGTAGCAACAGTTTGATTGACTAGCTTCTTTCTAACCATTACACTATAGCTGGATTCTTTAAAATCTATGTATTATGTCTAGTCGAGTACAAGGTCACAAAGAGAGTCTCCAGTGAAGATCACACTTAATACCAGAGTACCAGAGGTCTGCTTGATGAGCTCAATAACAACTACTCCATGATCTGGAAGCATATGTATATAAACTTGTGCAATATTTACTTATTTCAACACTCTATACCCCATCTTATTGTATGTACTTAATGCAGTTGCTACCAAGTCCACTGATAGTATCCAGGCCATCTGATTTGTATGCAAGATGACACCTTCTGTGCTTGCAAGTGATTTATGCCATGTGTGTGGACACTGTCTCCTGGGACATCTCCATAACACCTGGACACATTATCAATCATTGGGTGTCTGAATTGTATGTACAAGCGAGACATAGTCTCTGTGTGTGTTTTCTCTTGGTTCAAAGCCAGTCTGTTGAAATCTCAGTATTTAAACAGTCTTTAATACTTGTTCATCTACTTCAGTCTGTGATTACAGAGAAAAAGTGAGAGTAGAGGGTTTATTATTTTATCAGTCACCAAATAACAACTTCTGCAGACAGAATGGTCGCAGACACACACACCAAATTGACGCATGTTTGACAGTTCTGCTTCTTCGTTCATCAAGTGGCTTCTAGAAAGTTAATTCTAAAATGTAGACATTATTTTTATCTACTTGTAAAATCATCTATAGGAATATAATAGATGTCTCTCTGCATTTTTTTTTCTTGATACTTACCTTTCAGTCATCATCTTCTTTTTATATATGTCATGTCCCATTCAGGACATTGGCGATCATGGCTCTCCACAATTTCCTGTCTTTTGTAGCCCTCAATAAATTCTGTTTTTCTGTTATCTCTTCTAAATCTTGTTTCACCATCCAATTACTCCAGCTTGCTATGTAAGTTATGCATTGCCTTCAATCTGTCTTATATCAAATTTTTCAAGGCCGCTTTCCTCTTGATGTGCTCTCCTCTCGTTATTACTGTTTTGATATATTCTATGATTTTGAAAGTAATCCTTATTTTTTGTTGCTGTTCTAACATTTCAGCCAATTCATTCTACAGCCTTCTTCTGTGAAAAACCAGGAATTCTATATATTTCTTTATTAGTGGAAAAGAAATAGCAAATATATAGATCAAACCAATCCATTAATCAGAGTCCCCAGCAATGTTTGTGACAGGAGTTATTCCATATTTGTTCTTCAATATCTGGCTTCCATCAGGGTTGGTTATGTCTACCAGTATTATCAAACAAAAAAAAACTTACTAGCAAATATGCTTAAACTATTTAACCTATTAGTGCTTGGTATCCAGCTTTTTTGTTTTTTTAGAGAGAGTGTTACCTAGAATTTAAAATATGACAGCACTAGGATTACCATTAGCTAAGCAACGTAGATTAGGCAATGAGAGCTAAAATTTTAATGAAATTTTATACAGTTATGGGTTAATTTTATTAATATTGAATATAAAATAAAATAATTCAAAAAGAGAAATTCACTTTGGCCCAAAATGAAATAGCAAATTAGTGTTGAAAAAGGTGATCAACCTCCAATTCTTAGGCAATTCTTTGAAAAAGGGTCCCCCAAACATTTGGCCTATAGTGTACCTGTTTGTACAGGTTCTTTTAGTTTTTAAACTCATGTTATGTTGATGTCTGTTGATTCTCATAGTTTATTCTTTACTTATCTGTTTATTAAACTCTGAATCTGTCAATGTGAATGTGTTTATATTTATTCAATAATCATAACTAATCTCTTAATCCCTACAAAATTAATCTCATCCCTGATCTACCAGTGTTTAATTAACCAGATCCCTATCTTGGCTTATCCAAATTTCTTGCTGAGGAAAAGCAAATTTTTTTGTCTGTAAATTCAAGATCAGTACAACTGTTAGAGTTTCCGTTTTTATTCATGTTTTTGTTTATATAAAAATTCATTTTAGAATTTGTTTGTTGTTAGGGCAATTATCCTAACTCAATAATAGGAGATTTTAATACACAATTTCGCAAGAAATAATTTAAAAAGCTAAACATCAGTAATTGCAATAGCAATCAGGAGGAGAAAATAAGTATAAGATTTTGTGATACAAAAATTCCACTTAACTCAGATAAAGGAGAGATAAAGAGATATTAAGAGAGATATAAAGAAATGAGAGATAGCTACATGATAGATCGATCGATCAATAGATAGATAGATACATGATAACTACAAAGAGAGATAAATATTAACATACATAAATATTATGAGACTTAGCTAGAGATAGGTAGACATTATGAGAGATATATGGATATATATTATGATATATATAATAACATCACGATAGAGAACAGTAATTACTTTAAATATGTTTATTACGGCACACAAAAAAAGTTTTCTTTCATTAAATTTTCTTTCAGGTTTTAGTGATTAAAGGGTACCTATTTCCTAGTAAATAATTGCAATCTCTGTCTATATTTCTGAGATGAGGTATTATGTACACTATTTACATTATTCGAACTATTGTCCTCATCTTCGTTGCCATATTTATCACATTTCAATCGATGTATGCTCCAGCCTTCTTCAGGTGGTTGAAATGTCGAACTGAACCCTTTATTTTGCTCACTGGGGTAGACTGTTCTAGTTCCATGTGCCATGTCTAACGTATGTCTGTTATCTCCTGTTAATTCCCCTCTGTTTCTCCACTGCCATAACCAGGTATTGAACTCACACTCTTTGGATGGGTCCTGTTGCTGGATCTAACACCTTTATCCACTGTGCCATGTGTCTGTTGTAGTTAATAATAATAAGTTTTGTTATACTATTTACATTGCTCTATCATCCTCATCTTTGTTGCCATATTTATCACAATGTTTCGGCCGTTGTACGCTCTGGCCTTCTTCAGGTGGTTCAGGAGGTATTATGTATACTATTTACATTATTCGGAATATTGTCCTCATCTTTGTCACTATATTTATTACAACGTTTCAGCTGTTGTATGCTCCGGCCTTCTTCAGGTGGTTGAAATGTCAAACTGAACCCTTTATTTTACTCATTGGGTAGATTGTTCTAGTTCCACATGCCATATCTAATGGGTGTCAGTTATCTGTTATCTACTGTTAATTCCCCTCTTCAAGTTCTCCACTGCCTTAACCAGGTATTGAACTCACAACACTTTAGGTCCTCTCAAGGACACATGCCACAGTGGATAAAGCCGTTGATTAGATCCAGTGACAGGAACTAAAGAGTTATGAGTTCAATACCTGGTTAAGGCAGTTGAGAACTTGGAGAGGGGAATTAACAGGAGATAACTGACATCCATTAGACATGGCACGTAGAACTAGAACAGTCTACCCCAGCGAGTGGAAAAAGGGTTCAGTTTGACATTCCAACCACCTGAAGAAGGCCAGAGCATACATCGGCCAAAACATTGTGATAAATATGGCAACAAAGATGAGGAAAACAATTGCAAATTCCACTTTTCTCTTTTAGGACAAGATGTTTTAGGATCTTTGCTAGTGTCTATGAATTCTTCATGGTTTTGCATCCAAAAATGATTCCTTTGTTAATTCATTTATTAGCTAATTTTTTTTTTTTGTAAATTAACAAAAATTGAAGATAAAAAAAAAATGCTTTTTTTTTTTGCCCTGCATAGAAACTTTCTTTTGCTAAAAGCTTATTAGATATATGAAAGTGAAAAGAATACTGAAAATTATTTTAAGCCACACCAGTCTGGCATTCATTTATTGAAAGCTGAAACTGTTAGTTTTAGATTTTCATTTTTATTCAGCAAAAAGACTTCTGAAATTATCTTCTCCATGTTATATCGGGACAAAATAAAAAAAAATGGAAGATCCAACATCATTCTATTCTTTACTTTCCTTTCTACTTAACTTTTTTCCCTCTAAAAGTTTCTTGAACAGGGCTCTGGTACACCATCTTTGATATAAAAAAATATTATCTTTGTATAATGCAATAGTCTTAATGTATAACTTTGTTATTTATAAAATTGAGTTGGCCATCAAAAAAAAACTGACCATTTTCTAAAATTTTTCATGGTAATTTTGTAGTAAAACTTTTGTATTATTTCAGAAATAGAATGAAATAAATACAAACTTTAACCTCTTTAAGTTAAGGGTCAATTGTTATCCTCTTTATCCTAACTTCTTACATACTATTATTATTTCAGTAACCATCTATCTTGAGTGGGTGAAATTTAGTATAGAAAAACAATTCAAGTGAAAAACTGATATTGCTCATTTAATATATTTCTATTTGAAGTGTAGAACACCAGCCTCTTGATTATATCATTATTTTCTCTTCAAGTTACATGGAATATCCATTATAGTTGTTGCTTCTGTTAAAAGTCCTCAAGTGATGTGGTTTCTTTTATTTATTAAAGTTCTTTGTCCGTGATTCTATAACACCAGTTCACAAGGTTCAAGGAAGTGTAGTCTTCACTTGCTCAAAGCTATTTTTTACTATTGACCTTAGAAAGCCGCTGTCTACAGCTAACAGTTTAGATATTTCTGAACAGGCTTGGCACTATGCATGACATCTATGTGAAAATTTCAATCTAACAAAGCTATTTAAGAACATGATTCAAGTTCAAAGGTTATGTAATGCTAAGTGAAACTACCTCTGACACAGCCTATTCTGTGTTCAATCTATTTTTCTTCTATTGAATTCACACTCTTTGGGTCCTGTCACTGGATCTAACTTACGCTTTTATCCACTGTGCCATGTGTCCTTGTTCAATACCCGGTTAAGGCAGTGGAGAACTTGGAGAATGGAATTAACAGAAGATAACTGATAACTGACATCCATTAAACATGGCACGTGGAACTAGAACAGCCGAACCCAGTGAGCAAAATAAAGGGTTCAGTTTGACATTTCAACCACCTGAAGAAGGCCGGAGCATACAGCAGCTGAAACGTTGTAATATAGTGACAAAGATGAGGACAATATTCCGAATAATGTAAATAGTATACATAATACCTCATCTCAGAAATATAGACAGATACTGAATTTGTCAAAACTGATCCATACACTAAGGGATTTGAAGTGGTTAGGATTTACTAATTCCATATTCTGAATTCCTATGATAGATTCAGAGTATAACTCATCGGACTTCTCAATCTAGGCTGGGTGTTATTAATTTCAAGGAAAAATATAAACAGGGATAGCAACTCAAACATAGGAACACACTAAAATAATGTCAATTATATATATATATATATATATATATATATATATATATATGAATAAAAAGTATTCTTAGCTGACATATTTCATCCTCTGAGGGACCTAAACAAGGAAAATGTAGGATTTATTCTGTTGCACGTGTTTATATAAAAAAGCAAGGATAACAATCTGATCACAATATAAACAATATTAAATCATAATGATCTGGACACAATTTAAACAATATTCATTTATTCAAAGAAAAAATTTCTTGTATATTTTACTAGCGTTCTTTTGCCTTGCCAGACTCCACATGTTTTGACTGGCCTTTGACCTTTCAATCACCTGATGAACATTCATGAACATTCTCAAATTTAGAAGCCTTGATAAACCAATGACATCCTTGCTCTTGTATATAAATATATGCAACAAAATAAATCCTATATCTGTCTCTCAGAGGACTAAACATGTCGGCTAAGAATTGTTTTTCCTCTTGTCTTATTATTCATTTTATTCCTTTAAAGATACGCTCTAATCTGAAAAGAATTTACATATATACATACATACATACACACACACACACACACACACACACGTGTTATGTTAAAGGCAATTTACAAGGTACTGCGATTAATCTTTTTATTTAATTTATCTTGCATTCCTACAAGTGTTTTCTTTTCTGGACACAAAGTGTGTATAAAAGAGGGATTGCTGCCTAAATACACAATTATAAACATATAGAGTGACAATAAAGTCATTATCAGTCAGTTATGTGCCATGCATGATACACATTTAGGCGATCACGTATCTTTCAATACATGACTTATGAGGCAGATTTTTTCCCCCACAGTAGGTTTCCATTTCTTTCTGCAGTAGACCAGTTGTCATCCAAGGCTATAGAACCCAGTCTGTCCTGCTATTTACCCATAGATGGAGAGAGGGTTCATGCCTTTCACAAGGAAATTAACATGTAAGTGAATGTAATGGATTTGACTGGAATTTGAACTCAGCTCTCCGATTCCTCAATTCGAGCAGCTATCCATTATTCCACTCTCCTTCCTATAAAGTCACTATACCATTACTTACAATAACAATTAAGACAAAGCAATTAATTAACAGTCCAAAAATTTATATATTGTTTTTATACTTCAGAAAGACAGAAATAGTATAAACTGTTGAGAAAGAGAGAGAATGAGCTGAATCAGAAAGCTGGTTGTGCATGAATTTTGTTGTTGATATTTGTCTTTTGTAATAATAAACATGGATGTGCAGGTGGTGTAATGGATATTGTTTCAGGAGGAGAAATCAGAGAACTGAGTTCAAATTTCAGTTGAGGCCATGATATTCACTTATGTGCAAATACCCTCAAGAACAATATGAATCCATCTCTCCTCCCCTCAGGACAGGCTGGGTTCTCGAGTCATGGTTAGCAACCAGCTTACCACAGAAACAAATGGCAATCTACAGTAGGAAAAAACTTCTGCCTGGTCAGTTATGAATCAAGAGAGACATGATCGCCCAAGTGCATATCATGTATGGCACTTAATTGATTGATTGATTCATAAACATACAAGATCATATAAAAATCTGATTTGCAAGTTAGTATGTCAAACTGAAGTTTGTGTCTCATTGGGTGCCCTAGTTTTGTCTTTCTAAAAATACTAGTTAAATTTATTAACTTATTTTGGACACTTCCCATGCAGTAATGGTTAACAAGCTTTTCTCATAAACAATTACACGTCAAGTGAGTTTGTTCTTCACTGTATTCTCTTTTTGATGTCTCTCTTCCATTTTAATCTATGTGCTGTGTCTCTTCAAGACAGAGGCGATGATGGATCTTCACAATTTCCTATCAATTGTAGCTCTTTTGAGTATCTCTCTTGTTCTGTCTTTCATTGACTCAAGAGACAGAAAGAGACAAAATGTAATCTACATCATTCACTCAGACCTCCTGATCAAAGACCTTGTGTCGGGCATGAAAATAAGAACATTGAAATTTAAGTTACAACTAAAACAAGTTGCAGACTCCAAAGGGGGATCCCAATGTCATTTGATTATAATAACAAGTGGGCGTGGTTAAAACCACTGTATACAACAAATCATATGTAAACCAAATTGTTGTTACATTTTTAACCAGAGTTAATTCTTTATTCCAAAGAATTCTTGTTTTTTATTTTTTGTATAGCTCTCAAAGGATTGGATCATCTTCATTCTGAGTTTGATTAATCAGCAATCTTCTCACCTTCTGAAATCAAAAACACAATGTGTAGAGTAGTGAATGGTCATGAACAAATGCCAGTTTAGTTGAGTGGAACCATGCCACCAACACGATACTAGTGACAAAACAAGTCATGTTCTGGCTGAAGTAGCCAGCTAATTGGTCACTGCTGTCTAGGGCCGATGACAGGGGTACATATTTGGTTATCACTGATAAGAGCTGACACTGAGAGTTGTGCATAATATTAATTATTTCTTAAAAGAGCTTCCAAGAGAAAGCCAGAGACAATTGATAAGTTAACGATGTTATTAGAGGTTACCCAGAGGAATTGTTCAGTGCAACGCAACAGTCTAAATGAAGTGTTCACCTTTTAAAGTTAGAACATGGAAATTGAGGTGGGAAATGATTGGAGTTTGTTTTACATGAGTTAAAACATTCCAATCATCTTTATACAAGAACTTGGTTCATCAAGACTTGAATACAAAAACTTTTCTTTTTATTTGCTATTGTTGTGTATACAGTTATTTATAAAATTTTTCTCAAAAATAATAGCTAACAGCCATATAGCCTTGAAACACCAGTTTTTGAGTAATCATAGAAATTAAGCAATGCTGGGCCTGGTCATTACCTAGATTAGATGTAATAGATAACTTGGAATTATTAATAGGAGAGCTGAATTCCAATTTTAAAGAGGGTTTGATTATACAGTAGATTCCCTGACAACTGGACTAAGAAGGCCTTCCAGATATAAAGAATTGGTTACATTTAGATTAAAATAAATGAACTGAAATCAGGTTTAACATTTATTTTCAATGTTTTATAGTAAACAAAATAAGCTAAAGGATTTTCTAATCACTGTTGCATGATGATTCTTTCTCTTTTAATGTCATTCTCAACTTTTTCCACATTTTTTTTGCTTTTGTTCTTGAAATTTTTTAAATGAAAGACACTTTTTAACTCAGCATGTCTTATTGCAATCATCACAGCTGAATGCTGGCTGTCTATCCATAAAACTGACAACTTTTCCAATAGCTTTTTCAATTCAGGTTTTAATCACGTTTTTTATTTCCTTGTTCATTGTGACAGTGTGAACACTGTAGAATAGTTTCTTTGGAAGATTTTATATCCTACAATGTTGACTTTCCTATGTTGAACTCAGTCATTAGTTACAAAGAACTTTCACCAGCGTCTAGTCTGTTTAAAATTTCCACTTTTTGTGATAACTCCAAAGTTGTTCTTTTCCTCTTATTCCCATCATCTTTTGCACCAATACAAGTCATTTGGGTGAAATAAGCAATTATCCAAAGTAAATTTCCTGAAAAACAGAAATTTCAAATCAGTTACACATCACAAATCATGTCCAGATATGCAGGATTCCAGATATAAAGCACTCTATATATGAGGGATTCTACTGTATTCACTTACATGAAAATACCCTTGGAAAAGGTATGAATCTACCTTTTCTCCCTCCAGCTATGGGTTAATTAGTAAGATTTGTATCACTAGATCATTATTATCTCCCAAAAAAATTCTTACAATCTAAAAATGTTTTCTGGCTTTAAATAACCTACAAAGGGTAGAAAACAAATCAATCAAATCAACAAAAATAAAAATATTCTTTTATTTTAAATGTTGCTTTCATTTTTGTTTGTTAGAGATATTATAGACACAATGTTTTGGCCAAGTGTCTCTGACCATCTTCAGGTGTTCATTATTTTTGGTTGATACTGAAAAAAAAACAATTATTCTATATAAGCTATCTTTTTATATGAAGTGATGATTGCATTTATTTTCAAGCTTCTATAACAGCATTTCTTGTAAGTTGTTATTTTTTTGTACATAGATTTCACTACCTGGTGCATAGATTGAACTCCTGATACATTTAACTAAATGGATATATGCGTTGTGTAATGGTTAGCAATTCAGAAAGCAAAATCTGCAAACTGATTTCAAATGTCAGTTGAGTCCATTATATCCACTTTCCCATCAGTACCTTTGAGAAAGATATGAATCCATTTCATCTCTACCTAGCTATGGGTTATCCAGGCTATCTTCCATAAACTAGTCGTTGCCAAACAGTGCAGCAGAAAAAGATAGCAGGTAAGGTGGAATAATTGAAAGACAATTAAAGATTTACAAACAGTTTTAAAAAATTCATATGCCAAAAATAAATATGATTTCAAAATTGAAAATATTATGGATTACTTGTAATTGTATGCATGAGTCTCAGTATAAATAGTTTGTAGCTGAATTATTATAATTTGTTCCTGTCACACTGGCGATGTCCCTTCAAGTAACTGCACAGTATTAAAAAATGCTGGCTTTTACGACATCTAGAGATTGCTATACAGATTTTTGGTCATATGAGACATCATCCACTACATGCAGACTGAGTCTCCTGTGCCTAGCACAGACAATATTATGTCACTTATGCCATGATGGTGGGGCAGGCTGTACCACTCTGCACTCCACTGATCTCACTATCACACAGGTAGCAGCTAAGGGGCGGCCTTTTACATCTGCTGTTTCTTCGAAGAAACTGGTTCAGCAGGCTTACTTGCTTCTTGAGGCGGCCCTGTTATAATCTGCCAACTTTCATTGTCATAATCGTCGCTCGATTGGTCAAAGTCAACATCATTTGAATGGTTGTCTTCATCCTTTATTACAGGTATGTACATCTCATTATCACTCAATGTGGTGGTTTTGTCTTTCACAGAATTGCTCATCATATGAAAAAGACAAAGGGTTTCTCACATGGCACAGCATTCCATCTACATAAACTGTTAGGGGACTGACAAATCAAGTTACTGTCCCCATCCTTCACTTTCTGAGGCATCTATTCGGCAGACTCCTTACTAGTACAAAGTCCCTTTCTTGTATATACCCTAACCTGCTCAGACTCGGGCTTCAGAAGAGTGTTCCTGTCAACACCTTTTGCTCTGACTTCATACTGGTACAAAATATTAGCCAGAGCAGCCGCACCACAGATGCCATCCTTTGGTGTAACGTTGTACCAGTTAACTGCCTCCTGGACAGAGGATTACTTTCTGGCAGCAATTCTCTTCAGCAATGCTGTTTCCAGATGGCGCATATGCACAGCAGAAATGCAAGCAGACACACCCACCTCTCAGCAAACATTTTAAAGCTCCTGATGTTATCTATCAGGATCTCTTTAGGCCCCTCTCAAAAAAGATAGTTGAGACACTGGATCACAATAGCTGAATCTTCTTGTTGTAGAGGTCGCCAAATGGCAAAGGTGGGGTGCCGACAGTTTATCAGGGTCAGGTAGTGAGCACTCCTGTAAAGAGTAATATCCATCCCTAGTCTCTACCATATACCTGCTATCTACATTTTCCCTTTTCACCATTGGATTGGTGTTGGATCAGTTGAGAGACATTCCAATCAGGATTTAATTGCAGATATCACAGCCTCTTTCATCATAGACGGAATGATATTTCTGACAAAGTACATTGTTCATTTTACACCAGGGTGTCTGCTGTGTGAAAGTAGTTGCCATAACTGTCTCTGCTCCATATTACTGCCAGTTGCAGCACATACCTGTAGCACAGGTTCTGTTACATTCTTCATTGTTTCCAGCCACATCTGCAGGATTCTGGTGCTTCTGTTCACTTTGTTCTGATTTGATTAGATGAGTAACGTCCGTGTCCACCAGTAGCACATACTCTTTAACCAACTCCAATAAGGTTTACAGCCACCTCCTGATCAGCATTTCACTCGCAGCCTCAGTGCTCATTCTGGCTTTGCCTGTCAGTGCGTTCATGATCCATTGACACACATGGAGTGAGTCAGTCTTAACTTCCCAGTATATAGCTAGGTTTACCCCCTTTATAATAGCATCTAGCTAGATGAGGTTAATGTGTTGCATGTCCTACTCTAGCCCCAACCAACATGTGTCTTTGATAATGGACCCATGCAATTCAAACAAGACTCCAGTTACCAAGAAAACTTGCATCAGCATCAAGTTCTTTGCTATCAATGCACGATTTGCCTCTACACAGGTTGTTTTGCCTCACTCTGATAATAGTTTCTGTCAGCATCCTTTTTAGCAGGGCATCATCGGTTTGATTGTCCCAGCCTTTCGACACTGCACTTGCTCTTTGCTTGATGACATAATCCACTACGTGCAGTCATCCACAGACTGGGAGGTGTCCAAAAGCTTGCTACAAAAAGAGAAAACCTTCCTTCTGGTGACCACCACTGAGACTTTAGGAAATGCATTCCTGCACTTCCAGAGCAGAACATTGTCCTCCCTCCCCCACCCACAGACAGTTAAGCCAAGTATCCAAGCTCCATTTTTCTGTCTCTCTGGAATTTTACTTTTCAGTTCAAAACATGACAGCAACACTAGTTGAGCATGTGATATCTTCATTTATATACATGTTGTCAGTGTATGCTCTGATTTTTTTTCATCCTGAGATATAGCATTGATGACAAATCTCATTATTTGAGAGACAACAACATTCAGTCCAAATCCCAGTCTGGTCAGGTAGTACCTTTTGTCTTGAGAGATAATAGGTTGGTATAGCTGTTCATTGATGCACACCTGCAGATAGGGTGATCTGAGATCTAGCAGGGTGACATATGATTGTTTTCCATCTCCATTCTCTTAGTTTGCTTGCACAAAAATCAACATCTGCAGTGTATGCATCGACATGGAGATTGAGTTCCCTGTAGCCCATTATGGGATGCACTTTCAGCTTGCTTTGCTGCATGAAAACAATCAGCAGAAGTATTCTTCTTGGGGGCCCAAGCTTCTGCTCATCGTATGGAATAAGCCAACTCTTCTCAATCCATTGTTGGAACTCGCTCTCGTATGATCCTTTGATTTTTGTCAGCACATAATTCTCTCTGACACTGTTTAGCAACATGCTGACCATTTTGCCTTCTGCCCATTCCCAGGACATGGTCCATTAATTCTGCTGCTAATCAAATACTGCCCCAAGATCAAGTTCTTTAATTGAAAGTACTGACACCACAGAAACTGTCTCTTGGGTGAATCAAACTTCTCCTGACTTAGAAATAGACATTCCACCAAGAGTTTTGATTGGGTCTATTCCAATTAGATCAAATCCAAGGAGGTCCTCTAGCACTACCAGGGCATCCATCAAAACAGCCTTTCCATTTCCCACACAAGTCTGACAGACCTAACTCTCTACATCTGTGTTCTGCTGCTGATGGTTATGATATCAACACTTCATTTCAATCCATGTTTAGCATGCCTTCTTTGCACACTATGGTGCAGAGTCCACTATTGTGATGCACTTCCGTCCACACACACATTACTGTGGGGAAAATAGAAACGGCCTACCTCGCAAACGTTCTCGCATCTTCCTGGCCTGTGGGTTGAGAAAGGAAAGAAAAGATTCAAAATGGCGTCCGTGACTTTTAATATTCACGGTCTCGTGCAGTCACGCAAAAGTCGCCATACACACATGCTAATGAGGTGTGTCTGGGCTCCATAAAAGCAGGTTGCTTGGAGACATTGGCAGACCAACATTTCACCCGTGCTTGGTGTACATCGTTTTGCGTTGCAGACATTTTCAGACGGAAAAAGTTGCGTCCCTTACACTGTTTAAGTCGACTCATTTGCTACAAGCTATTTCGGCAATTATTACAGCATGGACAGATTCGACTTGAAGTTAATACCAGAGTTCGACGGCTCCCCGCTGGCCCGTCTGTGGTCGAGTGGTGGGAAAAAGGCCGAGCGGGTCTGCCGGCTGTGTAAAATTAAAGATCCCGCACTGGTTATCCCTCTTAGACTCACCAAAGGAGCTTTGTGTATCAGCAGCTAAGGGATGACGAGACTTGGAGGAAATAAAACAAGCTCTATCGCAGCATTTGGTGCGGACCCTTTGTCGCCTGGAGGCAGTTTACCGAACGACGGCTTGGACCGGATGAAACAGTAGATGTCTTTCTGGCCGATTTGAGGAAGCTGGCCGCACCGTTCGTTGGATGCGACCAAATCCTAGGATGCGCCTTTCTGGCAGGACTCCCAGACAACGCGCCAAGTCGACTGCTACGAGCATCGTCAAGGCTCAATGAGCTGGGGCTAGACGAAATTACTGGCCAGAGCCGGAATATTCTAAAAGATGACGCGGAGCCGGCCTCAGCAGCTGTGGAAGCACCCGCACCGCCAACTGAGGACATTGCTATAAGTTTGAACCACTTCTCCAAAGACTGCCGAAGCCGTGCGAAGATGATGCAGGCATTTGCCAGGTCGACAAACACGTAGCAAGAAGCTGTCCAGGAAACGGGCAAAGGGGAGTGTTACAGCGCCAATCTTCTCCCCCAGATCGCCTGAACAAAGGCGCTTGAGCGTGCGGATTAACAGGCGTGAGCGCCGCGCTTTGACACCGGCACCCAGACCCTTGTGCGCAAGGCATGTTGTGACACGTGGGACAAGAAAAATATTCCAGTTCTGACTGTTGGCCATTCTTGTGGAGTGAGCGTCATCCGCGCAAGCATGGCGATGGGCCTGCATAGCTGTACAAGCCCTGGTGGACGGAGGGCTGCTCGGCTATGATCTGCTCCTGGGAATGGACGTCATCAAAAAATTGGGTGGTGTTCGTGTTGACGAAGAGGGTCATGCGCGTTTCACTGAAACAGGTCTAGCTCTGCTGGAACGGCCTGACTTTCGTCGCGGAGTTCGACCAGCGCACAAAGTCCTGGACGGTATCTTGAAATGGTCAGACGATCAACCGCCAGAGAAGCTGTACAACAGTGTGCGGAGTATAAGATCCCCCGCGAGCTCGTCGGAGTACGACAAGGAATTGCGAGCCTGGATTAATAACGGGTGGTTGGTTCCTTCCAGAGAAGGAATTGGGGCCCCCAAGGGTCTGATCCCGCTAATGGCGGTTCTCCAGCACAACAAACAAAAGGTGAGGCCGGTGCTCGACTATCGAGAACTGAACGAGCACGGGACCTTTACTGCCAGCGCGGACGTGTGTGCCGAAGCTAAGGGAATGGCGACAAGCAGGATCAAATGTATCTGTGCTGGATCTTCGCAAAGGCATACCTTCAAGTGCGTGTGCACCAATCACTGTGGCCCTATCAAACCGTGCTTATCAAGGGGCAACGGTATTGCCTGACCCGCATGGGGTTTGGACTCAATGTGGCGCCATCGATTATGCAGATGATTGTTGACGCCATTCTAACGAAGATGAGCGCACAGCGGGCAACATCTGCATATATTGATGACGTGTGTGAGCTCGTATCTGCGGCGCGTGAAGGAGCATCTCTACAACTTTGGCCTCCTCAGCAAGGAACCGGAGACTACAGGATGGTGCACGGTGCTTGGTTTGCAGGTCTGGGGAGAAGATAACGTCCTGTATTGGAAACGGGGAAACGAACTCCCAGACATGCCCTCTGTTGTCATGAAGCATATTTTCCTTGTGCGGCAAGTTAGTTGGACACCTTCCTGTAGGTGGCTGGCTGCGTGTTGCGGTGGCGTTTATCAGCGGAGAGCATCTGGCGTCACCACTGGATGGGATGACGAAGTTCACGACGCCCCTCTCAACACCATGATGAAGGAGGTCCTCGCTAGAATGCGGCAAGGAAGACCCAGCGGGGGCAGATGGTGCGTTGACAGCCAAGACCTCTGTGTGTGGGTTATCTCTCTTGCAACCGGCGTGTCGATAGTTCACGATGGAGCCGTGGTAGAAGATGCTTGCTGGTTACGTCCAGAAAGGGACTCCCAGCACATAAACCTGGCGGAGCTCGATGCTGTCATCAAGGGGATCAACTTGGCGATCCTCTGGAAGTCGACCACCCTGCGTCTGTTCACTGATTCCGCTTGCGTTTATAAGTGGATCTCTGATACCTTGACCGGGAGGGCCAGGGTGCGGACTAAAGCCACCAGCGAGATGCTTATCCGGCGACGGCTCGACACGATCGTGAATTTAGTGCAAGAGTACGCACTGACAATGGAGGTGTCCCTGGTCAAATCTAGCCTCAACAAAGCAGATTGTTTAACGAGGGTGCCGCAAAGGTGGCTTGACGCCGCTAAGAAAGCCATTGAGCCCGTGCAACCAGCCTGCGCGCTGCGTCCGTGAGTCCCGTTCGATTTAATCAAATCAAAGCAGTCCACCAACAAAGTGGGCACCCTGAGTCAGCGGACACTGTATTTCGCCAAGTTGGTTGACCCAGGAGTACAAAAGACAGACGTCAGGAGAGTGGTCAGAAGCTGCGTGGCGTGCCAGTCTATAGACCCAGCACCCGTTCGCTGGAAGAAAGGGCAGCTGAGCGTGAGGAACCACTGGAGCCGGCTGGCGATAGATGTTACTCACCACAACGGCGAGCATTTCCTGACACTCATTGATTGTGGTCCATCCAGGTTTTTTGCGATATGGCGACTGCTGCGTCGGCAAGATGCAGCCACTATCATCCGTCAGTTAAACAGCATCTTTCTTGAACGTGGCCCCCAACGGAGATATTAACCGACAATGGCACCGCATTCACCAGCGAGCAGTTCGAAAGTTTGCGGATGGCTGGGGAGTGCACTTTACGGTTCCGGTGCGCCCACGCACCGAGTGGAAATGGAATCATCGAAAGGAACCACAGGACCGTCAAGACCATCGCAGCCAGGACGGGCTGCACGGTGTCTGGAGGCGGTCTACTTTAAACGTGACCCGAAGGATGATGTCTCACCCTCTGGCGCCAGCAGACACATTGCATAGGTACCACGTTAGAGTGAAGGGCATAGAAACCAACCCACTGACGGAACTGAAAGTAACCGGAGAGAGCTGAAGAAAGGCGATGTCGTCTGGATTAAAAATCCGCACAGCAAGTGCACCACGAAATCTGGAATCGGACGCGTCACTGAGGTGATCAGCCCCACAGGCGTATGCGGGTCGACGGTGTGCCCCGTCACGTTAAGGACCTGCGTCCGTCGACGCAGTTGCAACCACCGCTGGACGATGAGAGCGAATCGAATCTGAGACCAGTGAGGCATCGCTCTGGTTCACGCCAGCCCCATCAGGCAGTGACTCGGATATCAGTAGCCTTCCAAGGATCTTTCGACCCTCAGACCTCAGACAGGATCACAAACAACGATGAGGCTGTGCGTCCCTCTTGAAGAAGTACCGGCGCAAAGCGATCACCACCTCCCTGTCAACTCTGTGATCATGAGATCAGGGGAGTGTGGGGAAAATAGAAACGGCCTACCTCGCAAACGTTCTCGCATCTTCCTGGCCTGTGGGTTGAGAAAGGAAAGAAAAAAGATTCAAAATGGCGTCCGTGACTTTTTAATATTCACGGTCTCGTGCAGTCACCTGAAAGTCGCGTTACACACATGCTAATGAGGTGTCTGGGCTCCATAAAAGCAGGTTGCTTGGAGACATTGGCAGACCAACATTTCACCCGTGCTTGGTGTACATCGTTTTGCGTTGCAGACATTTTCAGACGGAAAGAGTTGCGTCCTTACACTGTTTAAGTCGACTCATTTGCTACAATTACTTTCTATTGTTGGCAGTGCCAAGTTTACATATTGACTGGAGAGGAAACTGGCCCTCAGTTGCTGTCCATTGGCTTTTTTCCCGCCAGACAATCTATAGATGCATGGCCTATTGCAGTTACAACAAGAAATACAATGCTTCCCACCTTCGCTGAGCAGAATCTTACAGTCTTTGATGAAGTAATTAAGGACATTGCATCAATGTCAAATTGTGATTATAATCCCTAGGAGGAAGTTGCATAGTCTATTGGCGTATCTCTCATGCTGCTGCTATTGCCAAGTCTTCATCTTTCATTACTGCTTGAGGAAGAGGGAGCATCAGTTTGATGGTCAATAGCCCCGTCTGAAAAGAAGCACAGAGCAGTTTCACATGACTTGGCAACACCTTGAAAAAAAAGCACACATCAAGGCATGGTTGCTGATGACCCTGAACAATATAGCCAGTTTGCGTAGTTCTACCAAGTACACATCAACAGATTCCTTTGGTCAAAGGCACCACTCAGTGAAATCTTCATACATGACAAACCTGTCTGTTGGAAATGCTGTATAAAGGGCTGATTTTATGTGTTCAGCATCTGCTTTTTCCTATTCACTTAATTGCTGATAGACAGCAAACACCCCATCAGACAGTCTTAGATGAATCACATGTTCTGGCTGCTTCACTTAGCACATCTGGCAAATGAGTTCTGTCTTTTCTATCCATTCAACCATGTTTGTTCTGGATGCTGAGCTGGCAGACTGTGATATAAGATGGATATCAAACTTTCCCTCCAACGTAGTTTGCAATATCACCAAAATAGCTTGTAGTTCCTCTGAAATTCATGGCATCCTTTCAAGTAACTGCCCAGTGTTAACAAATGCTGGCTTTTATGGCATCTCGTGAGGTTGATTTTTGGTCAAGTGAAGCATCATCCTGTTCATGCAGAGTGAGTTTCCTATACACAGTACAGGTGATCTTATATCGCTTATGCCAGGGGGACAGGCTGTGTCCATGACATAGTTATAAATAATTATTGACTGATTTTATCATTGTGATATTTTTGCATTATATCAATTATTAAGTATATAGTAAGTAACTAGGGTCTGCAAATTGGAGGAGAGAGTTATCAATAATAATGTTCTACTTTTGAATCAGTGGTTATCTCCTTTTAACCCTTTTTCTATTTTTTTTATTTTTAAATATACTTTTTATCACATAAAATTTGGTGTGGCACAAGTAAATTTTCATTCTGAAAATGCGTCCCAGAGAAAAAATCTTTGAGAATCACTGCCCTACACTGACCACTGCTGCTATGGTTACTGTTGATGTCATGCTCCTATGACATTAATAGGTTATGGGACTTGTTTCATGACTGTATCTGCTAAACTCCTCAAGTTTGAAAGTACATCACGTAATGGATTTATGGAGTTTTTTACATAATAGGTCAGGTAGTTTTAATATTTTGTATATTATAATGGATTTGAACCACTTCTGATAAATTTATTTGAATATTTAATATGCAAGTATAGAACATTTCAGAGCAACTATTTTTAATATTTATTTCTATGTGAAAACATAACTTTAATATCAGCAGTTCTGTTTAAATCCAGCTGACCTTTGACCTAGCTCTAACAGCTCAGTGGAGGAAAAACTGGCTGGTCACATTTAATGCCTCAAAAGTCAAACTAGTGACCTTCCACCATCACCAATAGTACCCAGAATTTTCACCAGTCGTGATGAAGTGATGCTACCTCAGGGATGCCCTGTACCATGAGCATCTATTGGGACTTAAACTCACACCAGTCCTCAAGTGGAATACATACATACAATTGATTGCTAAGGGTGCAGGAAAAATGGTTGGTTTCCTGTACTGCACCTGTAAGTACCTGACTCCTTGTGTTATCCTCTACCTTTACAAGAACCAGATCAGGCTGAAAATTAAGTACTGCTGCCATATATGGACAGGAGCTGCCCAGTCTCCACTTTCAATAGAGTTCAAATATGTCTGTCCACATACTTGTAGGTGACTAATTATTTTCCACTCTTCAACCCCTTTTTCACAAAGGAGTCATCGCAAGTCTCTCTTTCCATGGCTTTTTAGTTCTACCAGTCATAACTTTCACAGTTACGATGCAACATTGTAGCAAACCACCCTCATTCTGTTTGTATTTGCCTACTGAGACTTTACATTTAAAGAGCTTCTTGAGTGGCTCTCAGGCCTTGTACAGAGTGAAAACAACTGTAAATAAGAAAAGAAAAAGAAAGTTTAATGTTTAACACTACATCTATATTTCATGCCACCAGCTCAGACTATTACAGCCAACAGCTACATTGACACCTCCACAGAGTTGAACCATCCTCATTCCCTCCATATTCCTTTGGTATTCCACTTTGAAAAGCTCTTCCCCAGAACCACTAGATAGACTCCCATATGGATGCTTCCTTGAATCTTAACAATCTTAACCTCTTCATGTCTAGAGCCAGCAGTTATCTATCCTTCTCATAATCTTCACTTTCTTCTTCCTCCTCTTATATTCATTCAGTAACCCTCTACCTTGAGTGGCTCTTGGACCTTGTATTGCATGAACTTTATAAAAAATAATATGTAAATAAAGGAAATATTATGATGCACTTGAGAATATATTACATATATTGTCCTACGTTCTTGGTCATTTGTCACCAAATAATCTTCAGAAAAATATTTTCCCATTGATCTTTATGTTTAAGGCCAGGTAAGTAACCAGTATTTCAAATTCTGACATTGGGATAACAAAACATGACTTTCAAAAGCTAAGCAATGTATTAAGAAATAGAAGTACTTCATTAGAAACAAAGAAAAGAGTACTGAACTGTTATGTAATATGAGTCCTCCTATATGGCAGTGAATGCTGGGCATTCATTCTCACGGATGAAGAAGAGACTTGAAGCAGCGGAAATATCATTCCAGAGAAGGATGCTGTGATAATCCCATGTACTGAACATGTGAGCAACGACAAAATTTTAGAGAAATTGCAAACAAAAGGACACTTATACTTAACATCAGGAAGAGATAATTGAAATTTCTAGGGCACTTAATGATGAAAGAGGGCTTGGAAAATTTGATACTCACAGGACAGATTGAAGGCAGGAGAGATAAAGGAAAAATAATGCACAACTTATGTAGCGAGTTTGCGTAAATGGATGATGGAACAAGTTTTAGGAGAGACAGTAAAAAGACAAAATTTATGAAAGAAGACCTGGAATTGTGGAAAGCCATGATTACCAATGTCCTGTAGGGACATGGCACATAGAAGATCACCATTAGTTTATAGACTTTCTCACTGTTAGACCAAACAGTGCCAGATTAGAAACACAGGGATTTATGATGAGACTTGAATTTACCTCTTGGATGATCCATTTTACATGGATATCTTAAGAAGTCTTGCTCATAGAAGTTTTGTTGCTTCAGCAAAACACAAATCTTTTTTTCTGATTCTAAATGCAAGAGACATGACACAAAGAAAAATTCTTTAGAAATATAAATTCAACATTTCCAATCAAATATTTAGTAGTTTCTTTAACTCGGTATTTTTAATTTCTGTCTGAATTTCCGAGATGAGGAGTTACCATTATTTATCCTATTTAAATTCAATTATTGTCTTCATCATTTTTGTTTCGGCTATTGAGCACACTGGCCTTCATCAGGTGTATATCAATCTGGCAAACCTACAGGGAATTCTGAACTGAACCAGAAATGGCAGGCCTATATTAATTAGTTTTACATAACAGTTATAAAAAAAAAATAAATACTTTGAGGTTCAATTTTTATTGATTTGTTTGTTTGTTTTCTATATTTTTGGTGACTACTGCCAGAAGGAAGATGTTCCTTCTTGTCTAACAACAAAGTCACAGTTTTTAAAACTAGTTCAGTTTTGCTTGAATAAAGAAATAAAACCTGCTTGATTTCTAGGAAGAAAGATATTGCATGATGTTATTTTCTGATTGGCTAGTTAAAGAATTGACAAATAGCCGAGCATCTATCCACTTGAGGACATGTAACAACAACTGATGGATTACAAAATTTTATATTTAATTAAAGTAAAGCTATTGGTTGATGGCCTGTTCAGTATTTGCTGACCTTCTTGTTAGACAATTTGCACAAAAAAAGGATTTTTTTTTCTAAATAATGATTGTTACAAATTATTATTTTTTGTTGATTTGAAACCAGTTTTTTTTTTCTTGCAGTGAGTAAAAGTTAGCTTTATAATTGTATCATTCAGTTCAGCCTTTTTCAGAGCAAAAGAAAGATACTTTTTCTTTCTTACAAGTTCTTTCAGAATGTGAGCAACCATGGCTCTCCGAAGCTTCTGTTTTTGCCCTTAAAGTCTTTCTACATTTACAATCACTCTTTGTTCTTTTTGTTTTTTTTCAGAATTGTCAAGTTCATTATCTGCTACTTTCCTATTCAGTATTCCCTGTAAGCATTGCATTCTCTAAGCCTTCTTTCCTCATTGTATTTCCCCCAAATTTACTTCTAGTCTCTATTCTTCTTAAAACATCTTGGTCAGATGTTCAGTTGTAAATATTCTCAGCTCCAGTCCACCATGTTTTTATTAGCTTCTGATATTGAACAAAAATAGCCAGATAGGGATCCTATTTACAAAATATATTACTATATAAATATTATCTATAACTTTATCTCATTGTACTTCTTTCTTAACAAATCACTTTAATTCTTTCTTTCTCTTGTATTTGTTAGTTTTGGGAAACTATAGAATCTATTGGGATGGCGACTTAATCCATGTAACAGACACCTGTTCAAGCACATGTTTCTTCATGATCCACAGTGGTTTATACTGCAACTGTGCTGAGCATACCTTAGAGATTTTGGGAGATAACACAATCCGGAAAGGATCCAGAATTGAACAAAAAGCTACTACAAACACTTGGTCACAATGACTTGTTACTTTGTGTCAATATTATCATCGGTGCCAATCAAACAGTTTTGTTGGCTCAATTTCACTGGTTGGGTCAACTCAGTGTATGGTTTTCAAGCACTTTGAAATGGTATCACATGATGGGATCAACTAATGAGTTCAATATTATCAAGAAGGCATCTTCTTGAAAAATTGTGGTGGCTTTTTAAACTGGCTTTCTTTAGCAGGCACATGATTGAGTGGTTACAAAGATATCTTGTTGACCATTAGACTAGAGTTAGGAGATATAAAATAATAATATATAATCAAGTATAGTTTTATGGCATGCTATATTTTAAGTGCTCAATATCAGAGTTAAAACCTATGCAAATATAAAAGTGGATATTAAACTCAACACTCAGCAGTAATAGTCTGTACCATGCTTACATGCAATCATCAGGATGTTGACTTCAATGTACACTTTCATATATATATATATATATATATATATATATATATATAGGTTTGCTTATGGGGAAAAGTGATAAATATCAACAATACAGCATATGTAATTCCAAAAGTGGACATTGAGTCCAACACAGAATCATGACAGTCTGTTTTATGCTTGGATGCAATCGGGTGTTCAAGCATAAAACAGATTGTTGCTGCTCAGTGTTGACTTCAGTGTCCACTATGATATATATATATATATATATATATATATATATATATATATACACACACACACATACATATGTTAAGATAAAGAACAAATAGGAAACATTTATCAGTCTAAAATGTCTTGCTTTTATTGAAGATATGGAGAAAAAGAAAGAAATTCCAATATTTTTACTTTTGTGTTGTCCAAGTTTCATTGGTCAATCATATGTCACATATGTTTGACTGTTTTAAACCAACATTAGTATAATTTGAAGTATTCCAAATTCAATGAGATGATGCATCCATTCAATTTTCAAGAAATTTATCATTGTTGGATTCCAATCCATATTTGATCCTGACCCATATATATATATATATATATATATATATATATATATATATATACACATACACATGTTCAGATGCCCCATGATCAAAGGTTAATAATGTATTAAGAGTTAAAGTTTTAAATATGGTATAAATTATCATTTAGTAATTTTCTTGAAGACATGAACCATAATCTGCTGCAAATATACACAAATAGAAAATTTGTTTTAAAGA
>CAHIKZ030003108.1:1800000-1807500 GCA_903632075.3 Acanthosepion pharaonis | reverse complement strand
AAACATAAATATTCAAAGATACTGAAATGTTTTGTTTTTTTTAATCATTTCATCCCAAGTTATGTGATAATGCCACTAAGATTCAAAGGCTTATTGGGAGTGAAAGAATGAGAAGACATTACGGAAACAGCTTTCTGGAAGACAGGTGACAGTTGGCATTGCATTTAAATTTTCCAGGTGGCAGGAAAGCCAAAAATTGGAAGAGAGTTTGGGAAGATGTTTTGGTATTTACAAGAATATGTAATCAAACATTAATAAACTGTAAAAAAAAGAAAAACTTTCACTGTGTAAGATTAGTCAATAGGATTTGGCTTATTTTAAAGATACAGAAGACATTATTTTGAGTGAAAATCTATTGAATTTAATTCATTTAGCCACTTTTCTACCATCATATATAGCTTCCCTGTGCCTTTTCTATAAATATTTTCATGGTAATTACTTGGATGAACTTTTTGCTATGTTACCTAGATTTCATGAATTTAATTGCAATACTAGATTGGCAACAGGGTCTCATTGATTTACATTTGAAGAACTAAATGTAACCATAAGTTCTATGCCAATAGTTTCTTTTCTCATATTCCTCATTTATGGAACTCTCTTCCAGCTCTGTGTTTTCCAGTGATCTTCAATCCAAAAAAATGTAAATGCAATGTCAATTTTTTTTCTACTGTCTTCTTGATTACTCTTCTTTTATTGTTCTCTTTCCTGAAGGTTTCTCTTTGCTTCCTATTCTTTCATACTCCATAACCCCTTGTATCTTAGTGGCTTTATTGCCTTGCACGGAGTGAAATGATTAAAAATATGAATATTTGTGTAATTTTGGTTAGTTTGCATAAGTTGTTTGTTAATGAATTAATGGCATCAATATGTCCAATTGGGTCACCAATGCCCAGTTACCCAGCCTATACACCCTTCTACTAAAGCACTAGCTCCACTGGCTTAGACATGTACACCATAAGCCAGATGGGAGGGTTCCAAAAGTCTTTCTGTACAGGGAACTGGCCACCGGCATGAAGGTGACCTCATCTTTGCTACAAGAATGTTTACCTAATAATTACCTCATCCACAAAGCAGATAAAGCTTCTTCTTGAAGCAAAGCCCTCTTTATGCATTTTAACATATATATATATATAAATTTGAATCTGGATAAATAGAGATAGATAAACTCAATTTACCCTGAGCTTAGGTTGATATACAAACAGTTCAGAACTGATTTATACTTAGGCAAAATTTTTACAGAGTTGTTATCTCCATCAGATTGGAAATATTTTTTTTAAAACTTACTTTTCGGCAGTAATTGTATTTACATATCACATATATTTAATTTTGCTTTCCGCAGATACGTCTCTCAGATGTTGTTTTTGTATTCTCTATGTCTAACCTATACTTTTTTTAATTGTCTCCACTTCTCACCTGTTTTTTAAATTTTCTCTCACTCTTGATTTTGCATTCTATCCACCTACCTGTTTATGCATTCCTCTTCACGTCTCACCTGTTTTTAGCATTGCTTTCAGTTCTCACCTATTTTTTAGCATTCCTATCAGTTCTCACCAGTTTTTTAGCATTTCCTTCAGTTCTCACCTGTTTTTTTAGCATTTCCTTCAGTTCTCACCTGTTTTTTTAGCATTTCCTTCAGTTCTCACCTGTTTTTTAGCATTTCCTTCAGTTCTCACCTATTTTTTTTAGCATTTCCTTCAGTTCTCACCTATTTTTTTAGCATTTCCTTCAGTTCTCACCTATTTTTTTAGCATTTCCTTCAGTTCTCACCTATTTTTTTAGCATTTCCTTCAGTTCTCACCTATTTTTTTAGCAGTTCCTTCAGTTCTCACCTATTTTTTTTAGCATTCTCTTCCCTTATCACCTGTTTTTTGCATTCTCTTCACTTCTTGCTGTTTTTAATATTCTATCCAATTCTCACCGGTTTTTTTGTTCCATTTTCTCCAATTGTCACCTGTTTTCTTGCCTTCTCTCCGGTTCTCACCTGATTTTTGCCTTCTCTCCGGTTCTCACCTGATTTTTGCCTTCTCTCCGGTTCTCCCCTGATTTTTGCCTTCTCTCCGGTTCTCCCCTGATTTTTGCCTTCTCTCCGATTTTTGCCTTCTCCCCTGATTTTTGCCTGATTTTTTTTGCCTTCTCTCCGGTTCTCACCCTGATTTTTGCCTTCTCTGATTTTTTTGCCTTCTCTCCGGTTCTCACCTGATTTTTTGCCTTCTCTCCTTCTCACCTGATTTTTGCCTTTCTCTCACCTGATTTTTGCCTTCTCTCGGTTCTCACCTGATTTTTGATTTTTGCCTTTTTTGCTCTCCGGTTCTCCCCCTGATTTTTGCCTTCTCTCCGGTTCGCCCCTGATTTTTGCCTTCTCTCCGGTTCGCCCCTGATTTTTGCCTTCTCTCCGGTTCGCCCCTGATTTTTGCCTTCTCTCCGGTTTCTCCTTTTTTTTGCCTTCTCCGGTTCTCACCTGATTTTTGCCTTCTCTCTTCTCTCGGTTCTCACCTGATTTTTGCCTTCTCTCCGGTTCTCACCTGATTTTTTTGCCTTCTCTTCCGGTTCTCACCTGATTTTGCCTTCTCCGGTTCGCACCTGATTTTTGCCTTCTCTCCGTTCGCACCTGATTTTTGCCTTCTCTCCGGTTTTTGCCTCTCACCTGATTTTTGCCTTCTCTCGGTTCTCACCTGATTTTTTGCCTTCTCTCCGGTTCTCACCTGATTTTTTGCCTTCTCTCCGATTTTGTTCTCACCTGATTTTGCCTTCTCTCCGGTTCTCACCTGATTTTTGCCTTCTCTCCGGTTCTCACCTGATTTTGATTTTTTCTCACCTGATTTTTGCCTTCTCCGGTTCTCACCTGATTTTGTTCTCACCACCTGATTTTTTGCCTTCTCTCCGGTTCTCACCTGATTTTTGCCTTCTCTCCGGTTCTCACCTGATTTTTGCCTTCTCTCCGGTTCTCACCTGATTTTTGCCTTCTCTCCGGTTCTCACCTGATTTTTGCCTTCCTTCTCTCCTGTTTTTGCTCACCTGATTTTGCTCTCCTGTTTCTCACCTGATTTTTGCCTCTCCGATTTTTTTGCCTTCTCACCTGATTTTTTGCCTTCTCTCTCACCTGATTTTTGCCTTCTCACCTGATTTTTGCCTTCTCTCCGGTTCTCACCTGATTTTTGCCTTCTCCACCTGATTTTCTCACCTGATTTTTTGCCTTCTCCCAATTTTTGCCTTCACCACACCTTTTTTAACATTCTTGTCACTTCTTTTTTTTTTCCATTGTTCTCACTTCTCATTCGTATTTAGTATTATTTCCACCTTTCACCTTTTCTTCCCCTGTTTTTATTGCATTGTTTTCTATTTCTCACTTTATTTTATTTTTTTACTTTCTCTCCACCTCTCAAATATATTTTCTCTTCCATTATCAATTTGTCTTCTTATATTTTATTTGTTTGCCTCTTCATCTCCAGTGTCTGGTGATGATTGCTGGAAATTGTGTGAGAGCAAATTTCAGCAAACCTGCAGCACCTTGGCCTCCCTCACCTCACAGGCGACAGCAACACTGCATTCAACACATCGCTAACATTCCTCCCATTTCTCTTTCATCCAGTTTTGATTTTAATACTTACAGGGTTTTACTCACTCTTCTATGTGTGCTGGTTATTAAAGGCATGAACATAAGTGTCCATGTTTTCCACTTTGCTCAGCTCCTACACATAGTCCATTTTTCACTTTGTAGTCTACCCACAATGCCATATCTTTAATCTGATAGGATTTGTGTTATTTACAATTATCAAACTCAGTTTTCTTACTTGAATAGGGAGGTCAGTCTTGAGTTTTCTTTATCTTTCCCAAAGATCCATGATAGAGGAGCAGTTTGCTGTTGACTTTCCATTGTTTTTGAATTTGGAGAATTCCATCTCCTAGTGTGACAGCAATCCTATCCTATTACTTAACATATAGCTAGGAGAAGAAGAAATGGATTCATACTTTTCCCATCGGCATTTGTGTGAAAGTGAATGCAACAGACTAGGTTGGAAATTGAACTCTACTCACTGACTCCACTTGCTATGCTGATAACTATTATGCTTCCTGCATATTACTGATTATATTCATAAAAGTATTGTGGTGTATCAAAAGTACTTACACTCTGCATACATTTAGGGTAAGGGTCCTGGGTCCCCCACTCTACTACATCTCAATTTTCATAATGTAGTATTCATATATAAGACAAGTTTTATTGCAACCTAATTATGTACAATAATAGATCATATGCAATATAGATGAACAATTAAACTAGAAAAATTGAAAATAGATACAATGTATCTAAATACAAATTAAAGACATGTCATAATAGATCATTCCATCTTAAATAAACTTTTTGTGGCAATTTTTAACATCAACTTTTTTCTTGTCAAAATGTAGAATAATTTTAGCACATTCAACATCTTACTTATTATAAAACGCAGATTGTGTGTGTCTGTACGTTTATATATTGGATCAGATTTCCTACATTTTTCAACCGATTTCAACAAAACTTCACAGGACTATGTAAAATTACCTTGTGGTGGTTCTGACAGCACCAAAAATTAGAAAAACAATTGTTTTTGCACAAAATCAATTTGAAAACACGATAAAACAATTCTGTTGCTAGAATGAAAGGGGGATAACTCACATCGAGTTATACATATTATAAAACCCAGGTTGTTTGTGTGTGTGTTCATTTATATATGGGATCGGATTTCCTACAATTTTCAACTGATTTCAACAAAACTACACTTTTTTTTTTGGCAGGTAGTGTTTCTTATTGTCTTGCACACTTTTTCTTTATTTTTACATTCAGAATGCTTTAAAAATTCCATTTACAAGACAATTGTTTATAATAAAATTCTATTCAATCAATAGACTCATAACGATTGAAAACAATGTTTTTGTTTGAGTTTGGGTTTGACTAATTCGTAAAAAAAAAACAAAAACACAAAAAAAAACTAATTAAGACATGCGTGTCCGTCAACCTTAAACAATAATCTTTGTCAATTTTATTTTTCAGTCTTTATGATGGTCGATACTTGATCTGTCTCTTACTGTTACATCCCCGGCAATGCCATGCTCTCCTGCTAGTTATGGATAAAAAATAGTAAATTTTATATAGTGGTTTTTATTGTTTTTGAATATTTAGCATGATCAAAACAAATTTATGGATTTGGAGGAAAAATAAATGATCCCAGATTGACGTCAAAATCAGCAAAAAAATTTCATCCCTTAATAGTCAGTTGTTCTTTGTATAATTTGTAATGTATATAATGTAGGTAGAAAAAAAGCAAATGTTGATAAGATATTGGGAGTCACAAAGCACTTGCCTGAGTCCCTCAATCAATCAATCTGAACAAACCCTGTGTAGGAGGCTTGGTAGATTCAGAAGTACATTGGTGTGATCCTTGATTCTCCAAAGTTTTTCAGGTGCTGACCAGACTCTCTTCTACCTTACAGCATCATAACTGAAAATGAATGGTTGTCCACTTTTGGGCAAGAGACAAGTCATCTCCATTAAAATGTATAAGCCAGTCTTGAGTAGTATAGAGACACTGAACATTCCCTCATCACAATGGATAAATGTTCTCTCAAGGAGGCTCCTTGCTTTGAATGTCTATTGAGACTTAATCTCACATCTAGACCTCAAGTGGAACTCATATATCTGATCTATTGCTAAAGATGTTAGGAAAATGGTCAGTTCCTGGTACAACTCCAGTAAATATCTGACTTCCCCTGCTATGCTCTATCTTTACAAAAGTGAGATCCGATCAAAAATGAAGTTTGTTGCTATATCTGGCCTGGAGCTGCCCAATCCTCACTTGCCTGGTTTGGTAGTGTTTAAATGCATCTACGTGGTTTTGTAGGTGATTAATTATTTTCCTTGCTCCAATCTCTTTCCCCATATATGAAATGTCACAAACCACACACTTCTATTGCTATTTCTATAGCAAGGGTTCTGGCAAACTATATTCCTTAGTCCCACTAACCATGACCTTTGCAGCTGGGATCTGCCATGCCACTTACACAAGGGTGAATCATCCTCATTCCCTTTGTAATCCATTAATTAGAAGTTTCTTCTCAAGAATTACTCCATTGTGGAATAGACTCCAAGTAGGTTGTCTTCTTCACAGACTGCAATCTTGACCTCTTCAAGTCTAGCGTTAACTGTTATCTTTTCCACATAAAATCATGAACTGCACTTCTCGCCTTTTCTTAGGCTCATACAATAGCACAAATTAATCCTCTACCTTGAGTGACTCTGGGACATTGTATGAATTAAACATTAGTAAAAAAAGAAAAAGAAACAAAAATGTGATTCAGATGTTTTTTCAATTCCCCAATTTTTCAAGCAGCTTCAAATAGTGCCTGAAAATTTTCAGGCATCCAATATTGCTGTCTAGTATTAGATCATATGAAAGAAAAGGGACTGCTAAATAGTACCAATAATAAGACCACTAAAGGTTTAACCTTTTCAAGTCTAGGATCAACCAATATCTATCATACATATCCTCATAATATGCTCTTCTTACTTCATCCTTCCCCATTTCCTAAACCCTTACAACAATCTCTCAGCAACCATCTACATTGAGTGACTCTTGGGCCTTGTATTGGGTGAACTAAATTAAAAAAAAATTTAAATGCTGCATAAATCACCATCATCACTCTTTCTGAACCCTGTTTCTTTATTGTCCTTTCCTCAGTCCTCCCTACCAAAGTTTTCTCATTCTTTTTCATTTCCTGTAACTTCTTGCATCCAAATGGCATTATTGCCTTGCTTTGGGTGTAATGATTACAAAATAAAATTAAAAAAAATGTTTTTTTTTTTTACCAGTTTAAATTTTATCTGACTGATTAGACTTGGTATTAAGACAGGAGTAAATAGTTGTGTCATCTGTATAAATACTGAGTTGAGAACTGATGACATTAGGAAGGTTGTTGATAAAGATAAGAAATAAAGCAAATTCTTGGATAGAGCCCCATGAGACACTCACATTTATTTAAAAGGATCTAGAAGAGTGGCCATTCAAGATAATATTCATTGCATGTAATAAGCTTTGGAGTAAAACATTATTGGTATAGCTTAATTTCAAACAATATTATTAATAGTATGGTATAGCTGGCCACTCGTATTCGACTAAGGCAACTAGCCAATCCCTGTTGCAGATGCTTGCTCAGGCACATTTTTTGTTCATTCAACACCTACAGAGCCCACCTGTGGTTTATATTGAAACTATGCTGAGCAGACCTTAGTTACAGTTTCTGGGAAAGAGTGTGATCATCAATTTGAACAAGGCCAGCATGCTCAAGACCTTGGCCACAACGACTTGTGACTTCATGCTGGCACAGCTATCGAAGGCCCCAAAGAGTTCCATCTACCTAATTTCACTCACAAGGCTTGAGCCAACCCATGCTATGGTTTTCAGGCACTTTCCAAATGTGCCACACAATGGGGTTGACCAATCCAGTTCGATAACATCAGGAAGTCTC
>CAHIKZ030003108.1:1777500-1795000 GCA_903632075.3 Acanthosepion pharaonis | reverse complement strand
GAAGGAAGCAAGGGAAAGACCAGCAGAATTAGAAGATTATTTGCTTTTTTCTTTATTTTCTTAACAACTGAGTCATTAGAAATTTTGTCATCATTCCCGTAATTCATCTTTGCTGTTTTGTTTTTCAAAAGCTTTTTCTGGGTGAATGAAAGTTAGTTAATAAATTGCTGACTAAACAGATTCAGTCTTCAAACAGATTTTACCTTTCAGCTGAATGGTTTATGGAAGCATCTCTATTGACTCACAACCAGTACTGATTGTTCATCATGTGTCATTTTTATTCTTTTGGTTTTAATCAATCTCATAATCTGACACAACTTCTGATTAGAATACCAGCAAGGCTACTTTTTCTTGTCTTGTGCAAAGTGACAGTAAAATTATCAGATGTTGACCCATATATAGATACCAGTTGAACAAAAAGGAGTTTATATTATTTGATCTTGTCGGCGCAAGAGGAAATGGAATTTGAGAAATGAGCTCAAATTCAGGCGACAACTGCTGATGTCACTGGTGCATTTATGTCTTTCAGAAAGCCATTAATCTATCGTCAGTTATCTTGACATTCAGGGAACACATGCACAATCCTCTCTATCCTGATTACTACCAATGGCTTTCAGGGATTAATCTTTTTTTTTTTCTTCTTCTTTTTAAATTCTGAATGGGTTATATTAAATGCTGACTGATTAAGAATTTTGTTGATGCCTGAGCTATTATTTTTTGGGGGGAGGGGGGTTTATGGTCTCTTTTGGAGATAATTACAGAGGTGTAATCATCTCTGAAAAAAAATATTCCTGAAATAAAATCTGGTAAATACACGGCAAAACAAAAAGCGATCAAAATAGCACTGTATGTTTTCAATGTAAAAGCTCAAATGAGCAGATTTAAAATTCCCGACGTCTCTGTGTTTTTTTTTTTTTTATTTTAGATATTTTTTAAAGATACTTTTTTTGTCTATTTTGAAAACTTCTCTCTCAGACCAACAAATAATGCAAAAAATATCGTCATCACTTCCATTTAATCACAACACCTGACCAATTCTCTTTAATGATCTCTTGAATTAACGGTAGCTCATTGCACCAGAATTTTAAATATGAGTAGACACTAAGTGTACAATGAGCTTTTAATCAATGATTTTTTTTTTTTTTAAAGACTAGGTTCCAATTATTATAAAATGATTCACTAAACATCTTATTGGGATGTGCAGGTAGCGTAACAGATATTGGCATGGAAAGTGGAATTAGCAAACTCAGTTCAAGTTCCAGGCTAGTCTGTTGCATTCACTTTCATACTAATGCCCTTGGGAAAGGCATGAACCTAACTCGATTCCTGGTTATGGGTTAAATAGCAATGTATTCTGGGTTCTTTCACCCCATGTGGCAATCAGTCTAAAAAAAAGAAAAAACCCTGAATGCCTAAACATGGAGAAAGCAAAAAGAAAATAAAAACACTCCATCTTTCCCAAGAATGCAAGGCAGTTCATAGATAGTAAAGATAAGGAATCTTTTAAGAGACATCATCTCTTTCCTGAAGGGGAAATTAAAAAAAAAATATTAATCTCTCTCTCTCTCTATTACAGAAATTCATTATATATATATATATATATATATATATATATATATATATATATATATATGTGTGTGTAGAAATATAGTTTTAAGGTGTGCTATATTTATGGGATACAGTGCTCAATATCAGAGATAGAGCGTATATAAATATAAAAGTGAACATTGAAGTCAACACTCAGAGGCGACAGGCTGTTTCATGACTTCAATGTTCACTTTTATATATATATATACATATATATATATATAAGAATATCAAATACTTAAAATCCCATAGATAATAATTTTGCTCTGTTTTTGACATAGAATTCTCTCTGGATCTATATCCTCTTTGAAATTCCATACAGATTACCATATTGTATCATTAATATATATATATATTCATCCACAGACAGACTTTTGCTGTATCACAGCTCCTCAGTGTGGCTAGACATCCGATCAGTCAGATCTTTTACCTCTGGACCATCATTGCACAGCAGAGAAGGAAGGGAATTATACATACATACATATATATGAACAATTTTAGAAAAATCTGTGACAGAGTGGAAAATGTTTCTTCTTAGTAAATTCACTAAACTAATTAGCAAATATTAATCACCCAGTTTAAAATTTTACCAATAACTGCATGTCAGATTCTAAACTCATTGATCTCCCTTAGTCTATAAGAAATGTTTTATACTGTAGGTGGGGGTTTTTTGGGTTTTTTTTTTCTCACCCCAATCAAGGCTATAATGCCACTAAGATTCATGGGATTACTGGAAGTGAAAGAGAATAAGAAGACTTTAAGAGAAATAGCAAGTAAACCTAATCCTAAATAGGAAACAAGAGATAAACCTCTACTCCTGCTCAAAAGACTGCGAAGGATTATGAACCAGGTGTGTTAATAAGATTATATTTAAAATCATATTGTTGTTGTAAGCTAGCTGGTCTGTCAAGTCATTAAAACTTTAATGAATTTGATTCTCACTGTGTGCTCAATGCAGATGGTCTTTGTACTTGCTGGGAATAAGACAACGGGTACTGAACTAGTATGTAACAAAAACTGGGAGAGAAATGTCGGATTGGAAATAATAAAAAACTTGTTTGTTACAATGTTTCTCTTAAGAAAACTGATGTTTAATAATTAGATCTTTCTCTCTCAATAATTTAAATATTTCTACAGTTATCCCCTCAAAATATATGCATTGTTTGTCACACCTGAACTCAGTAGCACATTTACTTTAACATCTGGTTAAAGACGATGAATATCTATGTATATTAAATATCTCGGGGACTCTACTGTGAAGTAATTCGACATAATTAAATGCAATTGAAGAAATTCTAAAGAGAGATTAACAAGGTTCTCAATAAATCAATGGTTCCCAACTGATTTTTGGCCATGCCTCATTTTGGTATTTCTAAAATTCTGGTGAACCCCCCCCCCTCATAATATTTAATTCTTATATATTCAAAATTTTACTGCAATTCACGTGAAGGAAGCTTAAAAGGTCGTTAACTTGGTCTCTAAACAAGCCCCCAAAGACCATGGCATCCATGAAAGAGAAAAATTAAAACATAAAACGAAAAGACAGTTAAATATATATATAGTTTCAAAACATATAATCGAGAACTGAAAGGCAGAAATATAAAATATTTGAATGAAAGCTTTATTCTGTAATATACTTTGATCATTTTAATATTGAAAAAAAAATGCAAAATGAAATTTGAGCTCACTAGGAAACAATTCACTGTTAATAACTCATTCTCGAATTGCCCTCTTATTCTGTTGGTATAGTAAGCCAAAAGGTGCACATCCTATGCATGTCCCATCAAAATATTACCATGCCCCATATTGGTCATCATTGCAGTAAACAATAAGAATTGGTCCATTGTTATTGGCTAGAAAGAAATCCCAGCATGCATCTGTAGGATTTTTGTCTATAAATAGGCAGGGGGTTATGTCCTAAGCAAACATTTATGGAGAGATTGATTCCTCCTCTTTAATTGAATGTCTATATCCAAGACCAAGAATTGGTTAATTTTTATTGGTTAGGAAGAGATCCCAGTATACATCAGGAGTTTTTTTTTCTATTAATGTTGTGGGGTGGGGAGAGTTTTATCCTTAGCAAATATTTCTAGAGAGAATGATACTACCTCCTTAATCAAATAGATGAGTGCACTAATATGTTTCTGAGACCAAGAATTGGTTCATTTTTATTGGTTGGGAAGAAATCCCATCATGCATCTGTAGGTTTTGCCTATAATTTTAGGGATGGGGATGTTCTTAGCAGTCATTCCAGGAGAGAATAGAACCAACACCTATCTTGCATAGTTCATTACACCTCAGATTGTCAAAAGGTGAGGGACATATAATGAGGGGAGACTTGTCATGAAACATTTTGATTATTGTACAAGCCAGGCCTATCAATACAAAAATTTGGCATTAACTTGGCCTTCAGAATAAACCCAAAATACAACACCCCCACATGTTTCTATAAAGCCAAAACATTAACCTAAAAACTTGAGACAAGTTCTTAAATAGTCCTATCATATAGACGTCCTGCTTGATGCCAAACTCATTCAGAAATATCTAAACTCTCAGTTGTATACAGCCACTTTCTCATATCGATGATTAAGGGTGGCTTCAAACAAATGAGGCCTGTAGGTCTTAGTGAGGACTATCCTTCTTTGAGTCCCCATAGACTAGTGCTACAAAATCACAATCAAAGAGTTTTATGAAATAACAGAAAGCACATCACTTGATGTTTTTCAAGAGCAGTAACAATTAAAATGGATAGCGCATGTAAATGAAAAAAAAATAATGAAATAATCAAGATTTTGAGATTCCACACTACTTCAAACAAAACGTAAGGAAGGAACTCTCATCAATACTTGAAAGACCCGAGAAACCTGTTTTCCTGAAAAAATGTTTAAATTTCACCTGAAAATAGCACTGGCTACTCGGTTAATGAATGCGGAATGTTTCCTTATAAGGAAATGGTTAATATACCACTACCATTACTTCTACGAAAGACATAGAAGTTTCAATATGTCCCCACTGTATTCTTTTGGCAAGGACAAGATTGATATCAGCCCTGACAGTAAACCATAATCTCTCTGAAACATATTTAGAATTTTTTATTTTTTTTTTATTTTATTTTACTTTTCTTTGCAGATGTGTGGGTGGTGTAATGAATAATGGTCAGAATGAGAAATCAGAGAGTCAATTTCAAATTCCAGCTGCATTCATTACATTCACTTAGACACAAATACTCTTGGGAAAGGTATGAATCTATTTATTATCCCCCTAGCTATGGGTTAAATAGTAGGACTTGAATCTGGAAAAATAATTACCTCCAAAAATTGTCATACTATTTACTTGCAATAAAAAAAATTATTCTTACGATCTAAAATGTTTTGGTTTTAGTTTGCAAATAGGTTGATAAACTGTAAAAAAAAAAACATATCAATACTTTGCTTTGCTATCATTTTCTAGTCTATTTTATTCATTATGTAATGTATGTTCTTGATGATTTCATTATGTCATGGATCTTTTTCTCACCATTATGCTGTGACATTTAAGTAATGAGAAGGTGATTTTTTTTTTTTTCATTTTTGTTTTTTTATTTTTGTTTTTTTATTTTAATCAAAATTTCTACCTCTCACTCTATAATCCTTTGTCTTTCTTCATTGTCATTTTCCTCTCCCACTTCCTCCTTCTCTTTATTTTGTTTCCTCATCCTCTTTTTCTCTCTCAGGTAGCAAAGACTTTTATTTTCTCTTTCATTTCTATCGTCTCTCACCCCCCCCCACTCCCAACAAGATGAAAAGCAATGTCTTGTAGATATTGCAGATTCTACAAGTATAAAAACCATTTGCTCTGCTTTAAAATCAAAGATTACATTTTCATTTGGTCATGTGTTTGAAGCTTAAAAAATGACCACTGAGTGTCAAACCCCCAGGTGTGTTGACCTTTACTCTGAGTTTGGTAGGAAGATAAAGAAATATATATATATATATATATATATATATATATATATATATATATATATATATATGTGTGTGTGTGTTCTACACATCAGTAGGGAAAAAGGTTGATTGCCTGTAGCATCTGAAGAGAAAGAAAACATGTTTATTTAATACTAAATAAACAAAAATAAAAAAAAATATTTTTTGATCATCAGTAATTTTTCTAATATATTAGCACCAGGAACTAAAAATGTGAGACAAGATAAGTCACCCAGCATCTCTTAGATCTTTGTTTGCATCTTCATCAATTGAACATGGAAGAAATTATAAATAAATTACCTGAAGATAGCAAATTGGAACTCTTGATTATAAAGTTTATAAAGAAACACAGAGAAAATAAAGGATAAAATAGTTTGCAGGAGTGTAATAAAATAGTTTGGAACTCCTTGAGAAAAAAAAACAAAGTAGGCACCACTGTAACAAAAACATCAAATTTATAATCCTAGCCTCCAACACTCTATCAAGAAAATTTAAGAACCATCTAGCTATCCCCAACATACGTATCATAACCACTACCTCCAAGATGATCATGGATCTAGTTATCAGAAAACAAAACCAACACTGTATCAGATGCCAGGATATATGATATTAATTGCCTGCAATTCCATAAGAGTTATATAGATGAAACTTCCAGAACCTTAAAAGCTAGCATTTATGAACACAAGAGAGATTGGACCAACACACTGAATTCTCTCATAACACACAGAAATAAAACAGGCTATAACTTTGATTTAACAAAAAATAACATGCTTTACTACAAAGAAAATATTTAGAAGGAATATTAATAAATCTCTTCCCATTGATAAAAACATACCAGACATTTTTTTCATATCACCAACATTCATAAAACCCATAACTAAATAATATAAAACCCAGGTTCCTGCAGACAATATAACGTAAGTCTTTCACTCCATCACACCAAACATACACTCCAAGTAATATGTAATAGCAATAACAATAGTATTATTCATAATAAAATTAAATCAACATACGCCCACACACCTCCAAATTTCCATGACACACATGCTTTTTTGCTTCAACCATAGTATTTACTCCAATAGTAATAATGGACATCTAAACAACAATCAATACATGTACTGACACCACCAACTTCAGCAAGACCAGCTAGAAATATGATACACATACATTCACACCCTTCCCCCATATTCCTCCCACTACCATCTTGAAGAATTAGACAAATGTGACTAGGCAGACACAAAAATGCCCACTAGAATCCAGATATGCATCCACACACAGACACACACACACTAACACCACAAAACAAAAACATGTGACATGCTCTCTGACCAATGAAAAACAAATAACACAGAACTCAAATGTACCAGAACATTCTCTTCCACAGCTCAGTTTCCAAAATTTCTGATGAAGACTTAAATAACTGCAAAACATGTTAAATTTATAAAGGTTTCCCTATTTGTTCCTTATTCATTCATATATATCTATCTGTCTATATATATATATATATATATATATATATATATATATATATATATGAGTTCTTTTGGTGCCAAAATTGCTGGGTTTTTTTTCTGTAGTTTATTGGTGGGAAAGCATTTTAGGCAAGTAGTTTTTTGTCATAAAGTGCTCAATATCATAAGGTAAAGATAGAGCATTAATAGAATTAATGTGGAGAAATATATCACTTAATTGACCAGTTTTAGTTCCATCATGCAAAGCAGAGAAGGCAACAACCCTGAAAAGTAAAAGCCTTACTGCAATGCACTCAAGAGATTTCAATGTCAGCATGACTGAACTGACACCAGTCAGTTAAATGATAGGTTTCTCCACTATATATATATATATATATATATATATATAATAAAAAGGCTTAAACACTAATATTACATGGAATATTAGTGTTTAAACCTTTTTATTATATCCTTACTCTGTCCTGGACATTGAGTTCTACCTGGATTCTATCCTCTTGGAATTTTTTCTATACAAATATATATAGATATGTGTGTGTGTGTGTGTATGTATGTATATATATTTATATATTTTGCATATGTATGTGTATATTTATCACTAATATTATATTATATATATATATATATATATATATATAATAAGATAATGAAGGGTTTGGTAATCTATGTGGATAATTCCAAAGAGGATGTAATCCAGAGAGCTCAATGTAACACAAGAGCAAATATTAATTAAATAATTAAGAAAGAGACAACCTTAAGATTCCATGACTATAATTTATTTCACTCTTTCTTATTTATTTAATTAATATATATATGAGAGTGAGTAGATAGGTTTGCCTATTGCCCGGTTCACACTCCTCCACTGCCTTTCGAACAGGACAAGAAGTTTATCCCTTGTTTCCTGTTTAGGATTGGGTTTCCGGTTCCTCCTAAAGTCTACTTGAGTCTCAGTGACTTTAATGCCTTGTATATGGTGAACTCGATTAAAAAAAAAAAAACCTCTATGGTTCTATTTCCTTCCACCTAAATTCTGATATTTCCTTTTTCATTTTTTCCTCTTGGGTTTCTGGTTCCTTCTAAAGTCTTGTTATTCTCTTTCACTCTCAATAGCTCCTTGTGTCTTAGTAGATTTATCACCTTGCTTTGGGTGAATTGACTAAATTTATATATAAATAATCTGTCTAAAAAATACAAGTAATATCTTCCTGCCCCCCCCTCCCCAATCTCCTACTGTTTTAAAGAGAGACATTAATTGATACATTTAGATAGATCTGAACAGAATAAGGTAGTTAATGAACAGACTGAGATAGATATATCAATAGATAGATAATGAATGGAAGAAGATAGATAATGAACAGACTTACAGAGATTATATAATAGCTGGCCACTTGTATTCGAGGATACCCATCTACTAGGGTGGCTAGCCAATCACTATTGCAGATGCTCGAGCATTTACTCAACACAGAGCCCACCTATGGTTTATACTGTAACTATGCTGAGCAAACCTTAGAGATTCTGGGAGAGAGCGTGTTATCTAGCATGATCAAAAATTTGAACAAGGCCAGCACACTCAAGCTCTCAGCCACAATGACTTGTGGCTTTGTGCTAGCACATATATCAATGGCCCTCAAGAGTTCTGTCTACCCAATTTCACAAGGCTTTAGTCAACTCATGGTATGGTTTTCAGGCACTTTCCAAAGGTACCGCATGTTGGGATTGATCTTAATTTAGTCCAATAACATCAGGAAGTTGCTTTCCCGATAAATCGACTATGGTGAGATTCGAACTCGAGTTTCATGGTCAGAAAGCAAACGTTATAACTAGTCGGCCACATGCCAATATAAATATAGATAGACAGATCGATAGATAGATACATAGAGGTTGAGAGGAATAAATAAAGAGGTTAAGATTGGAACTGATGAAAATAGCAATGAATAGTGTAAGAAATTTGTATGAATTGATCCAATTGAATGAAAAAGAAATCAATTCCTACAAAAGTCTAATAACATATCCAATTCTTTTTCAATGTTTTACTCTACTTAGACTTTCTTCAGAAAGAATTTCATGAATATTAGTTTTTGAAAGAAGAACATGAAAATTAAAGATTTTGAAACAGGAAAGTAAAAATGTGGTGCTTTTAACAAAAGTTTCAAAGTTCAAGATTTAATTTGTTCATTTCTACCCACACTTCTTTTGAAAAAAAAAAACAAACCCTGGGGTGGCTTCTTTTATTAAAGGAAAAACTGTGTGTGGGGAGGGGAAGATAATTTCTGATTTTAAAGTCAAAATCACACATTATATATATATATATATATAAAATTAAGAAAAATTTACAAGAATGCCTTACATTTGAATTTTCCAGCTATAAACTTAATTTATTTAAACAGTTGATTCACACTGCATCTTCAGGCTGGTTTAAATGCACGAAACACAAGAAATAAATATTAATACGCACACACACACAGATAGATATATATATATATATATATATATATATATATATATTAGAAGTTATTATTTCTAGATGTTAATATACAAGATAAATAACCCACATTAAATAAAATATCTTTCAGCACAGTAGAGAGTATCTTGAAGTGTATAAAATATTCAATATGCAAAAAGAAAAAAAATATGATCCCACTCGCTTTAACCATTACACCTGACACTGTGGATTGATTCTAAACTTTCAGCTCTATATAAAAAATGGGAATCTCATCAACAGAATCATGCCTACTAAACTGACAGAACCTGGTTCTAAAAGATGGTCAAGAATACTTAAAGAAAAAAATAACAAAACAAATTAACTTTAGACTGTTTATTCACAATTTTAATTCTGATATTCTTCTTCTTCTATATGCCATGTCCCTTCAGGACATTGGTAATCATGGCTCTCCACAATTTCCTATTCTTTCTAGCTCTTAGTAAATTTTGTCTTTTGTTATCCCTCCTAAACTCTGTTCTGCCATCCATTGGCACAAATACCTTAGGTAGATTACATGCCGTTTTCCTCTGTCTTACCTTCAATATGACCTGTGAGTGTCAAATTTTCCAAGCCCTCTTTCCACATATCCTAGAAATTTCAACTGTTACTTTCTGATGTTAAATATAAGTGTACTTTTTATTTCTATTTTCTCTAAAACCTTGCCATTTCTCACATGCTAGGTTCATAGTATTCTCAGCATCCTTCTGTAGAACCACATTTCTATACAACATCTTTGAAAATTGGAAAAATTCAATAAAAAATTCAACAGACAGACCTTGTCAGTTGAATTTACTAAAAGTTGTTTGGAGGAATACTTGCTGCTTAAATATACCTCTTATACACACACAGTCAAATGTCCTTGGAAAAATATTAACAAGGTGTTTCAGAGGCATGAGATTTGAGATTTGAAAAGTTGCCAATCCAATTGATAATTTAAATTGTAAATAATAATAATAATAAAAGACTTGACAAAAGTGAAGGGTGTTGATTGGCTCATTTTAAGGCTGGATAACAATCATTACCCATAATTCCCTCCCCAGCATCTGTCTCCAAAAATTATAGATCTTCTTTTTTGATCAGAAATCTCTTGTACAAATATTGATCAGTTTAGAATGCTAATACAAGAAAAAAAAAATTCCTTTTTAATATTTAAAAAAAAAATAGCTTTTTTCTTTATTTTATTTCCAATTTTTTCTTTTTACTCATTTGTTCAGTCTTAGTATGCAAACTGTCTTCTCAATACTTTTGTAAAAGCAGAAAAGAGAGAAAGAGAAAAAAAAATACCTTTAAAAATGTAGCCCAAATAATTAGATGATCATAGACTTTGAAAATGAACTCCTCTCTCACCCTTTCACCCCACAAAAATCAAAAAATACACAAAATGTTTTCTTCTGTTATTGATTTCAGTAATCTTTGTATCAAAATGATCGAGCTAAAATCATCTTTTGATTTTTTTTTTTTTCTCCCCTTTGTTCTTTGTTGATACTGGTAATGTCCTGATTTTGACAATACAATATCCATATGTATATAATGTTTAAGCTTGCCACAATATCAAGGCTTCATAAATAAAATGCTCTTCTATTGGTACATGAGTAGATATATCGTGTAAAGTAATATAAAACCAAATACAAATGGAAATAAGAACAGTTAGATTTAAATAGTAGAAGGAAAAATGAAGTTAAATCCTTAAAAAAATTGTGTCTCAAATGTTTGATGGACGAAACGGAAAAATAAATATTTTAACGATTTTTTTTTTTGTTTAGTTGAAAAGAATGTTATCTTAATCCAAAATTTATCTATCTCTAACAATGTCCATTGATCTTGGAGGTTAGAGATTTTGTTCACCTCTGCTGTGACCAGGTATTGAACTCACAACTCTTTGAGTCAAGCACTGGATTACTTCAACCAACACTTTTATCCACAAGGACACATGAAAACTAAAGGGAAATAAGTGAAACTAAGATATCTAGAAAAGGCATGGCACTAGAACAATTTACACCAGTGACCAAAATAAAGGGTCTGGTTTGAAATTCCAACATATATCACCTGAAGTAGGCCAGAGTGTACAACAGCCGAAACGTTGTAAATATGGCAACAGATATAAGGACAACATTCCGAACAATGTAAATATTATAAATATTCAGCCATTAAATAAAAAAAATATTTTACATCTTATGATGCATTTATTTACTGCTAAATAATAAAAAAAAAAAAAAACAACTAAAGAGGAAACTTATACTTAACATCAGGAAGTGGCAGCTGAAATTTATGGGACAAGTAATGAAAAAGAAGGGCTCAGAAAAATCTGATAGTCACAGGGCAAATAGAGAGAAAGAGGAACAAGGGAAAGGAACATGTAACATACCTTATGGGCTTACGCAAGTGCATAGCAGAACAGAATCTGGGAGAAGTAGCAAGAAAACAAAATTTATTTAGAACTACAAGGAATAGGAGGGCCATGATCGCCTATGTTCTGAAGGGACATGGCACATAAAAGAAGAAAGAAAGAAGAATTGAACATCATCTAAAAGTGTTAATTCCACAATTTTTGCCAGAGGCTGGAGACAGACAAAAAGAAGCCAAGACATCTGTTTTAACTTGGGAGGTTCAAGATGGTTAGGCAAATACAAACTAAGAAAATTGAAGGAAAAAAATAAAACTATCCATTTTCTAAATGCCTCTTTTTAGGTTTGAACCCAAATCAGCTTAATGAAAACAATATTACAAATTGAGGATCTCCAATATTCTCTAGGGATTGACCTGCATGAAAATGATTATATATCGACGTTTGCTTGGCAGTAGATTAATGCCCCAATCATCTTTTCAAGGCATGCAAACAAAGATTTGTATGAGCAATAGATTTGTCTATGTCAAGATGTAAACAAATACAGCATCATCATATTTTGGCAAAGAACCAGAAACTTGCTGGCCAATTTTATTGCTTCTTTAAGTAGACATGAAAAAATATTTTAATATTTGGTGAAAATATTTAATTTTAACTTTCAGTGAAAAAAAAAAAAAAAAAAACTTGTGATAATTTAAAAAGGTAACTTTTCCAACACTGTTTTTTTTGTTCTTTCATAATTTTAAAATTTTTACATGATGAACAGATGTTCCTTCAGTAAGGTCCCATATCTTTAGCGCCAAACTCAGCCCAAACCTCAAGTACATATGATCCATCACAAAAGATGCTGGAAAAATAGTCTGTCCCTGTACTGCTCCAGTAAGTACCAGACTCCTCCTGCTATTCTTTACCTTTACAAAAGCTAGATCAGGCCAAAAATGGAGTACTGCTGCTATATATGGGCAGGAGTTATCTAGTCTTAACTTCCCAGGTTCATTAGAGTTCAAAAGTGTCTACATGTCCTTGTGGTTGACAAATTATTTTCTAACCCAAACCTTTTCTCAGAGACAAAACATTGCAAGCCTCTATTTCTATGTAAAAGGTTCAGATGAATTATATTCCTTACTTAATTATTAACCTTAACATCTAAGACCCGTCATGTATACTGTAGCAGACCACTCCCATTCCCTTCGTATTACATTGGTAAGATGTAAGTTTCATTCAAGCAGTTTTTTCCTATGAACCACTGCTCTCTAGAACTGACTCCCAAGAGGTTGCTTCCTTGATCACTACAATTTTAACCAGTTCAAGTCTTGGGTTGACCATTATCATCCACACATAAACTGTACCTCGAGTGGCTCTCGAGCCTTGTACAGGATGAACATCATTGTAAAACACACACGCATATAGAGAGAGAGAGAGAGAGAGGGGTTAGGAGGCCAGTGAAAGAAATTCAAAGAAGGCGTAATAATAGCAACAGCAATAATGATAGTAATTATTTTATTTGATTAGGACATTAGCAAAAATAGAAGCTTGATGAGAAAAATTGTTCAAAATAAGTATTTATGGACATGCCTGTGTCTTTTTTTTTTTTTTTTAATAAAAACTAAAATGAAGTGGAACATTTCTTGAGGAAAAACATTTAAACAAATTTGTTTTGTGTAAATTTTTGAGTGGGATCATGGCCATTATTGAACAGTTAAACCCTTAAAAAGAGAATATCTTTCACACACACACACACACACACACACACATATATATATATATATATATATATATATATATATATATATATATATATATGACTAGAAGCATCTAACGTTGGTAAGTGCTTTTTGCTCAGTGTTGGCAATTTGAGCTTCAAGCATTTCACTGAGCAGGTAAGTTTGCTTTTAAGCCTTTCTTTCACTTTCTTTTTTCAGTATTGTTGAATCTGGATAAGAGTTTTAGATTTTGGCAAGTTCAACTCTCCCATCATCTTTGACAGATGTGGGGGTCCAGCAACTCACTTCTTAGAACTGAACAGCTCGATGATGCTCTTCACATAGGATTTGATTATAGCAGTGAAGGTTTCTGCAAAGCCAACCACACTTTTTGGAATAACCAAAAACACAGAACTGTTACACATAGCATCATGGTCAGGTTTTGAATTCAGAGTTGTCCTTCTCTCAGACTAGTTGCCAACCAAGGCTAAAAAGCTTAGCCTGCTCTACTGACATACACGCACACGTTTCTTTAATTTATAGGATCTCTTACACACACACAATCTTCATTCCTGACACACACGCATATATATATATATACATATGTTTGTGCATGTTTCACTTTGCGTGTGTGTATATAGAAGAAATCATTTATAATATATAAAAATGCTGAAATAGTTTTAACAAATTCATTTTAAAATGAGTAAATTTGTTAGCACCCAACATGCAAATTGGAGATACCAAAATCAAATAAGTACAAAAATTTAAATATTTGGTAAGTGTTTTATCTGAGGATGGAAAGAGCAACACTGTAATCCAAAGGCACATTGGAATAGTGAGAGATGCCTTCTAAAAAACTGAGTAAAGTATTAAGAAACAGAAAAAATTTTGATATTACATCACAGTTCAGCAGTCTTTATTTTAATTCTAGCAAAAGCTTTGAATGTTGGACAATCCCCTCCCAGATGAAAGGACTTGAAGCAACAGAAATATTCTACAGGAAGGATAATGAGAATACCATGGACTGAACATATGAGCAACAATGAAGTTTTAGATAAAATGGAAACAAAAGGAACCCTTATAACTTAACATCAAGAAGAGGTAGTTGACATTTCTAGTGAGGAAGGAAGGATTGGAAAATTTGATATTCACAGGTTAGATTGAAGGTAAGAGGTTCAGAGGAAAATAATGCATAATCTACCTAGCGAGTATCTGTCTATATTTCTGAGATGAGGTATTATGTACACTATTTACATTATTCAGACTATTGTCCTCATCTTTGTCACCATATTTATTACAATGTTTTGGCTGTTGTACACTCTGGCCTTCTTCAGGTGGTTGGAATGTTGAACTGAACCCTTTATTTCACTCACTGGGGTAGACTGTTCTAGTTCCACGTGCCATGTTTTAATGGATGTCAGTTATCTCCTGTTAATTCCCCTCTCCAAGTTCTCCACTGCCTTAACCAGGTATTGAACTCATATTCTTTGGGTCCTGTCACTGGATCTCACTAACACCTTTATCCATTGTGCCAGTTCGAATAATGTAAATAGTCTACCCAGTGAGCTTGAGTAAATGGATGGCAGAACAGAGCTTGGGAGAGAAAACAAAAGACAAAATTTATTATAAAGGGCAAGAAATTGTGGAGAGTCATGATTGTCAATGTCCTGATGGTACACAGAATAATACGAAATTCCGTCATCTCCTCCAAACAAACCACAAAAACTGCGAGATTGAATGAAAAATAGACCTCATAGTCATGTCTTTAGAATTAATATGAAAGTGTAATGATGAATATCACACTTAGCAAATAGTCTTTTTGGACTTAGTAATGTTCATAGAACTTTCAATGATATCTTTAGAAAATGCTTTCAGCTGCAATTTTAATTGAAAAAGTTGCACTGAAATTTGATAAAAATTATTTTAGTTATTTTTAAATGACTGACATTTAATAGAATGTATAATTTTAACAATAATATGGATATCATATGTACATATATACATCACCAAATATGCATTTTTCTGGTCTTTGTTTGCGTGCACACACACTATATATATAATATATACACTCACACACACACACACACAGAGCAGTGTTTCTGATTATTTTATCTTTACATATACATGCACCACACACCCAGAAAGACATGTTAATCTTTTCTGATTGCTACTTCCTATTAGTTTATTTTCGATCGATAATTAAAATATAATAACCTGTCTTTTTTTTTCCCTCACTCATAAATCTTGATTTTATTTTGAAATTACGACATTTTTAACATTTCCTATGTTCTTGTTTCATTAATTAAACTGTAATTTTCTGACATTAAAATTTGTCTAAATATAAAATGAGGTTGATGATTTCAGCCAATCTTTTGTTTTTCTCAATTTTAATTTTTGCTTTGATTAAATAAAGGCTCATTCACGTATTTATGTATAGAATGAAAATAGATATTTAAAAAAAAACTCTTTTCATTCAGTGATTCACATGTCATTATTTCTGCGTAATATATATATATATATATATATATATATATATATATATATATATATATATATATATATGATGGGATGCTGAAAGGTTCTCAGCCCAACAATGAAAATTGTTGTCCCTAATCCTACCCACTCAAAATATGATTTTTGGTTCTTCTTCTTTATGTGCTGTGTTCCCTCAGGACATAGATGATCAAGGCTCTCCACAACTTCCTGTCCCTTGTAGCTCATGATAAACATTATCTTTTCGCTCTTTCTCCTCAGCCCTTTTCTGCCATCCATTTACTCAAGCTCATTAAGAATGTTATGCTTGATCAGTCCTGTGAGTATCAGATTTTCCAACCCCTTATTCCTTTTTGTGTGCCTGAGAAATCTCAAAAGTCTCTTTCTGATGTTAAGTATTAATTTTCTTTTTGTTTACATTTTCTCAAAAACTTTGTCGTTATTCACATGTTGGGTCCACAGTAACCTCAACATCCTTCTGTAGAACCACATTGCTTCAAGTCTCATCTTCATCTTTGCGGAGATTGTCCATCACTCAGTGTCACACAGGAAGGTAGATATCACATAGCAGTTTAGTACTCTTTTCCTTGTTTCTCGCAAAATTTTCTTATTTCTTAGTACTCTGCTTAGCTTCAGGAATGCTTCCTTGGCTATCCAAATATGCATTCGGATCTCAGTGCAACTGTTTCTGTTCTCTGTTAAAACACTTCCCAGATAGTTAAATTTCTACACTTGTTTCATTTTGTATCTCCAATTAGCAATTCGCCTTTCGGGCTCATCCTTTTGCTAACAACCATGCATTCTGTCTTCTTACAGTCGATGCTTAATCCTTTCTTCTTGCTTTCCTTCACTCTCTTCTGTAAGGGAAAATTTTGGAAAGTGAGTTGGACCAAGAACTTTTCAGTACTGCTTATGATTAAAACCATCCACAGGATACTGGAAAGTTTCCAAACTCACTATGAAGAGGTTCCACCAAAATTCTGCCAGCTGTTTCAACATTGCTGTATGTGTGTGTGTCTTGGATTGAGGAATCAGAGAGCCGAGTTTGAATTCCAGTTGAATCCATTACATTCACTTAGGTGTTAATACCCTTGGGAAAGGTATGAATCATCCTCTTCTCACTCCAGTTTTGAGTACATAGAAGGACAGACTGGGGTTTATAGCCTTGGATGGCAACTAGTCTCGGAGAAGGACAACTCTGAATTCAAATCCTGCTGAAGGTTGTTTGGGGACCTTGTGGCACATAGTGTACCAGGTTTCTATATTCGGCCCTTCAAAAAGTGTGGCTGATTCTGCACCAGGCCTTCACCACTATAATCAAATCATGTGTGCTGGTGTCTGGGCTGTCGGTTCCAAGGAACTGAGCTGCTTGACCCTCATATGTTGAATATGACAGAAGAGTCCACCATATATATATATATATATATATATATATATATTAAATGTTATTTTTAGTGTAT
>CAHIKZ030003108.1:1762500-1772500 GCA_903632075.3 Acanthosepion pharaonis | reverse complement strand
AATTATAATTATAATTATAATCTTATACATTAATTATAATTATAATTATAATCTTATACATTAATTATAATTATAATTATAATCTTATACATTAATTATAATTATAATTATAATCTTATACATTAATTATAATTATAATTATAATCTTATACATTAATTATAATTATAATTATAATCTTATACATTATATGTCAAGTAGGGAATTTTGTTGCTTCTTTCAAACTTTTTGCTGTACTAGAGTTATCTCCCCTATGATGATAACACAAGTGGAAAAAATAAAGTTCAAGACTAAAGCCTAAGGACTTAGAAAAAAAATAGATTTTTATTTTTGACACCATAGATAAATTGATAATTATTTACATGCATGTCTTGGAATACAGGCCTTGGTGTGGAATTAAAGTTTATTTGTAAAGTCATAATAGGGATAAATATCAAATGAGAAAGTGAATATTTTTATTTATCAATGTTCTTATGAGATGAAAAGTGACTCAATTTAACCATAATTAAACCATTCATAGCTAGGAAATATGTTTGAGTAGATTTAAAGGTTTAATGCCAAGTCTGTTTAGATGTGAATGTGGATACAAGGACCAAAATTTCATACACAGATTTTTATTTTGCTATATATTATATACCGTACCTATGAACACTAATGGGTATGTCCCAATCCTCATAAATAAATTGGACACAGGAAATTGTGGAGAGCCATGATCGCCCACAACCTGAAGGGACATACCACATAGAATAAGAAGATACTCTTTATCAGATTTCTAAAAAAGATACTCCTGGTACTCTAATACTTTTTCATAAAATTTTCTATGTGTATATATGTTCATATATATATATATATATATATATATAATCATTTACCTATAGCTGGGAGTAAAAGGGATAGATTTAGGCAATATATCCTGTGTGTGTCAAATTTTCTGAGGCTTCTTTCCTCATTATATGCCCTCTCTTTTTGTTACATACTGTACCTATAAACACTAATGTGTATGTCCCAATCCTCATAAATATGTTGGACACTAATGTAAGTGCGGGTAATATGCTGTCTAGCAGTGGTTTACCTACTTCACGCCGCTGGCGAGTATTGTATTTTGTTGATGTTATAAAGATTACCATTTCATTTTCAACCTTCATTTTAGTTATTATTCATTCAATAACCCTTCTTAGGTTACAACAGTAATGTAATCCTGACAGTGTTATAAGTTATTGACGTTTGGAAAAACGTTCAAGAAAATATATCCAGAAAATAATATCGGATAATGCTTGGGAAAAATGATATAACATTTAATTATTTTAAATGCACATAAATGCATACACATACAACACATTTTTCATTATTCATCTGATGAAGCCGTTGATGGTGAAATGCATTATTGGATATTATTTTCGGGACATATTTTCCTGAATGCTTTTCCAAATGTCAGTAACTCATAAAACAGATTTTTAAGAAATACATTCAAAAGGAATGGTAACCGTACTAGAATGATGACCCACACAAGAAACCCTTTGCAATTCAGTTCAAACTAGAAGAATGGAAGTCAGCTTCCAGAAAATCTTGTAAGGAAGAAGTGGTACTGGCCCATGTACACATTGACCATCTGAGAATAACCCACTCATACTTACTAAACAGATAAAATCAACCAGTAGGCCAAGCATATAAAACAGCATATACTATTAAACATATATTAATTAAGTGTCCAGATCTTTCTCTCTCAAGATAAAAGTCCTATAATATAAACAATACATATGAGCTGTACAAAAAAGTAAAAGTGGATGATATAATTTCTCAAAACTGTAGGACTCTACCAAAAATTATAAACCAAATGAGAAGGTCAAAATCAATTTCTCTACAAACCATTTACCCCAAAAAATATATGAAAGCAGACTCTTGACAACTACCCTCTTTACAAAAGTATATCAATCAAACTGGATCTACAAACTGTTTCCTTACAAAGAATATATATTCTATTCATGCAAATCTATTGTAACAATCTTGTTGACATCAAATAACCTGTTGAGGTTGATGTGACTTAAAACAAACCAAACTGGGGTCAAAACACTATGAAACTGTAAAAATAAGTTTTTATAGTATAAATACCAGCAATACATTTTTGCAAAGAAAAAATATTACCAGCAATAAAAATCTTGTCGGCATTAAATAACCCATTGAGGTCTGTTGATAAGACGTAAAACTAAAGGTTCAATTCAATTGCAAGGGATGCTGAAAAGTTCTCAGCCTGGCTTTCTTCCAAAAGTCTAACCAAACATTGGAAATTTATTTATTTTTGATCAAAGCTGAAAACTTTTAAGCACCACATCACATTTAGATATTTGAATTTTATTTTTATATTAATTTTTTTTGTCTAATCATTTCTGATATTCCCTCAGATTAGTACAAGATCATGAATATCGAATGATGTGTGAGGACTGAATGCCCTAAAGATCTTCAAAAGGTGCTTACAAAGCTTGAAGTGATAATTATCTACTCGTATTTGTACAGCCCAGGATCATAGATGCAAACAACCTAGTGAGAAATGTATAGAACTGTTTTGGAATTAGTGTTTAGTATACCAATTTGATAGTGATAAAATTAATCCTACTCATGACAGCAAAATCAGGCAGTAATGTTGTGATTGTGTCAGTCTCTTAATAAGAGACTATTTTTTATTGATTGATTTGTAGAGAAACAAAACTATATTATTGGGATTATCAGAGAGACTTTGCAATAATTATCATCATTATTGTTTTTTTTATTTTTATCGTAATGAATCAGATTAATATGAATATTATCGGTATTTATATTAATAATTCCATCATTCAGTATTATTACGATTATTATTGTTATCTCTATTGTTCTCTGTACAAAGAACTCCATGTATCATTACTTTGAGACAATCTTGGAGTTAAGCAGGCTGTGGCTTAATCTATTCTGGCACCACATTTCTCCCTACCACTGGCTAACCATACCAAACCATGAAGCAGCAGCAGCAGCATTATTTTTTTTTCATTTATTTATTTAATTATTTTGTTAGCCTCTTGCATAATGAATCTTTATCTTGGTGTGAATAGATTGTGGAGGTTTGAATTCAATAAGGTTATCCAAGCACCTAACCAACATCTCTGTGTTTTCACCCTTGCTTATTTTTTTATTTCTTGTCTCCAAGGGCCTTAAACATTATTATGATGGAAATCTGTGGGTGGGGCTAGGTAAGAGCCGTATGTGTGTGTGTACCTAATGTATTCACAAGTGTAAAACAATTCTGTGTACATATTATGTATATGTGTATATACATGTTTAAATGTCTTTGATATGTGCACACACACACATATATAATAACTTTTTACATATGTACCCCCAAAATCTCTTGCGACTGAAAATTTCTTGCATTGGAGACAATCTTTAGGCAGTAGTGAGGAAGAGAGAATTACAAGCAGAGTGGGTGAAATATATATATATATATATATATACTTCTGTCTATTGAGCACTGTATTCAAAAATAATTAACCATTTATACAGTGTGTGTATATATATATATATATATATATATATATATATATATATATATATATATAGTGTGTGTGTGCATATGTGTCTGTTTCATCCTCTGAGGGACTTCATCAAGTCAAAAGTAAGGATTTTTGTTGCACATCTTCATATGCAAGAACAAAGATGTCATTAGTTTATCAAGGCTTTTAAATTTAAAAATGTTAGTGAATATTCAGCAGGTGGTTGAATATATATATATATATATATATATATATATATATATATAGTCATGCACAGACACTGTTTCGCTGTATAACAGCTCTTTAGTGTGGCTAGATGTCTGATTGCCTCAAGCTGGGATCGAAACTCAACTGATTTGGCATCAGTCAGAGATCCTACCTCTAAGCTGTTGGCGCACAGAGAGAAAGGAAAACTTTAGCATTTTCTATATGAAATACACCAGGAGCTAAGAGAGCTCAATTCGTACTTGAAGAGTAATGCATTCATAGCAGCAGCTTTTTTTTTTTTTATTGCAAACTTTGTTAATTTTCATTGTTCTGTTATTTATTTACATTTGACCATAGCTACTCACTCCACAAGTTTCGTTACTGCACAATTATCCCAAAATAAAGGGACACCAGTCTTTGAAATAAAAAAAAAAAATCAAATACTAGGAAATTAAGATTATCTGTTTCTGAGCTTAAATTTTACAAAGAAAATTTATGGCTGGTATTTCTTCAGTATTTAATTTGTCTTGTGTCGCAAATAAGGCAATACAAGTCTCAACCATATTTATTCTACCATGAAAGATTAATATTTGAATTTGCATATTATTATATAATCTGATAGTAAGTATTTAATTGAAACTATTGTTGATGATGACTATTTTAAATAATCAGGCAAAGCACTGTTGAATTCAGAAGCAAGTGGAGACAGCAATGCAAAAGCTGGTCAGACAACATCAAATAGTGGGTGAACATGACAATGCTACTGAGGGCCGCTGCTAATATATAATCCTGAAGGGGGTTGTCTGTTTCTTCTGTCCTTAGGTGCCTCCTGCAACTATTGAAATATTCAAGGGACTGATTTTGATAAAACATTAAAATTTCATCTATAAAACTCTTCATGACAATGCTTTGTATGAATTTAGTATCTCATAGTATTTAATAGTATAATTTATAAATTGAATTAAATTTATTGTTTCAGTATTATTTAAACTTGATTTTTTTTTTCTGCTTATTAGATAATACAAGATTAGAAACAAGTTGGTGTCATTATGTAATTATTAAAACAATAGTGCAGTTGAGATTCCATTAAATAATAGCAGAGTATCAATTAAAAATGATAGAATCATTTATGCTTTGGTTTGTTTTGTTTTATGGCATATCAACTTCAATGGGTTATTTAATGCCAAAAAAATTTTTATTGCTGGTAATTTTTTTTTTCAAAAATGTATTGCTGGTAATATTTTTTTCCTTCCAAAATCTATTTTTGGTAATATTTTTTTCTTCAAAAATCTATTTCTGGTAATATTTTTTTCTTCAAAAATCTATTTCTAGTAATATATTTTTCTTCAAAAATGTCTTGCTGGTAATATTTTTTTTAAAAAAATATATAGCTGGTAATTTTTTTTTTTCAAAAACATTGCTGGTAATAATTTTTTTCTTTAAAAATTTTTTGCTGGTAATAATTTTTTATTAAAGTATTTCTTGTATTAAAACCTATTTATACACTTTGATAGTGTTTTGACCTCAGTTTGGGGGTTGACTATGTGCCCATAGCTGGGACCCTAGCAGCTGCTACCTCCCCACATCAGAGTGGACCTGGGAACACCATCAATTAAGAAGTAGTTCCATGGTCCTCAAAACCTCCTGATGAGAGGACTTACCCTTTTCAAGCACCAGTAATAGGGTAATGGTTAACAAACTCATCAGTCAGACCACTTCCATTTAGTAATAAATTTGATCATTACTAAATGCTCAATGACTGTGACCTTGTATCAGACAAAGATAACGTTTGTAATGGGTGCTTAGTGTAGCAAGTTTTGTCCTGCAGATAAGTTTTCTTCACTAACTGGGCGCTCCACAGTTATGATCTTGTGCCAGACTGGGATAAGCTTATAAACAGATATCCCTAAGTAAAATTAAATCCACTGTGTTTATGCACATAATAATTCTGATTATGAATGTGAAATTTGGTGGGAAAGTGAAAATGATGAATTTGTGTACCTCCAAAAAAAAAAAAAAAAAAAATAATCCCTAAACTTTAAAATGCATTTTAAAACAGAAAAATCTCTTTCGAAGTTTTTATTTTAATTTTAATTTCAAGCTAATAGATTAAATTTAATATTTCCAATAAGCAAAATACTTTGCTGTATTTCAAACCGAATTTAAATTGATGAGAATTATTTTTCTTTGAAATTGTCAAAATCGGCCATATTGACAAATCTGTTAACACAACATAATTTTTAAAATCGTTCAAAAATAAAATATACTTTTCTGAAACTTTATTTGAAGAAGATTAACTGATTTAAATCATTTAAAGTCTGATTAATCTGAATTAAAACAAATGTTACATTTAGTTTCAGATATTAGGGAAAATCTTTTTTTAACACAGAGCTGAGTATTATTATGAGGTGTGAACTGTGAACACATTTTTATCGTCAGCTCAATGTTTGGCATTTTTAAGTAAAGGGCACATAACTGTAAAAATTACTTGAATACAACGTGAACGCCTTTTCTTATACAAGTTTTTAACTAACAAATAATCATAAACATTTAGGAAAATATTCTAAGACAGAGATGCTAGATGCGCGTAGTGCGTAGCTGACGCATAAAAATCTTAAAGGACACAGTAACTTTCACATCTATGCATCCCAGGGACGCAACTAGTTAGTTTCCCATAAAAAGCGATACAATGCGCAAAACCAACTCATAAACAGTGACGATTTTTAACACTACAGTTACGACAGTAAAAAAAATGAATGTTTTTTTGTCGGTCGTTACTAAGTAAATAACGACATCAATTTTTAATTGAAAATGTAATTGAAATGTAACTAATTCTTACTGTAGCGTAGTGTAGCTGAATGCGAATAAATTGTCAAATGAACTCGATAATGATGGTAATTATTACATACATACTACATTATCTTTTCTTTTTCTTTTTTTCAAAGAAAACATTTCATATTTTTTCTTGTTAGTTAACAATGCGTGCAAAACGTTTTCTAACAAGCAGAGATATTTTTATATTTTAACATTCAAGTTCAAATAACATTTTTTTAACATGGCTCAAAAAATGTCTTCAGACAAAAACGTAATTTTCATTAGGTTGGTAGGGATGCCAATAATTTTTTGTAATTTTATTTTAATAATTAAACACAGCATTAATCATTTGATATTATTCTTTCAAATACCTTCTTTTTTTTACTCATTCTTTGTTTCTTTCTTTCACTTACTCTTTCCTTTCTTCAGTGGGATGTTTGGGTGGCATCATGAAAGATGAAATTTTTGGTGACTTCATAAAATCGATAAAAAAAAAAACATGATAAGAAAGTCCTTAAATTTGATGAAAAAAAATAATCAACACTTAGAATGTTCAAAAAAAGAAAATGATCCATTTTTTTTAAAACAATCAGAAAATACTTTGATCTTTCCTCTTAAATATTTAGACGATAAAATTTCGTTTTCATCAAGTTTAAGGCCATTTTTATCAAGTTTAAGGCCATTTTTATCATGTTTATGCCTTTCTTTTTCTAGAAATTTCATGAAGTTTTTTTTTACTTAGCTCAATGTGTCGCCTTCTTACTAGAAACTTGTTTCTTTGTTTTTTTTAATTTGAAGTCTTATTTAAAAAAAATACTGTTTTTCTTTTATTTATTGATTCAATTATTAAAAAATAACTTTTGTTCTGTCAATTCTAAAAAAAATAGTTTCTTACTTAAATTGTAAAACACTAAAAAACAGTAACACTGTTAATGTTCAGTTAAATTTAAAAAAAAAATTACATTGTAAATTTTTAATGTAAATAAATACTGTTTTTGTGTTGAATTTTTATTTAATTGAAAAAAAAAATTGTTCTAAGTGATTCGGCATGATGAAAAATAATTGTTTTGGGGGACAACGGTAAAAAAAAAAAAAAAAATTATTAATCTGTAACCCTGCAGTTTAACACAAAAATTAGTGTTAACTTAAAAAAAAAAAACAAAAAAAAAAAAACTATCAGCATCACTGCTCAGTAATCTAATATTTTATTGAATTTTAGATAGTTTGGCTTTTTTTTTTAGTCTTACTTACGAAGACGCTTGTTGAGGAAAAGTTAGAAAATTACCAATAAAATTTACTGTAATTACCATACTTATTTTCTGATAATGTCTTGTATGGACTTCTGTATTAACAAAAATTGGCACGTCTGTACATACACAGTAAAACAAAATACATGATTAGTAAAAAAAAAAAAAATACCTAACAATAGCAAAACATTCATACAGAATTTTAAAAGATTTAAAACTTTAAATTATTTTAAAATTAAAAAAAAAAAAAAACAATTCTTGTAAAAATTCATTATTTGTTGAAATTTTTTCTTAAACACAGTAGTAGCGTCTATTATATATTTAAAAAAAAAACCTTTTCTGATTAAATAATGCCGAGTTTTATTTCATTTCTTGTTTTACGATTTAGAGCAGATTGTCTGTAACCGTGTGGGAGGGGGAGGTCTTGGTGGTTTAAATTCTCTAAGGATTTGTCCTTGTAACTGATAAACTCAACATTAACACTAACAGAAACTCTACAAAAATGAATTTCATAAAATTAAATGTATGTTTGGGGTGTGGGTTACAGATGTATAAAAAAATAACTCATTTGTGAATAAGTCCTGAAAGTAAAGTTTCATTTAAAAAACTTTTAAGGAAACTTGCAGGACTTATTCAGTTATTCACTTATGCAAAAAATAGATAATAATTGCTGGATTTTAAATTAAAATCCAATAATTATTATCTGATTTTTGAAATAATTTCAAATCATCAATGTGTTTTTCACCGCAGAAAGACGCTTAAATTTTAAAAAATAACTAAAGGGTTACTTGTTGACACACGCAAAAAAGTTTTTTTTTTACAGCAAGATTTCAACATTTCTAAAAAAGAATTAATTTCATTAAAAATCCTCTCTTGGTCTTTCAAATCTTAAAAATTTTAAAACTTTGTTTTTTTTTTAATCATATCTGCTTATTTATTATTATTATTTTTTTTTTTTTTGCGAATCTTTGGATTTTTAGAGGTACCGGTGTAAAAGTTAATTTTATTGCAAAAAGAAAGTTTAGCGGATTTTTTTTCATGCAAAAAACAAAACAAAAAAAATCAAGCTATTTTATTGTACAAGAACGTTAAGCAAAGAAATGTTGGTTTCCAGCAAAAATTGGACAATTATGCGGAATAAAACAACATAAAAAAAAAATTAACAAATTGGGAATCAATAAATGCTTTCAGTTTTACTTTAGTTTCAGTATTTAAAGTTTGGGAAAATTTTCATACTTCATGTGAATTCTCCATTAATTTGATTATTGTTTAAAATTTGCTATAAGTGTGCTCAACATCTGAAATACTATTTGTTTCTAGACAATGATTATCTCTTTCTTTCTCTCATCATAAACACTGCATGGTGATCGTCAGTTTCACGCCTCAACTGATCTTTTTTTTTTTTTTTTATCCATGTCGACGCCATCTCAACTTTTCTCTATCTGTGGGGGAGGCGGTTGGAAGGCATTGCAGGAATGTATGTATTTATTAATGTATTAAAGATTAAAAAGTATTTTTTTTTTTTTTTTTTACATTTTTAAAAACCAGTTAAAATGTTCATAAAAGATACTTAAGAAAAAAAAACCAAAAAAAACTACGTTCGTGAAAAACTACAACTTAAATCTGAGAAACGCACTTTGAAATTAAGGAAGGCATTTTCCAGCCTCACGCCCAAGGAAAACATTTCGCCTCATCCCCCCGCCCCCGGCAAGGGAACATGTTTGTGACAAGCTGTTAATGTCATCTGGCAGTTTTAATTGTATTTTAAACAATTACTCATTTTTAAAATATATATTTTTATAAAATGAAAAACACACGCTTTTCATTTTTAAAGTAAACGAAATTTTTCGTATTTCTTCGTTATCTGTCTGCTACTGCTTCTCTCATATCGTTTTTTTTTTTAAATTGTGCATTTAACCCTCACCCTTACAGAGGGAGCTGTTTGTTTCGTCTCCGCCTCTTAGTAAAACATTCTTTCATATTGTCTATCCAATCGTAAAGTTGCTTTGAAAGTGGGAAACTGCGATATGATTGATTCTTTTTTCTTTTTTTTTTTTTAACATTAGTTTAAAACGGAAGCCAATAGATGGCCATCACTCTCTCTTTTTAATTAATTAGGTTGGGGTGATAATATTTTCGCTTTTTCTTGAAACGCGACATTGTCAGTTTTTAAATGTACCACACAGGGAAAAATGTATTGAATAACAATCAATTTG
>CAHIKZ030003108.1:1592500-1757500 GCA_903632075.3 Acanthosepion pharaonis | reverse complement strand
ATCTTGCATAATAGTTCAGTACTCTTTTCTTTGTTTCTAATGAAATTTTTCTGTTTCTTGATACTTTGCTTAGCTTTTGAAATGCTCACCTTGGATTTCAGTATCGCATTTTCTGTCCTCTTTTAAAACCATTACTAGATTATTTAAAAAGCTGTACTTGTTTGACTTCATCAACGTCTCCCCATGTGTATCTAGGAGAAGAATTAATTTTTTTGGAGTAACTAGAAATGTGTTGTCATTGTTTATTTGTGTCTTTTCATATAAAATCCTTTAGATGATGTAACTATTTTGATGGTTCTACATCAATTTACCTTTTTCTTGCCCATCATTACACTAGTAGAACATATTTTTAGGATGTAGTTTTTGATGCCAGACAAGCATTGTATTTTCACAGGATATGTAAGCATATAATGTATTTTTTTCTATCTTTTCTGTCTATTAATCTCCTAAAAAATAAAATGATAAAAATGAATGCTTGTCTTGCATAAGAAATACGTTTTAAAATCTGTTCCTGCTGTGTAACAATGGGTTTTAAAAACTTGTTCTATACACCCTGTTCCTTCTTGACACAGATGATCATGGCTCTTCACAATTTCCTTTCCAGCTTTTAGTAATTTTTGTCAATTTAACTATCACTCACAGTGCCTGTCGTGCTATCCATTTATGCAAGCTGATTTGGTAAGTTATTCATCATTTCTCTCTATGTTCTGTGAGTGTCAAATTCTCCAATTCCTCTTTCCTCATCATGTCTTAGAAATTTCAACTCTTTCTGATTCTGAGTATAAGCATTCTTGTTGCTTAAATGTTCAGTCTATGGCATTTTTAGCATCTTTCAGTAAAAACACGTTTCTGTTATCTCAAGTCTCTTCTTCAATTTAAGGAGATTGTCTAGCATTTACTGCCATTAAGAAAGACAGATATTATGTAGTTTAGAGCTCTTTTGTTTGTTTCTAATTAATTTTTCCTTTTTCTTAATACTTCACTTAGCTTTTGGTAGGTCTATTTTGCTATTCCAATATGCCTTCATCTCTTTAAAAAAATATCAAATTCATGTAATAAATTGTTCAAATTTTCAAATATTTACTATTAAAATTTTTTAAAATTTTCTCAAATTATAAGGTTTGAAATATTTTGTTAGAAAACAGAGTTATCAAATATCATTGTAGTAGTTTCCATAAATTCTGCACGTTGTTAGGTATTCTTCGTTAGCATCATTACATCTAAATATGCTTAAGCTAGAAGCATGAACAACTTTGCTGACTCTTTCAACCTCTATATTTATGTGACAGTATAATTAGAAGTACTTTTATGAAAGGTTTATGAAGGTTTTGTCTGTCTTCATTTAACGAATTAGGACAAACATGTACAAACATTCTGCAAAAGAAATTGTTGAATGAAAGTACAACAATTAGAAGAACCAGAGATTTCAAGAAATACTTTCTTGGTAATTTTTCAGAAGAATTCTTTGCTATGGTAACTAGACTTCATGAATTTAAGTGCAGTGGTGGCAAATCTCATCATTTAACATTTGAATTGGCTACATGTAAACTATAAGTTCTATGCTAACTGTATATTTTCTTACTTCTGTCACTATGCTTTGCAGCCAACTTCGATCTTCAAAAATTTAAATGCAATTCCAATTGTTGTCTACTGCCGTCTTGATTACTCTTCTCTCATTTTCAGTCCTTAATAATGTTTGTGTTTTCTAATTCTTTTTAATCCAGTAACCCCTTGTGTCTTAGTGGCTTTACTACCTTGCTTAGGATGAACTTGATTAAAAAAAAAAAAAAAAAAAAGAATTCTCTGGGTTGTATCCAGTCATTTTGAATATTTTCATGTCTTTTCATTGATAGACTGATATTTAGACATATATAAACAGACTGGTGTGTGTATGTATGTATATATATATATATATATATATATATATATATATATATATATATATATATATAAATATATAAAAAGTGAACATTGAAGTCAACAATCAGAGGCGACAGGTGGTTTCATGCTAGATGCAATCGTCAGGCCACAAGTGTTGGACTTTTTCTCATCTATTTATATATATTGGTCAGTATGCATTGTCGGTAATCTATTTACATACATATATTGATTGATAGACTGATATATAGATATATTGATTGATAGACTGATGTATATATAGTTTAATAGACTGATATATATATATATATATATATATATATATATAGTGAGAGAGAGAGATTGATATGTAAACTGACAAATACACAAAGATTGATAGATATAGATAAACAGACAGATGTAGAGAGACTGATAGGTTGACTGCTAGGTAATCTAGCAAATAGAGAAAGCTGGTGTAGATGGATTGATAGATATACTGATAGTTAAGTGATGGATATGGATAAATTGATAGTTATAATCAAACAGAAAATTAGACTTTTTTCTTTTTATTTTTGGCCAAACATTCCAGAATCACTCAGGCTTGAGAAATATTTCACCCAACTGCAACATTCCAGATTTTGTTCCTTATAACATTTAACTATTTTTCCCAAAGTTAAAATCACTATTGAATGGGAAGAGATTAATGAGAATGTGACAAAGCAGCTGATGGTACTCCCAAAGGAGAACTTTGAAGACTGTTTTGAAAAGCAGAAGTGGGTGCTAAGATAAATGTGTGAAATCCTAAGGGATTAAGGCACTTGGGCGTTATATGGGATACCCTTTTTTGTGAAGATTAAATGGTTGTATCCTTTCCAGATAAACCTGAAACTGACTGAAACTTTTAGGTCTCCCCACAAGCTGATTAAGAACACCCAGTTTCATAATTTTGTACTCCCCCCCACGAGAGATCAAACAGGAAACAGTAATAATTGTACAGGGTATGATGGGTAAATTGTTGCCATTTTATATTTTTAATTTGGTGCATGCGTGTTCTTTATTTTTTATTTTGTTGACAATCAGTATCAGCCTGAGGACAGTACAGAGGATTCAGAAAGAGTTGGATGAGTCTAATAGTGATTATGAAGGTACAGCACCTTGGAAAACTCCCGAATTTGTTGGTGAGGGCCTCAGACTCAACATGCAGGCCTACATCAAGTGCCTTGAGTAGATAGTGCTGCCCTGGGTCAAGAGTGTGGCTGCTGGAAGACCCTATGTCTGGCAACAGGACTCTGCACCATCCAGGAGAATCCACTCATGGCTGTCAGACAATTTCTGCAAACACATCAACCCTTACATCAGGCCACTTAACTCCCCAGAATGCAACCCCCATGATTATGTGGGGTGCACAGTTGAGCAAGAGACTAACAAAACTCCTTGTAAATCCGAAGATGAACTGAAGTCAAGGATTATGGCAGAATTCATCAGCTTAAACAAGGAGACTGCTCAGAAGTGTTGCAGGAGATTCCAGTTTTGTTTGGAGGTCATGGTTGAAGCAGATGGTGATTTTATTGAATGAATTTACTCTTTAGTATTTCAAGATATTTTGGTATAAGTTTGGTAAATATATCTGTTAAAATGAGATGTCAGTGTCATTTTTAATTTTGCATAATTTAGGCAACAATTTATCATCGCATTCTGTTGTTAGTTAAAGTTTTTGCATGCATTTTTTCAAAAACAGTTTTCGATTGTTTTTTTTATTATTCTTTCCAGAATTAGCACATTCCATTTTTTGATAAACTTAATATTTTTTGTGGGTTTTTTTAAATGTTGTACATGAATTCTAAATTTTTTATCCTTTGTTGTAATGAATACTGGCTGGTGAAAGAACACTTATAGTTAGCATCAGAAAGAGACAGTTGAAACTTCTAGGACACATAATGAGGAAAGAAGGCTTGGAAAATTTTATACTCACAGAACAGATTAAAGGCAAGAGAGACAGAGGAAAATGATGCATAACCTACCTAGAGAGATTGAGTAAATGGATAGCAGAACAAGCTTTAGGAGTATGAATCCATCTCTTTTCCCCTCTGCCAGTTATGGGTAAATAACAAGACAGACTGTGACCTATAGCCTTGGTCAGCAACTAGCCTAGGAGAAAGGAAACTCTGAATTCAAAATCTGAATGGTTGAGTGGTTGCTGACTAAACCAGTTCCTCTAGCAGACTCTGGTTTTGTGAGGAAGGCAAGAGAAAACCCCCAAGCAGCACAAAAAAAAAGAGAACTGTTAAATGGATGAACTCCTCAGAGTCAATAGCTATCCACCACACTGTATGTTAAATAACCTCACCAACCTGGCAAAACCTGGTGTGTACAGCTTCATCCTTGAAGACATGGACTTCATCAGGCTATCTTACTCAAGACACACCATTGCTGCTATGGCTGCAGTACATTCTGCCCCCCCCTCAAATTTGTTAAGACTTCCTTTTATATTAGGTGCCTAAGAGGAAGTATGTCTAAGTGGAATCAAAAGCTCTAAGTTCTTTGGTTACTCATCTTTGTGAATAGCATTGAGCAGCAATTGCAAATTGATTTGTATTCTCCATTTGAAAGGAACATCTTAGTTAATCATTGTAAATTTTTGCTTGATTCTGTCATTTGCTATATGTTATTTAGGGCAGTGAGTTACTGAAGATTTTATATAGGAATAATAATGTGTGAAAACGAACAAAAAATTAATGAAACAACTTTTTTGTTTTTCCCCCCTCTTAGAAAAATCTTAATTTACACTGTGAAATGATGCCAGCCCTGACTGAGTCCAAAGAATTGCTCCAGACGCAGCCAGGTTATTAGGTTAAAGAGGGTGGGGCTTGTTCCCCGCCACCACCAGTCTTGATGCCAGGAGTTAAGGAATTTGTTTTTATTGTACTTTACCCAAGTAGAAAAAAAATCATTTCTTTAAAAAAAATGTTGCTTGCTGTTGGCAATTTGTGTTGTAATTGCCGAAAAGGAAAAGAACAAAAAAAAAAAAAAAAAAAAACCTCTTTGTTTGAGCTAATCAGTGTGGGGAATGCTGCTGTTAGTAATTTGACAGGTGAGGCTAACTCACCTGAAGTGCCGGTTTCCTGTTCAAGGTATCTGAAAATGAAAACAGTATTATTATGAGACTTCTTGTTAGGTTTTTTTTGTAAGCAAAATGTATATTTTAGTTTGGTTAGCATTTGTGTGCACAGGATGTATTTAATAATGTATACATCTTTATAAAAGTACACGGCAACATCTGAACATAGAATTATATTAACTTTTTATTATTAGTTTTTGGTTATTTATTTTTTTTAAACTCTCTTTTTGCAATGTTCAGGTCATTTTTTTATTCAATGACAGTAAGTAAACAAAATGGAGAATTACCTCCTGAGGAGATTTGAAATTAGATCTCTCATCTTTGGGAAATAAACTTTGGGAAATGTTATCTGAGGATAATTCTTGGCAATATTTTGGTCTTCATTCTTCATCTTCTATGTGGCGTATCCCTTCAGGATATAGACGATCTTGGCTCTCCACAATTTCCTGTCTTTTTTCTCTTTTTGTTATCTATCCTAAACGTTTTTCTGCTATCCATTTACTCAGTCTCTCTAGGTAGGTTATGTGTCATTTTCCTCTGTTTGTAGACCTACATTTCTGTTGCTTCAAGTCTCTTCTTTATAGAATAAAAACATACATCGCTCCTTTAGTAGAATAATTAAATTGATGGACTTCTTCTATGTAACATCCCCTTGGGGGACATGGGTAATCATTGCTCTCCACAATTTCTTGTTTTTTGTAGCTCTTAATAAAGTTTGCTAACTATTTACACAATCTCATTGGGTAGGTTATGTGCTGCTTGCTTTTGTTCTGTTTTCCTTCAATCTTATGTCCTATGGGTGTCAAATTTTCTAATCTCTCTTTCCTCATTATGTGCCCTAGGAATTTCAACTGTCTCTTTCTGACGTTAAATAAAAGTGTCCTTTTTGTTTCCATTTTCTCTAAAACTTCACCATTGCTCACATGTCCAGTCAATGGTATTCTCTGCATCCTTAGGGCAGATTTAAGTAACTGACTTTATGTATTTTGTATCTTTGTTCATTATTATGGCCAGGGAGTGATTGGGATTTTTGATGCTTGAAAGAAAGAAAACTTTTCTTCTGCTAACATATGCCACTTAGAGAACGGTGGAATGTCATTATAATTAATATGTGAGGAAAACAGAAAATAACGGCCATGAAAATTAAAACACATACTGTTTTATCTTGATGATGACAGGAAAAAATAATTAAGAAATTCTATGAAGGAACAGTAAAGATAGTAAAATTTCTCTCTCTCTCTCTCTCTGTCATACTCGCACACACACACATACATACTTTCTTCTTCATGCATACACACACTTGTTGTCTTCTGCACGTATACACACTTGTTCTCTTTCACACATGCACACACTCTTTCTCTTTCGTACACACACACACACACACACTATTTTCTTTCATATGTACACACAGTCATACTCTTTCACACATAGACACATTCGTTCTTTTTCACACATAGACACATTCGTTCTCTTTCACGCATACGCACATTCGTTCTCTTTCACGCATGCGCACACTCGTTCTCTTTCACGCATGCGCACACTCGTTCTCTTTCACACATGCACACACTCGTTCTCTTTCACACATGCACACACTCGTTCTCTTTCACACATGCACACACTCGTTCTCTTTCACACATGCACACACTCGTTCTCTTTCACACATGCACACACTCGTTCTCTTTCACACATGCACACTCATTCTCTTTCACACATGCACACTCATTCTCTTTCACACATGCACACTCATTCTCTTTCACACATGCACACTCATTCTCTTTCACACATGCACACTCATTCTCTTTCACACATGCACCTCATTCTCTTTCACATGCACACTCATTCTCTTTCACACATGCACACTCATTCTCTTTCACACATGCACACTCATTCTCTTTCACACATGCACACTCATTCTCTTTCACACATGCACACTCATTCTCTTTCACACATACACACACTCATTCTATTTCACACATTTCACACATACACAAACTGTCTCTTTTGCACATGCATATACTCTTTCTTTTTTGCACATGCATATACTCTTTCTTTTGCACATACACCCACTCATGTTCTCTTGTGCACATACACATACTGTTTCTCTTTTGCACATACACACACTTTCTTTCACATATCCACACACCCATCTCTTATACATGTTATCTCTTATACTTTTTATCACAGTTATGCATACACTTTTCTCTCTCTCTCTCTCTCTCTCCTATACCTAAACTTTCTTCCTCTCTCTTACACAAATATACACTTTCTCTCCTGCATATACACACTTTCTCTTTCTCATGTGTACACCCTTTATTCATTGTACATATATACTTTCTCATATATACAATCTCTCTCTCTCTCTCTCTTGCGCATAAAAAATAGTTAATTTCTTTCTGTCTCTCTCAGAATGTTATGATTCTTAAAAGTAGATGGAGAGACCATTCCTTGTTTTTCTTGATTTGGTGTTCCATTGCCACTTCTCGGTATTGACTGTCGAGTGGATTGCTACATTTGGATTGATTCTCCTTCATTTCCCTGTGTAATAAGATGATTGCGAATTACAGCCTCTGTCTGCATATCTTTTTCAGCAGGAGATTGCGAGAGCAAGTTTGTGGGTGTGGGGGTGGCACAAATCACTGAGCCTGTTTATTGATTCCTTAATTGGTTATTTTGGTAAGCTTCGAATTCTGATTAAAAGAACTTCCAGAACCTGGTTCAGGTTTACTGTGTTGATTTGCAGTGGAACGAATTAGTTGTGGTTCATATATAGAAAGGCTTATGTCGCAGGTAAGTAAGAAGTAGGGGTGAGGAAAAAGAAGAGTGCAAAAAGAAAATTCATAGGGGTAGATGGATGACAGCTTAAATTTAATACTTGATACAGGTGTGAATTTGTTACTACTTGATACAGGTGTGAATTTAAGTTGTAATTTAGTGGGTGTGGAGAGTGAACGAGAGACTAAAGTATACCCTATGCAAACTGCAAGAGAATATGAGATACAAATTTCATATATATCCAACTAATAGTGGGTAATTGAAAGACAAAATGGAGAAAAATCCTATGTTACACAGTTTGTCCTTCAGACTAAATGTTTTTATTGATAGAATCATATAGATATATATATATATATGGCGGGGGGGGGGGGGCACAAAAATACAGCAGATATTGTTGATAATTTTACACTAAGAGAATGCAAAAGATAGGAGAATATTTAACTTTGAATTTAAATTGAATTTTTGTGGTGATATTTAATTTTAATATTTGATATTTTGGGCAATAATGATACAAACATAAATTCAAAGTGACACTGTATCTTTTGTATTCTCTCGATGTAAAATCTGTTGAATTTTGCTTCCTCCCTCTACATATATATGATGCCAACAATAAAAAATATCTTGTCTGAGGAAGTCTTTTCAAAGGATGAAATGTGTTTTTTTTTTTTTTTTTTATTACTAATATTCATCCAAGACAAGGCCAAAGAGTCACTCAAGGTAGAGGTTACAGATGGTAATATAAGCATAGGAGGAGGAAAGAAGTGCAGTTTATAAGGATATGAAGGACAGATAACAGTTAATGCTAGACTTGAAGAGGTTAAGATTGTAGTGATTAGAAAAGCATCCTCTCAGTAATGTAGGTTTTTTTTTTTTTTTCATTTTCTCATTCAATTAAACCCTATTAGTTCAAACTATGTATCAAAAAGACTTAAACGTAATAGTGATATTTTACTGTTTTGTTTATATGAAAGTTCATATGTTTATGCAATGGTCACTCTTTGGTCATTTTGGTACCAAATTTAATATCAATATTTTTATGAAATGGCCAGTCATTTTTTTTCAGAAGAAAATCAAGATTCACTTTCATGAAGGTTGAGAGCTTCATTTTCTTTATATCCAGAATAGAAAGAAAAAGACTGGTTGTACATGATAAAAGGTTTCTCTTAAATTTTGGTCCGGGTCAAACAGTGATAATGTTCCTAGATTCAAATCATCAAATTGTTACTAGCTGTGTGGGTCGCCACTTAACATTTACTGGCAAAGATTTCGCTACACAAAAGGCAAAGAAGAAGAATCTCTCTATGAATATTCAATATAGCATATCATTTCTTCCTTTCAGTGAATTCTTACTGGTCATTTTTAGCATGCATTCCATAAAGATGCATTCTCATGACAGATACTTTGTTATGGAATTGTGTGAAGTCATGTGATATATTGAGTCTTAATTTCATTGTCATTTTCCCAAATATGAGAGATGTGTTTTTGATCATACCAGTCATGACCTGTTTGTTTAAGCCACATTGCCAAATATATTGGTAATGGTGATATTGACTGTTTCCATACAGGAGACATTCAGCCTTCATTGACCAAACAGCATTATTGTGGGTTGAAATTTATAAATTATTTCTTTTAAAACTGTTTTTCAGAAATTAAACTTTATTATAGTATAATCATTTTTAATGTATTCCTATATTAAAATCATTTCCAATGTGTTCCTATGGTAATAGTGAGATTGACCATTTCAATACAGGAAACATTCAACATTCATTCACCAAGCACTGAGGTTGAAATTTATAAAATCTTTCTCTTAAAACAATTTTTTAGGGAAAATAGATTTCTTAATTCCACTGTTATTGTGCTTTTTAATATTAATGGGGGTTGCCTTCCTAAACTTTTGTTTGAATTTGTGTGGAGTGTCAACATCTTGGTTATATAATTTTTTTCAATTCTAGTTACATGTGTTATACATTTTAGTTGTTGCTGCTGTTGGAAGTCTTTAAGCGATGTGATTTTTGTTATTTGGTGAAGTTTCTCATGATTCTGTAACAACAATATATAAGGTCTGATGAAAGGTTGTCTTCTTTAAGATGTTGAGGGTTCATTTGCTTGAACCTAATTTTAATTATTAATCTGAGAAAACTATTGTATATAGCTGATAGTTTCAGTATTTCTGAATGAGTTGCAGAGTCCTGAATTAACAAAAGGCCATTTAAGAAAATAAAAGAAACTTTATTGTCATTATGTCAGTTGATTTTTTGATTTTTTTCCGACAATTTATCAATAAAATACTTAACTTTTCATTGAAACTGTTTAATTATCACACATTTTGGATGTGAGATGTTGACAGACAAAAAACAGATTTTAAAGCCATCAGAAGTATTAATGGAAGAATATGTTCATTGATTCTGCTATCAATATGGCTATTATTATAGAGATTGCTGCAAAGCAAAATAAAATATGGATGCATAGCCAAGTGGTTAAAGTGTTAGTATTCTGGCCATGGGTCTTAGGTTTGAATTTGACGACGATGATGATGCTAATATGTGGCATTATTGGGAAGTGTTTTAAAAATCCTACCATGGGTTGATGAAAACTTTGTCAGTAAAATTGGAGAGAAGGAAACTCTTTGGAAGCCATCAATGAAAGTCCTCACTTCATGTGCAGACAGAAGCTATTTAGCCATAGTTTGCGGTCTAATGAGATATGGTGTCTTGATAAAAACAGATATCCCACAGCACCCTGGCCACTTGTGAAAAGGTAACAGTCTGAAAAAAGCACATTGACTGAAATTCTTTGAAAACAAGGATGTCTCATCTGACACTGGCTGAAATAACTCAGCATTAGAAGCATTTTTGCAAGTGAAATTAACCTTGTTTTAGAAGTAGAAAGAATTTTAGTTAAGAGTACTATGAATTAAGCAAAACTCTGAAGAATTTCTAATACTTTGTAAAAGGGAAGACAAACAAACCTGTAGGTCAATAATCAATTGAATTAAAGCATTAGTTTGGAAATTTGGTGTCATCATAATGGAGAGTTCAATCCCTGGGCCAGATAGTACAGATTTAGATGCAATGGAATCTGGGCAAGTTATCCTTAGACATGGACAGCAGAACAAGAAAAATCTAATGCTATAGATTATATGTAAGGGTGTTTCATTAAGATGGATCAAAGTCAGCAGTAAGTAAATCAATGTTATTGGTGAAAAATTTATTTATTTCTCTATTGGATCATGTTATTTAAGTCATGGCAATTATGTATGAAAAATAATATCATTCAAATGTCTGCTAAATATGAAAGAAAAAATCATTAGATGCTTAAACTTAATTCATATTTAAAATCGGTTCAAGTTATTGGAACATCCTTTATAAAGGCTTCAGTTTTAAATTCTCTGTAAGTTAACTAGATTGGAAGGCAGCTGAAGAAGTTAAAAAAAAGTTATGACAACAACAATTAAGATCATCCAAAAATTAAGTTTTTCTCTGTTCTTCTTGTCTTCAGTGAGTATCAAATTTTCCAAGCCTTTTTTCCTCATTATGTGTCCTAAAAATTTCAACTCTCTCTTTTTGATGTTAAGTAAAAGTGTCCTTTTCATTTCCATTTTCTCTAAAACTTTGTTGTTGCTCACCTGTTCAGTCCATGATGTTCTCAGCATCCTTCTGTATAACCACATTTCTGTTGTTTCAAATCTCTTCTTCATCTGTGAGGGGATTGTCCAGTATTGACTGCCATACAGGAGGGCTGATATTGCATACAGCAATGATAGGCATTTATAAACTCCATGATAACATGGACAGTCTTTAATTCACTTTAATCATTTTATATATTAGGGATACAACAGATTCTGGCCGAAAATCAAAGAATTATTATTATTGTTTTTTCCCAACACCTCATCATCTTCATTTTTGACCAGCTCCCCTTTTATTTAAATCATATACCTTATTCATCATAACCATTTTAGCAGTAACCCTCTATGCACAGTGGCTGCATTGCCTTGGATTGGGTGAACTTTGATATTTAAAATATGCATTTTAACTTGGTATATGTGAGCAAGATTTTAACTTTTATCTCAGCCCACTGACTTTACTAATACTCCACTGTATCTTAATTTGATTTATTTCTATGCAAACATAATTAATATTTCTCATGGTTGTGGTGGTGAATTCAATACCAAATTTTGAAATTTTTTGCCTCGAATTTGTTTTTTTTATAAAATTTACAGATTCAATCTTTCTCATGTATTGGAAATCAAGAAAAAGGATATTTTTTTTTAATCATTTCACCCTAAGCAAGGCAATAAAGCCACTAAGATGCTATAGGTTATTGAGTGTGGAAGAATATGAGAAAAAGAAAAACATTATTAAGGAGAGAGAAAAATAAACAAACAGGTTTGGTTTATTTTGTTTTACAGCATATCAACCTCAATGGGTTATTTAATACCAACAAAATTTTTTGTAATATTTTGTTTTGTCAAAAATCTGTTTCTGGTAATATTTTTCCTTCAAAATTGTATTGCTAGTAATAATTTTTTTCAAAAAAGTATTGCTGGTAATAGTTAACTATTTACCTATAGCTGGGATCCTAACAGGTGCTACCACCCTAGATCAGGGTGGACCTGGGAACACCAGCAATTAAGAGGTGGTTCCATGCTCCTCAAAACCTCCTGATCAGAGGCCTTGCTGCTGGACATAGTTTATCGTCTTACCCAGGACGCAGATGTAGTTTAACATCTTACCCAGGACAGAATAAACAAACAGGAATTAAGAAGATAAAAGATAATAATTGACATTACATTAAAATTTTGAAGATCAAAATTGACTTCAAAGTAAGTAGCCGGATTAGTATTGTTCAGCAATCGATGTAAACATTATCGACTGAGGCAATTACATGTATTATGCAAATACAATGCGAACAAATTGATTATAGTGCAGTGTTGTAATTAATTTTACTATAGAAATCAGTGGAAATTAAAAAATGAGTTGTCAGTGTTCAGGAATCAATGCAAGCACTACTGATTGAATTTGGCTATTTTATAATTGATTTTGACAAGAGAAATACTTTGAAAATTTAAAAGAAAAGGATTGTCAGGAGTCAAGTGTTAAGAGAACCTTTATTAAAAGAATAAGGCAAATGTAAAACTGAAATTTACTTTGTAAATCGTTTTATAAAAGAAATGCATTAAAAATCAGCATGTGATGAGAAAGTAAGGAAACTGTGACTGACAGGACAGTGCTATTATATATCTAATAAATACTTTGTCCTGGCCTGTTATATCAATGATAAAAAATAAATAGAACTTGTTCACTTTTATATATTTTGAAAAGGTTATATATAAAGGTTACTGGAACTACCTGAAAATATTGTTTCTCCTCATTGCTTGTAGTTTGAATAACCCCCTAAAATTGATTCCATCTAAGCATTTTCTGTTGAATCATATTTGCAATATTGGTTGCCGGCCAGAAATCTTTCCGCTAAGCCAACTGAACTTGAAGCCAGACAGTTGGCTGGGCCCTGAGCAGCCGTATGTACCAACAACTCTGCACCTGCTTATACTTCCCCCTCTTTTTATGTCCTTCTTCATGGAATACCACTTAAAAGAAGGAAGATCTAACAGCCTTGGCACAAACTGTAATCAGAAACTAGTAATTAAGATCAGGTACTTTGGTTTAAAAAGAGATTTAATGACATCCCTCATCAGATTGTGGTTTATTTGTCTGCCAAAACCAGATTTGTTCTTGCCAATTGATATACACCGGCATTTTTACTTAGCTATCACCTTCATTTCGAGTGATTGCATCCTTGTCGTCATAATTGATTATTCATATATGCATAATTGGTCAAGTAAATGGCTCAAGTACACTTCAGCCATCATTTAATCAATGTCCAAGTAGGCTGATTGAGCAATATCCCAAGTGCACTTGATTTGTAATTTCATCCATTGTTTTACTAATCATTCAACCATAGCTTGTATGCATTGGGTCAGCAATGATCAACATGCACCGAGTGACTTGTTCATTGAAATACCCTAGCAGAAAGATAGGTCACTGAAGTGATATTTAAGTTACTCTTGGCCACTTGAGCTGTCATTTATACATAAGGTTCTCTCAAAGTTTCTTTATGGATTAAAAACTGGGGTTCAAACATTGCTTTGTTTTATTGGGCAAGGTATGTCCCACTTTTAATGTGGGTTTTAGGTAGAATGATGACCCAAATGAAAGCTCAATTTCACAAATGAAAATAAATTGATTCACTTTTTCAATTGTAGACTTTGATGTCACTATTAAATAATACTGTAATAGACTAAATGACCATGTTCATTTCTAGTTTATTTCCCTAGTGCATTAGCATTTTTGAGGCATTTACATAGTTTATTTATGTTCAAGCTAAATGGTAAGGATAATATTAGCTGTTTCGTTATAAGGAAACATTTGGCTTTCATTCACTGAGCAATTGGAATTTATAAAATCCTTCTCTTAAAACAACTTTTCAGTAATATAGTTTTCTTTACTCTAGTAGCTTTTATCACACTTTCCAGTATTAGGAGGGGGGGGGTCCTTCATAACCTTTTATTTAAAGTAGTGTGGAATATCAACATCTTGATTATATCATTATTTTCTCTTCAAGTCTTGAAAGTCCCCAAGTGATGTGGTTTTTTTTTTTGTTTATGTGGTTTCTTTATCCTTGATTGTCATTCTGTATTGCCAATTCACAATGTCCAAAGAAGGTTGTCACTAAGCTCTATAGGTTTCATTCACTTATAGCCATTTTTAAACATTGATCTTAGAAAGTGATTGCATACAGCTGACTTTTCAGACATTTCTGAACAAGTTTGATGCCATATGAAAGTCTTGATCTAATGAGAATATTTCAGAATATAACTAGTTTTCAGGTTAATTTTTGATTTTGTAGAAAGTTGTCATGTTGGGCAGTGCAGCCTATTATATGTTCAGTTTTATCTCTATCTTCTATACTAAATTTGTTATAACCAATCCATACACTAGGGTATTTGAAGAACTTAGTATTTACTGATTCCACATTCTGAAATTTTATGATGGCTTTAGTGTAGGTGTCATCGCTTGCTTTCATTCCAATTCCAGACCATAGTTTTTGTTTTAGAAGGATTTATCTTGAGTCCTATTTCTTGAAACACTTGATATTTTGTATCATAGGAAAATTTAGATGACAAAAAATAACCAAATAAATATTTCTGGGATCCAATGAGAATCGCACATAGAGCATATAAAAAGAATGAGCGACCCCTTTCTTTTTTCTCTTTCTTTATATTGGCCATGAGGCTCTGCCTTTTTTAATCCGTTCACCACTGCAGAAAGATGTTACATGGACGTCTCCTAAAATGCAGCCTTCATAACCAGGATTTGTCTATATTTCTGTGATGAGGTATTATGTACATTATTTACATTATTTGGACTATTGTTCTCATCTTTGTCAACATGTTTATTACAACGTTTCGGCCATTGTACACTCCGGCCTTCTTCAGGTGGTTGGAATGTCGAACTGAACCCTTTATTTCACTCACTGGGGTATACTGTTCTAGTTCCACATGCCATGTTTAATGGATGTCAGTTATCTACTGTGCCATGTGTCCTTGAGAAACATGGCACAGTGGATAAAGATATTAGTTAGATCCAGTGACAGGACCCAAAGAGTGTGAGTTCAATACCTGGTTAAGGCAGTGGAGAACTTTCAGAGGGAAATTAACAGGAGATAACTGATAACTGACATCCATTAAACATGGCACGTGGAACTAGAACATTCTACCTCAGTGAGCGAAATAAAGGGTTCAGTTTGATATACCAACCCCCTGAAGAAGGCTGGAGTGTACAACGGCCAAAATGTAATAAATATGGCGAGAAAGATGAGGAAAATAGTCCGAATAATGTGAATAATGTTCATAACCAGGATATATTTCATTGCCCTGAAAAATGATGCCCACAATTGTATATTTCAGGTATGGACATTTTATACACCCCCCCTCAAACTTGTACATTTCTTAATTATTATTTGTTTGTTATAAATTGTTTTCTGTGTAACTCACACTGAATAGTTTGATCTTATTTACTGGTTTTATCCCATCTTGTCTTTCTCTCCATATCTGCTTTCTATAACTACTAGAATTTCTGAGAGTGGGAGACAGTAACATCACTTTTTACTTTCAGGCAATATGACCATGTCTCTTTATTTGAATGTAGTTTAGGAAATTACCAAAGAAAAGGATAATACCTGCAACATATCAAATACTCTTTTGTGATACCATCAGAATTTTTTGAAAGTCTTCACAAATCTTTGAAATGCCATGTTCTTGTGCTTTGGAATTGAACTATTCTCCCATTGCAGGAACCAGCAGTTGTCACTTACCACATCTGGATTGAACCAACCTTGATACCTCAATTCCATTGCAGATATGTCTTGGTGGAATGGTTCATCATATTCTTTGCTAATGAATAATAAACACTTGTGAAAATAAGTTAAAGACTGATGGTTAAAGTTTTATTCATTTCAGAATATGTTTCTGATGTAATGGAATAACCTGTTACCCTCATGAATGATTACACTATAAGTAGTAACTACCTAGAAGTATCTGTAAGTCGAGAGACTAGCTGGGATCTGTTAAGTTCTTCCCAGACTTACGTGAGAACTACCGACCTTCCAATAGTAGCACTCACTACTGGATTGACTTGCGATGACTTTGTGCATAACTTTTACCTTTATTTTATTGTATTGGTTTTTACAATAAACCTTTACTTATTTTATCTACTGTGTTTTTCAAGTATATATTCCTATTAGCATGAAATATAACAGTTTCTAATAAAATAATATAAATTAGTTCTGTTTACGCATTATGCAGAATTTATTTCTCTTTCGAATGGTGTAAAAATTGTCGATTTTTCTACAACTTGAAAAATTTTAATACTGGATTAATTTAAATTATTTTCCAGTGTATTCTGTATTTAATAGCCTATAAAACTCTTCAGTTTATATCTAATATTACAGAACTATGTATTTAGGCAAGGTGGAACAGATGTGAACTACAAATTGGTGAGACCAAAATCAAATAAATACAAAAATTTATATATGTCAGAAGTGTTTTAACAGAGGATGAAAAATACTGAAGATACATTGGAATAGTGAAAGATGTCTTCCAAAAGCTAAGCAAAGTATGAAAAAACAGAAAAAATTGATTCAAAGCAAAGAAAAGACTTTTGGACTGTTACGTAATATCGGTCCTCTGATATGGCAGTGAATGGTGGGCGATTTCCTCACATAAGAAGAGACTTGAAGCAAGAGAAATGAGGTTCTACAGAAGGATGCTGAGGATACCATGGACTGAACATGTGAGTAACAAAAAAACTTTTCAGGGGAAAATAGAAACAAAAAGGACATGTATACATTTATACTTAAAATTAGAAAGAATTAAAATTTCTAGGACGCATAATATGGAAAGATGACTTAGAGAATTTGCTATTCACATGATATATTTGATGGGGAGAGGAAAGCAGCAAATAACAGCCTGATAAATTTGGAAGTGGATGGATAGCAGTACAAGGATTAGAAGAGATAGCACCCCCCACCCCAAAAAAACATAAGCTGAAAAGGAAAGGAAGTTGTGGAGAACCACGTTCTGAACACACACAGCACATAGAAGAAGAAGAAAGGACAGGCAGTCTATGATATCTAGATAAACATCCTCAATGTTGTATATAAAACCTCGGAGATATTTATAGCCAATATTTTGGAACAAAGGTCTTCATGATCATGATCAAAAGTCCTGTAACTCATCAGAGATGTCTTCATTTTCAGATTCTTTTTCAAAAATTCCCTCAGGGGTCGAGGGATTTAACTGAAATCACCTCTAAGTGATGAAAAGTTTATAAGAGGCACAAGTTTATAAGAACTTCAACCCTACAATTATAACTTAAATTTCACATTTTCGTTTTTAAATTTATTTTTTGAATTTTATTGAGCAAATATAAAGAATAAAAATGTTGCTAAGAAAATGGCATGAATACATTTTTCATGTAATGTTGTATCTTGGTGAATTATGTTAAAAAGTTTAACATGAGAGTCTATTTCAAGAAACCAATTCTATCCAGAAAAAAATGACAAAGTTTTTCAAGATTTTTTTCATGAACTTGTAAAAACTTGATTTTTCAATGGCTTTTGAAATATATAAATTGTACTCATATTTTTCAGAAGTTTGGTCAGGAATTTAACAATTGAAATCTCTTAAGGGCTTATAGTGATAAAATTTTAATCTTATAGTCGCCTATTAGGATTAAATATGATTCAATAAGGAATGAGATGGAAATCTTTAGAAACTTGTTTTTTTGCATTCCTCCCTGATTTTTTAAGCAGGAGTAGAGGTTTATCCCTTGTTTCCTGTTTATGATTGGGCTTCCAGTTCTTTCTAAAGTCTTTTTCATTCTCTTTCCCTCCCAGTAGCTTCTTGCATCTCTATGCCATTATCACCTTGCTTGGGGTGAATTGATTAAAAGAAAAATTTCTATTTAGCTTCATCAGAAATTTTGGAATGGAATGATTTCTGATGAATAGTGAAACGTGCTAAAATTTATCAAAATTTTTTACTTGTTTCTCATTTAATCATTCTGTCATATTTAATCCATATTTTCAACTTGCTTATCATGGTCATCATCAGTGCTTCCCTCTTCGTATAAATTAGCATTTCATTGATTCCAAACAACTTAGTCCTCACTTCACCTTTTCCTCTTTTTTATTCTTAATAATTTTTAACAGCACTTTGCACTCAGTAACAATAAATTACTGATGTACTTGAATACACAATGTATCACAAAACAGACTTAAAAAAAGAAATGAAATGCGAGTTTGTGTTGCACATTATAATTGAAAAATTACAGTATTTTTATGTCATTTCAGGCACTTTAGGTATCTACATTTAGAACTTAATTCAGATATAATAATTTTTTTGTTTTTTTTGGTCAGATGCTCTCAATCTTATTGGTAACAGCTAAACGCATTTAATATTCTCCCATTGCCTCAAAAGCTTGCAAATGCTACCATTTGTGTATCAAGTGTGAAAATTGCCAGAGACACTAGTCCTCTCTTTCATTGATCGTCTTTAAGGGAATAATGAAATTTGTCTTTGTAAATCAGAATTAAACTGATTAGTTATTTTTCAAATATATTATTGAAAAGCTGCTTTACAAAGCACTGAAGAATATGTGTCTTCTGTTGTCGTGGCTTTTATTCATAATGAAGGGGAAAAACAAAACAATACGCAGATCAATAAGGAGACTTGTCACAAGTTATAAATGGCAGCCATTATTCTCCTGTCACTATAGCTTTATTCCTGTAATCTCTTTTGCAGGACTCGTTTCTCTTTGTCGCCATCTGAAGCCTTTGACGCATCAAATAAGTTTATTCATTCAGTTACTTCTTGATGCATATATCATTGCATATTATCTATTTTTGTTCAGTCCAGTTCTGTTTCTTAGAATATTTTAGGCAAAGACTTTAATGAAGCAAAAAACAAAACACAGTAATAATGGCATTCAATATTTTAGTGACAGGCTCGTAATCGCTATGAAAAAATAGTAGATGAAAATAATTTGATTAGGGCTAATTGTTTGAAACAGTTAAATGTTGTAGGATTTTCTATACTCTATAGACACAAAATGAAATCTGGTCCTTTATCTTATCTGGTCACTTTTTCATCATGTTGGGTTGATAAGAACTTAATGTCTAATGTGAAATTTATTACTCCCTTCCTGACAAAAAAAAAGTTATGAAGTCATGTAATGGCAAATATATCATTTAAAAACTGGAATGCATTGTGAAGCTGTTTGAAAATTGATTCTTGATATAAAGAACAGAGATAACTTTGCCTGATGTCTTTGAGAGTTCTATGAATATGCACAGATCAATAAAGTTTTTATTTCTTTTTTTTTTAATTCTATAAGCCAGCTCAGACTGGACTTTATCTATGGTCTGCAACCAATATAGGAGAACAACAGCTTTTGAATTCAAAATCATACATGTCTCTAGTGAACCTTTAGATGAACTGTAACAAAGGTCTGCTGAGCATAATTGCAGTATGAGCCACAGGTTGTTTCTTTGTGTGTTGAAGAAATACAGATTGACCTGAGCAGATGGGTATATACAGTACTTCCTTGATTATCTGCATCATGAAATGAATCTTGCTGGTAACATTTTTTGACAGAAGGCACAGCACATTCTCCAGTTGTTATGGTGAAACACAACTATTCTGTACTTAATAGACTCTCCCACCTAATGTAAGTAGGAGTAGTAAGAGAAACGGGGGTCAGTTGATGTCAGATGACAGTAGTCAACAGTTAGTCGAATACAAAAGTAGTCAGTGACCACAACAAGATTACTCTGCGTAATACCTATTATATCAAGTTCCTTTGTATGTTGAACCGATTTAGTACAAATACAAGCCTCCATTGTGAAATAACTCCACAATAACTTTGGCGACGAGGATTCGCACTCATACGGAGGAGGAATTTGCTCGCCACAACACCAGTTTTGTCTCCTTTTTTTTATACATTGTAATTTTACACTCTGAAATTGAAATGGCCTCAAATCAGAATGTCAAAACAAAATTAACAAAAGTTTTTGTATTATCCGCTGAGCAGAAATTAAATGATGGTAATGATATTGTCTATGCTTGAAATGCCAACAGCCCCCACCACAAGGGTCCAATTTCAAAAACTGAAGCAATGATTATGTTTGATAAATCTTTGAAATGGTTGTGCATTCAACCAGAAGCTACCCCTAAAAATACAACCACGTCAGTCCAACTTTGGGAGATAGTGGCCGAATAACGTGAGGCTAGCTGGAAATGATTAAAAATTCTCATTCTTTCATCAAAAAATAAACTGGACAAAACCTTGAAGAAAGTCTTTGAAAATGTTACTTAATGATGTGAATTTTAAATTTGTTTCAGAAGATGACTTTTTTTCTTTATTTTTTTTCAATAATTTTGGTAGTCGATTATCTGGAATTTTGAATTATCCAAACATATTTATTCAACTTTTGTCTCAAGGCATCTAGATAATCAAGAAAATAATAATATGGATGCATTAGAATGTTAGCTTTCCAACCCAGGTTTGAATCACACCATGGTCGATTAGTCAAGGTCTACAAAGTGCCTAAAAAAAAAAAAAAACTTAATGAAAATTCACCCAAGTCTTGAGAGTGAAATTGGGTAGATGTAGCTGTTGCTGGGTGTGCCAGGATGAAGTCACAAGTCATGTTGACTGAGGGTGTGAGTGTTCTCACCTTGTTTAAAAACTGTTGACAATGCCTAATTATGTACATTTTTGAAACACCTTATTGAATATCAGGCAAACTAATAATGTTGTAACTCATTGCAAAGGGTAAGATATGCACTTCCGTATTTTATTTGTAAAGATGCTTTCCAGTTGTTTTTTTTCTGCCAAAGCAAAGAAATCCATGCAATTCTGTTTCAGACAATTTGTTTCAACACATATAGCTTCTTTTAATTTTCTTACTGTTGAAACTGATATCTTGACTTTCTAATGACTTCCTATCTCAGATGTCAGAAGATAGGTCTTTCTATCCAGTTTTACTCCAGGAACCGAGAGTTCTGGTTCATTAAACATGAACTTTATAGTCTATTATGTTCAGATGTTTATATTTAATTTGTGTTAAATATAACAGATGAATTATTATTATTAATAGTGACCCTTTTCAACATGGAAATATCTCCATCGTTCTAAAAATAATAATTCTCATTTTCCTGATTTGTATTTAACCCAACAAGACAGAAAGAAGGAAAAAATCAAACTGTAGCATTTAAAAGCATAACAAAACAGGAATATCTTTTCAAATATAATAAGAGATTTTAAATATAAAAGTTGAAAGGTTGAGAAGATTAAATAAACTCCTTGAATGAAGAAAAGGAGCCATGTTTTCATTATATTTTAAAAATTCTAATTTCTTTCCATTGTATAACAGACAAGAAATCAAGAATACTTAAATATTTATTAAAATTTGTATGTTGCTTTTTTTTTTAATGCAACACTACCAGAAGATAAATATTAGGCTACAAGTTTTTTATTTTATCCAAAATGTGTGTGCTATGCAGGGAGGAATATTACCAGTTCAGTTAAACCCATTATAGACATTATGTCCATGATATAGTAACATCTAAATAGACAGATGGAACAAAATAGCTGAAAGAATGAAATGACAACATGCATTGTTCTTGTAGTAGGCTTAGATAGTAGTAACACTATATGTAAATATACACTTTCTTTTTCACTATGAGAGTGACAAAGAATAATCTCTCTCTCTCTCTCTTCTCTTCATCCTTTCCTTCTATTGTTTCTCGCCTCGGTAACTGACAGAACCTGGACATAGCTTATGTGGGTCACTATACATCATAAAAAAATAAACCAATGACAACACATCCCGCCAAAAATCAAATGGAAAACATGGATGTGTTAGGCCCAATAAAAAGAAGAAAAAAACCACATGCACAACAGAAGAAGGAGAAGAAGTGGGAAATTGGTTCAGTGTAGCAGTTCGAGATACAAGTGTTGGAGATTCATCAGATGTGAGTTTGACGAGACATGCAACTCCAGAAGATAGAGAAGAAAGGATGAATTCAAAAATTAATTTCTGTCAGCCAAAAACACAACAACCTTGTATGAATTCTCAAATCACAAAAAGGACTAAGACGATAGTCACCTTCTTAAACAACTGTAACCAAATGGAGTCAACAATAAAATAGTACTATAGACAGTAAATTTGGCCTTTACTTATGTATTAGCCCAACCTTCATCTCTATGTACCATATTCTCAAAGAGATTTTTTATACAAATATATTTTAGGGAAAAATATGACAAAAAGCTAAGTTTTTATGCAACACATTTTGTCCTTTAGGACTTCATCAAACTAAAGTAATTTTGACATTTTATATATGCACATGAAGGAGAAGGGTTACTGAAAATTTTAAATTTTAATAAAAAATTTTTTTTAAAATATATGTTTTGGGAATGTAATCTAGCTCATTTAATTTAGTTTCTTTTTCTTTTTGTTCATATTTTCATCACTTTTGTTATTAAATATTGCACATTGTGATAATAGAAGATTTACCAAGCCCACACAAAGAAACTCATAATATTTCCCAGTGAGAAAATGGGTGATGGCACCCTTTATGTTTCTGGTGAGACTCTCTGGGTTCTTCTGTTCACCTACTGTTGTGAGCTTCTGCATGTTTTTCAGTGGTTTACTTAGCATCTGGCACAAGAAGACATGTCTTGCCTTTTGGTATGATAAAGAGTAACGGTTGTTTTTCACTATGAGCTGATATCACTCACCAGCCATTATATATATCTTGTAAATCCTTCTTTCCCAAAAGGAGATAATTGCTCTTTGCAGACCTACATCAACACCAGTAATAAATTCTAAACAAAGGATAAATAATTTTTGTTACATCGTTCCAACATATAGTTACTAAGCTAAGCCTAGAAAGCCACAAATGTGAGGCACCTGGTGAGGATCAAACATACTGTTTATTCTCTATTATTTAAAAAAAAAATAAAGAAATATTTACAGTAAACAGATGTCTATTAAATGGATGGAATATAAAACTGTTTTCCTCCTTGATAAAATGTACTATTGGTTTGTTAGTTTTTAGTAGAATAAATGAAAATAAAGCAACATATTGTAAGATGAAGAATAGAAAAAAAATGATGTATGAAGTTGGTGTTTTAAAAAGTAGTTGACAATAGGAAAGAAAGTATTATGAATATAAACTTTATAATAATAGTAATGATATATACATAATTTTCATAACAATAACATATGATTTATTATACTAAAACGCTCGTTTACATTCTTTATAATAATATAATTCTGGGTATGATGATAAACTACATCTGGCAGCAAGGCTCTGATTGGGAGATTGGAGGTTTTGAGGAGCATGGGTCCACCTCTTAATTACTGTTGTTTCCATGTCCACCATGATCCGACGTAGTAGCACCTGTTAGGGTCCCAGCTGGGGGAAAATAGTGAACCTACAAACAAAAATTAAAACATGAAAAAAACCATGAAAATACATTTTTGTAGTAAAAATCCCAACAATACATTTTTATAAAAAAAATTACTGACAATACATTTTATCCTGTACAAACTAAATATCTAAAAATGTTATATTTACACTGAAAGTATAAAGTCATGTAAAAAATATTGGTAGCTGAAACCATAAAACTGTGGACAAAATATATAATTTCAACATTAAATTTCTCAGAGAGGTTGATATACCACAAAACAAAATCAACCAAAACCATTTACAACAAGCAGCTTTATAATAATAAAATATTCCTTTATATTATGAAGATAAACATAATAATAATATAATTATTATAACAATATAATAATGAACTTTTTATTAAAGAAATGTTATTGATTTTATATTAAATTAATAACCAATAAATTAATTTCTACCACACATATATCTGTAAAAGCTTGCACAAATACACTGCCATGGGTATGACGATAAACTACGTCCAACAGCAAGGCCTCTGATCAGGAGGTTTTGAGGAGTGTGGAACCACCTCTTAATTGCTGGTGTTCTCAGGTCCACCCTGACCTGGGGTGGTAGCACCTGTTAGGGTCTCATCTATGGGCAAATAGTTAACCCCAAACTAGGTGAAAACACGATGAAAATGTAAAAATAGGTTTTAATATCAGAAATACTTTGTAAAAAAAAAAAAAAATTATGACCAGCAATGAGTTTTTGAAGAAAAATATTATTACATGCAATACATTTTTGAAAAAAATATTACCAGTGAGACATTTTTGAAGAAAAAATATTACCAGCAATATATTTTTGAAAAGAAAAAAAATATTACCAGCAATAAAAATTGTCAGCATTAAATAACTTATTGAGGTTGATATGCTGTAAAACAAAACAAAAAAATCGAATACACATACAAATATTTTCAAAAATATAAACACATAGAAAATTTAAAAATATACAAATGGTCACAAAATTTAAACCACAAACATGTCTACAAATGGTTGCAATAATATACACACACACACACAGGCATATCTACAAATGGTTACAAAAATTTCAAACATACACACATTTATGAAGCAGTGCTGAAAATATTGTGGCCTAACCAAGAATTCTTTACAACCCCACCAAAAAAACAAAAACACTCATATTTGCACAGATTTTGGAAAGTGGGTCTAACTGAGAAGTACTCCCATGTCACATACAAATGACCACTCAGATATATAGACAGACTTAATCAAAAACAAAATGGTGTTGTAATGTGATAAAAACACATTCGTTTTTGGGGAATTTAAAAACAGTCATCTTTTTTATATAACATAAAATGTTACATAATGTGTGTCTTTTGTGCAACCATTATTCGATGAAGAGGCATTTATTGCCAAGTCTCTGGTCTTTGATTCTATTCTATAGAATTCTGGATTTTCTTTCATCGTAATTGGCACCAATAATATCTTGTCTGTTTGACCTGCCAAAAGAGTCTCGCCTGACAAAAATAAAACCTGGATAAATTCAAACGGCAAAGTTTAATTGCTTCAAGACCTTTCATTTCATTAATCATCAAAGTTGTTTTTTTGTTTTTTTTTTTTATATAAGATGAGGAGGGTTTTATGTTTCATCTTTTTTTTGTTTTTTGTTGTTGCTTTTACATATTTTAAACTTTGATCTGATGGAATATTGTCAAAAGTTTTAAAAAAAGCAAAAAATAAAAACAAATTTTCGATGCCAGTTAAAGCTTGCCATGTCACCTTTCTATATAGATGATCAAATTTATTTCTTCGTTAGTAAAACTCACCTCTGGCATAAGCTCCATGTCAAAAGTAGACATGCTGATGAAGAAAATTATATACAAAGTGACATTTTCAACCCCAATCAGGTTTTAAACCATCTCTAGTCTCCCTCCTTCTTTTGCGCTTTCTTCTTTTTTTTTCTTCTTCTTTTAATGAATTTCAATTAACTATGGGGAAATGTTTAAGATTCACTTATTTAGCAGAGTTCAAATAGTTGGCAGCTTCTCACCATTTTCATTCTTGGCTCTCAAGAAATCTTGGAATCAAATGTCTTCACAGGTTATTAAATCGCAATTAAAATAGTTTGCCATCTTAGAAGAAAGAAAACAGACAAACGGGAAGTTGATGTGGTGGGAAATATAATTTCTTAAACAATTATATGTATGGTTATTTTGAGATGCCTTTGTCTATTTTAGCATGCACTTATTCTACTGATGTGTTAGATGAATTTGTTCATTTGACAGTAAAAGAAAAAAGAAGGCTCAAAGGATTGATTTTCAGCTTTGTTTGGAACAAATATTGATAAACTTGATAGGTATTAATATAAATAAAAGAAGAATTAATTTAAATGATTTGTTTTTATTATTCAGCCATAATTAACTCACTTGAATCAATTAGATTAATCTGTAATCACAGAGAATCAAGCGAAATAAAACAAATTTCTTCATGCAACATCAATTACCATCTTCTGCCTTCTGGAAATTTATTCTTTTATTGTCCTTTCTCCTCACTAAAGTCTTCTCATTCTCTTTCACTCCCAGTCAACCCTTGAGTCTGAGTGGCATTATTGCCATCTTGTGTCTTCCTGAAACCTGTTCTTTTTGTTGTCTTCTTTCTCCTCAACCCTAAATTATTGTCTTCTCAAACCTTTCTCTTTATTGTCCTTTCCCAGTCAAAGTCTTCTCATTCTCTTTCACTCCCAGTCTTGAGTCTTATTATTTATTGCCATCTTGTGTCTTCCTGAAACCTGTTCTTTTATTGTCCTTTCTCCTCACTAAAGTCTTCTCATTCTCTTTCACTTTCAGTAATCCCTGGCATCTTAGTGGCATCATCACCTTGTTTGGGGTGAAATGATTAAAAACAAATGAGGTTACATTTGAAATTTTGTATCCATCACCCTGTATTTATTAGGAGTCAATGTGATGTAATTGATAGCTACTTGGACTGAGGAATCAGAGAGCCGATTTCAAATTCCATTTGAGTTCATTACTTTGACTTAAGTGCTAATACCCTTGGGAAAGGTATGAATCCATCTCTTCTCTCCCCAACTATGGGTAAATAACAGGATAGCCTGGATCCTATAGCTTTTGTTTAGCAACTAGCCTAGGCAAAGAAAAACCAGCCTAAACCAGGATTGGGCTCCATCAGGCTATCTTACCCAGGACACATCACTGATATTGCGGCTGCAGTATATGTGGTGCTCCTATGACCCTAATGGCTTATGGGACTCATGATCATGATATATCCTCCATCCTCTCCTTATCTTAGTCCTTTGTATCTTTCTTGTTGACGATTACTGATATATGTAATAATTAACAGTAATTAAATCATATCTTGTTTTATAGATGTCTGATTGGTGTAATGTAAATAGTACTTCTATCCCATAATAATTTGTGCATTAAATGTGTATACAGATGTAATAACTATTATGGGATGGAGGTAACATTTTTTGCAACATTATCATCTTTTGTTTTTTTTCCATCTCCAAGCAAGGTATTAAAGACACTATGACAGAAAAGGTTACTGAGTGTGAAAGAATAAGAGAAAAAGAAAAATATTCCATAATAGTTGATATATTTACATATATGTTTCGTGTACTCACCATAACAACTATTATATGACAGACTTGCTTCAGTTACATTTAGTAGGTAACATGTGTACCAAAATAAATGATGCATTTAAATATATATTTAATGCACTGATAGTAACAAGTATGATGGGACAGACTACTTTGGTTACATTTCGTAGATAACAATTGTCCCAAAATATTTACATTTACGTATATATATATATATATATATATATATATATATATATATATATAGCAATTGACGTCTTTCATATAGTAAAGACGTTAAAATTTCCCTTACTCTCTACCGTGCGATGATAGTTCAGGGGTAGAATCTCTGACTGATGCCAAATCAGTCAGGTTTCAATACTGGTTTGAAGTAATTGGATGTCTAGTCACACTGATGAGCTGTGAAACAGTCTGTCTGTGGATAACTATATATATATATATATATATATATATACACATACACCCACACACAAGTATATGATTGGTGTATACAGAATAAATTCCAATAACCAACAATTACTATTCTTAAAAGAGTGCTCAATACAGAGTAGAGTGAATATAATTATTTATTTAAAAATTATAACATAAATATGTTATAAAATCACTACAAAAATAGCCATTTTGTTTCAACATCTCTGGTGTCTTATCAAGTGATGATGTTGAATGTAGATTGTAGAAAATATATATATATATATATAATGCACTAAATGTAACAAGTATTATAGGACATTTAGTAGGTAACATTTGCCCCGAAATAGTTGATCTCTCTCTCTCTCTCTCTCTCTCTATATATATATATATATATATATATATAATAAATAAAGAGTTAATGGTCAGAGTTGAATCAGACCATAAAACGGTAGTCTTAAAAAGTGCTCAATACGTGTGTGAAAAAAAAAAGTAAAAGTACAAAATAGCATATAGAGCTTTTAACTTGAAAATTAAGAGATCAGTTGAATCCGCTACCTTGGTTCCAACTTTATGGTATCCTCAGGTGATTTTTATCAATTGAAAAAAAATATATGTATATAATGCACTAAAGATTACAACTATTTGTGATAGGCAGCTTCAGTTACATTTAATAGATAACATTTAATAGATCCCTAAATAGTTGATACATATATGTTTATATATATATATAAATAAAATAAAATGCTGTAAATGTAACAACTATTGTGGGATAAGCTGCTTCACTTACATTTAGTTGATAACATTTATCCCAAAATAGTTGGTATATTTACACATATAAAAAAAAAATGCCAACAACATTCCCCAGAAGAATGAGTTCCACTTAGTTTATATCTTATCTTATTGAAAAAGGACACTAGCATGTCTGAAAATTATGACTTTAAAATCTTTCTCTTTGTGCTTCAATTTAGTCAAAAGGCTAATATATAATAAATATCATCAATCTTATTGCCAATATTTTTATCATTTTCTTGGCTTTTTATTCCTCAAATTTCATTAACTGGTTTATTAAATCTATATACATATCTCTCTCTCTCTCTCTCTATATATATATATATATATATATATATATATATGCATGAAATATAACAATTGTTATGGGACTGGTTATCTGTCTTACATTTAATGGAGGAAGTTCGTCCCATAACAGATGTTAAATATTTAAATAAAATAAAAGGTAAACTCAATGAAAATGCAATTAAATCAATTCTTGTAATTGTATAGCCTTACTCTCCCCATGACGAAGTTCACCATTTAAAAGAGTTCCATTGAACCTCTTCAGGAAAAAGACCAGGAAAGGAAACTACAGGAACTGCTACAGAAGGTAGTAAAAAAAGAAAAAAATAAATAAAATGTTCTAGACATCAATTTTAAAAAGATATATGGTTGCCAGCAAAGGGAACAACCCATTATATGAATTACAAATTGGAGATACCAAAAACAAAGAATTACAAAAATTTAAATATTTGGGAAGTATTTTAACAGAGGACACAATGTGCAGCACCAGAATCTGTTATAGTGAATTATGCCTTCCAAAAGCTCAGCTAAGCATTAAGAAATGGGAAAATTTCATTAGAAACAAAGAAAAGAGTGGAGAACTGTTATGCTATATCAGTCCTCCTATATGGCAGTGAATACTGGAAAATCTTATCACATATCAAGAAAAGACTTGAAACAGTAGAAATGTGATTCTACAGAAGGATGATGAGGATACCATCTACTGAACATGTGAGTTTTAGATAAAATATAAATAAAAAAAGAAGTTTAACTTCAGAAAGAGAGATGAAATTTCTAGGGCACAAAATGAGGGAAGAGGGCTTAGGAAGTTTGACACTCATAGGACATATTGAAGGCAAGAAGGATAGAGGAAAATTGTACCTAAACTCTCTAACAAGATTGTGTAAATGATTGACAGAGCAGGATTTAGAAGAGGTAGCAAAAAGCCAAATTTGCTAAGATCTTCAAAAGACAGGAAATTGTGGAGTGTCATGATTACCCATGTGATAAATGAATATGGCACATAGAGGTTTTGAGAGTTTAGAATGATAGAAAACAGAAACGTTATCATTTTTCAGCAGTCTCTTATCTAAGTCACTTTACCACCGCTAACTTTGCTCCCCTGTTGCTTTTCTATAAAAATTATTTATGGAAATTGTTTTAATGAGTTTTTTCTCTCTTTGGTTCCTCAAATTTTATGGATTTAAGCACAGTACTTGATTGGCATCTAAATTCCATCATTTTGCAGTTTAAATGGCTAGATGGAACCATAATTTCTCTGCTAACAGTTTCTTTCACACTTCTTGCCTGTGGAACTCTCTTCCAGTTCCTTGCTTTCCAATCAACTTTTATCTTCAAAAATTTCAATGCAGTATCAATTGTCATCTTCTGTCTCCTTAAACACTGTCTTTTTTTGTTCTTTCTCCTTAAAAATGTTTTTTTGTTTTTTTTTCCTCAGATTCTTTCCTACTTAGTAACCTTTTGCATCTTAGTGGCTGTATTACCTTGCCTAGGGTGAAATGATTAAAAATCAAAAAAAGAGAAAATGTTTAGATTAGTCTTTTGCTGTATACGGAATCGGAAAAAACAAACCAGAACAAATATTATGACAAGAAAATTTGAGGTCTCAGCTCCAAAGAAGGACTTCAAGAGAAAAGGTTTTTGCATATTTAACTTATTCTGCTGTTGCTATGACATTTTAGTGAGATAACAAGGGCAGGTAATTTTGAGTAAGGACTTCATTTTTAAGAATTTATACAACCATTGAGTTTAATAAATAGTTGAAATTTAGATTAAAATAGTTTTTAGCATTTAAAATAACCTTAAGGCTCTATTGAATACTTTTTAAAAGGCAGGATATGATTCTGGTGTATAATGCTTGCATCTTCAAAGCTCAAGATATGACTCAACTTAACATTGAGGTAAATGTCTTGTTTTTATCTTTATACTTTGTCTTTCTTGTCTCTGAGATACTTTGTCTCTATTGCATCTTGGTGTCACATCTCCTATTCTCTATCAAAACAGTGTGTAACTTTTCAGTTATTCTACGTATATAATAAACAAAGAAATAGGGCAGAAAAATTCAAAAGGTGCACTGGAATAGAGAAAGACGCGGTGAATGCTGGACAATTTCTTCACAGATGAAGAGGAGACTTGAGACAACAAAGATATGGTTCTGCAGAAGGATGCCAAGAATAATATGAATAGAACATGGGAGCAACAAGGAATTTTTGAAAAATGACAAGGGCACTTATACTTAGTATCAGAAAGAAATGGTTAAAATTTCCAGGACACATAGTGAGGAAAGATGACTTGGAGAATTTGACACTCACAAGGTATACTGAAGGCAAGAGGGACACAGCAAATAACCAACCTAAAAAGTTTGTGTAAATTAATGGCAGGATAGGGAATAGAAAGGATAGTAAGGAGACAAACCTTGCTTTGAGCTACAAAGGGTAGGAAGTTGTGGAGAGCCATGATTAGCCATGTCCTGAAGGGACTATAAAAGAAGAAGAAAGGTTTTTTTCGAAATATATAATTCAAGAGTGGAAGTTGATTTGTTTTTTAATTCATGATTAAATTGAGAAATTGAGACAAATTTTAAAATAGTTAAGAAAGTTAAGCATTTTAATTTTGTTTCGTTTTGACTCATTTCCGTTACATACACAAATCATTCATTCAGGCGGCAAAGATTTCCAACCAACTTTTTGAAGGAAGCAGTTTTTGTTGTGTTGATAACATATTGATTTTAAATTAGATATTATTTATTGAGGATTAATAGATACAACAAAATTGTTTAATCAGTAACTTTCACATCTCTAACATCTTTTATTCTATAATGTAATATTAAAAAGTTCTCAGCCTGACTAAGAAGCCATTCAAATAAGAAAAAAAATTCCAGTTTGATCAATTTAATTTTTAGGAAGTGGGTTGGGCTGAGAATTTTTTAGCACACTCTCATATACCAAATTGTTACGTAGGCTTTGAAACAGAACTGGGTTTTGTGCAGGCTTTCTATGCACTTAACCTTAGCATCCGACTTTACGGTTAACGTGTCATTCGAAACAAAGAATTTTTTTGTTTTTATTCTTTTTTTAATTTGTGGTTAAATATTTAAAATCAAACCAAATTGGAAATTTTGATTAATAATTGTTTCAAGGGAAGGATGATCAAATGCAGTAGTTAATCTAAATTCAAATCAATTAAATCCAATTTAACTGAATTAAATTCCAAGTTTAAATTAAACCTTCAATTTGAACTAATTGGTAATGTGCAACTATTATGACAATTCTAAGAAGAGGAACTGGTTGCCTGTTAGTAAAGGAAAGGCATTCATTATCATCATTGTTTTCAAAGAAAGGATTTTCAACTCAAATAAAAACAAGAAAGTACATATTGGATATTGAAACAAGAGAGTATTCTTCAGGTCTGTATATGTCATATATCTTGTACATTGGAACAGTTGGAAAGTATTTTATGATACCATCAGTAATTTTATGTATATATGTGTGTATCTCTAACTCTCTCTCTCTCTATATATATATGATAAAATATACTTTTAAGGTATGCTATATTTATGGGTTAAAGTGCTCAATATCAAGAATAGGGTATATGTAAATATAAAAGTGGACATTGAAGTCAATACCTAGAGGCAACAGTCTGTTTCATGCTAAATGTAATCATTAGGCCTCACGATTATATTTAGCATGAAACAGAAAGTCACCTCTGAGTGTTGACTTCAATGTCCACTTTATATCTCTCTCTCTCTCTATATATATATATATATATATATATATATATATGATGTAATAGAATAACCTGTCACCCCTATGAGTGACTACACTATAGGTAGTAACTGTCCATAGGTATCTGTAAGTCAATGGACTACAGAGATTAGCTGGGATCTGTTGAGTTCGACTCAGACTTACGCAAGAACTACCAACTTTCCAATAGTAGCATTCACTACTGGATTGACTTGCAATGACCTTGTGCATAACTGTTACCTTTATTCTTATTGTACTGGTTTTTTACAATTAACCTTTACTTATTTTATCCACCTTGTTTTTCAAGTATATATTACTATTAGCATGGAATATAACAATATATATATATGAAATGGAACGCTGATCTTGAAAAATTTCAGTTATCTGTTTTGATCAGTCTTACTCTCATGTCCATTGTCTTTTCATGTTAAATTGAATATAGTCTAATGTTAATTATGTTTTATGAATATGTCCTGAAGATGGTCTACTAGACTGAAACGTCCGACGTTGACATTATATTAACATTAAAACAGCATAATTGCATATTAGGATTTTTGTTTGTTTTTTCCGTATATTTTTCTTCTTATATATATATATATATATATATATATATATGATGGTGTAAACACTGCATGATAACTGTTAATTCAATCTTCAGACTAAGAATATATGTATGTATATGTGTGTGTGTGTGTGTGTGTGTGTGTGTGTGTGTGTGTGTATGTATATATATATATATAGGTACATTTTGTCAGTAAAAATTCTTTAAAATAAGCTTTGTTAAACAATATAAACAAGGACTGTCTGTCAAACTTTTTATAAAGTTTATCAACTTCCAATGAAGTTCTATAATTGTACTTTCAACTGTCACTACAATCATTATCAAGAATTGTATGTGTAACCTGTTTATGAAAATGTCTTTGGTTAATTTTGACATTCCCTAGCTTGCTGTAACCAATTTCAAGTCACTTAAAGGGGAAGTCACAAATCTATATAGAAAGATAGATGTATCTCAATTTGTGTGTGTGTGTGTGTGTATATATATATATATATAATACCCTACATTGGTTGCACAACTCTGAGTTTCATGCTTCTTCAATTTATCCATTTATATATATATATATATATATATATATATATATATATAATAGTGTGAACATAGAAATCAACAATGCACAATTATTGGTAGTTTTTCACCTTACACAATCATCCTGTTTGAAACATCCAGTTGGCATGTTGTGGTTATTTCAAAAGCTTCATTTTGATAGCAAACACACATCCCATAAATATGAAAAATTTCAAATATATATATATATATACACACACACACACACATCTGTATGCATAGATAGATTTATCCATTTATCTATATTTCAATGTTAGTTTATATATATATATATAATCTCAATGTATATGTATAAAGAAATACATTAAATTATTCAGTGTTAATTTACTTCATGATATAGGTAGTCATAACTCTCCACAAGCTCATACTGTTTGTGGCTCTCAGTACTACTCTCTTTGATTTTGTAATCCTTGTGGTGATGTGGATGGTGTAATGGGTAGTGGCTTTGAATGAGAAATCAGAGAGCCAATTTCAAATTCCAATTAGATTCTTTTCATTTATATATGTTCAAATACCTTTTGATAAAGGTTTGAATTCCTCTCCTCTCATCCCTCATATATCAATTAAATAGTAGGATTTGTATCTGCAAAAAATATATTGTTATTCTCAAAAATGCTATTGATGCAATATTGTCACAAAAAACAAAGAATTATTCTCAAAATCCAAAATGTGTTTTGGCTTTAAATAACCCACAAAAGGTTAATAAACTGTAAAAATCAAATAAATCAATGACTTCTCCATCCATTTGCTCAAACTTGCTGAGTTGGTTACTTAGTGTTTTACCCTACTTCTCTTACATTGAGTGTACCCTGGGAGTGTTGAATTATCTTAACCATTCTTTACTTAATTCATGCCCCAGCTGTGTTTTTCTGATTGTTATCTGCAATTTCTTTTTAGTATTTATTCTCCTCAAAACTTCCACATTTCTCGCATACTCTCTCTATAACAGAAAGTGTGATTCAGCATGAAAAGTGTTTCAGCTCAAATGCCGTTAATATTAATGACTTTCCTCACTTTAATTATAATTGCACTGAGCAGCTTTGTGAAGACTGCACATAAATTGTGTCTAAAAATAACTACTGAAATGATAATGTAAATTCAACAAATCTATTAGACCTGATCTATTTGATTTTAAGTTATTAGAAACCTTTTGTAGCACAAATCTTAGAAGAACTGGGCTTACTCTTTTTTTTTTTCAAAATTAATATACTTCTTCTAGTTTCAAGATAATGTATGAACACAGATGGTAGATTTGGGGAAACAGACCAATGATGAGTCTTCCAAACAATAAGAATTAGCTTTTTGCAAAAATTAGAAAGACTTTTAGGCAATATTATTAAACATTTTAAAGTCTCTGTTTATAATATTTACACTGTTCAGACTATTGTTCTCATCTTTATTGTCATATTTATGATGTTTCAGCTGTTGTACACTCTGGTCTTCCTCAGGTGATATACATTGGAATTTCAAACCAAATCCTTTATTTCGTCCACCGTGTTAGATTGTTAGAGTTCCACATACCATGCCTTTTCTGGATATCTCAGTTTCAATTATTTTTCTTTAACAATAAAGATGAGGACAATAGTCCGAACAATGTAAATAGTTTAAATAGTTACAATACCTCATCTCAGAAATATAGACATATATTTCAAAGTCTCATTTGAAAAGTTTTAAGTAAAAAGAATTTGGACCGTTTTAAGTTCAAGAATGGAAATCAGGTTCCTGAAGAATCAGAATTAAAGATCAATTAAAGAGATGGCACTCATGGATTTTTGTAATGAATAATTTTGAAGTACAAGTTTTTCTTCAACCAAAGTGGATTGGTCCTTTAGTTGTATTATCAGGGGTCACAGGTCATTATGACTATATGATGAAGTAACAATACTCTTCTAACTCTTTATACATCAACTACATCTTTAAACCAATCTGCATTGATAGAAAGGCAAGTAATTAAATGTGAATAAATAATTTTAAATCAATTTTTATTGAATTTAAAGAGGGTTGAACTCCATGTGTTCATAGCCCTGATGAAGCACATAATATGCGGCTAAGGAAAGGATTGTTCACATTGACTCAGTGAGCCTGACTATAGTTGACTCCTTTTTTGAAATTCATGTAATAATATAGAAGAGCTAATGCCTCTGCAAAGTAACTGTCATTATATATTTAAAGTTTATTTTAATTTCTAATGGTAATGGTACTATTAACCATTTTCTTATAAGGAAACATTTGGCATTCATTGACTGAGCAGCCAGTACTACTCTCAGTTGAAATTTATAAAATCTTTCTCTTAAAACATTTTTTTCAGGTAAATAGGTTTCTCAAGTCAATTGTTATTACTTTTTCTGGTATTGATTGGGGTTTCCTTGCTAACTTTTTGTTTGAAGTAGTGTGGAATGTCAGCATCTTGATTATATCATTATTTTCTCTTCAAGTGACATGTGATATCCATTTTAGTTCTTGCTGCTGTTGGTAGTCTTCAATTAATGTCATTTCTGTTATCTGTGTGGTGCCAGTCCACAAGGTTAGAAGAAGTTTGGTCTTTGCCAAAATCCACAAGCTTGACTTGCTCAAAGCCATTTTTAGCCATTGTATATGACTGATATTTTGGATATTTCTGAACCGGTTTGCTACCAGACATGGCATCCATATGAAAGTTTCAATCTGACAAGGCTATTTAAGAATATGACTCACATTTTCATGTTAATGTTTCAGTTTTGTAGCAATGTGCAGTGTAGAGTGAAACTACCTCTAGTACAGCCTATAACAACTAGAAAGACCAATTATATACCAAGATTTAATTTGATATTTAAAATATTGTAAAAGATATGTTGGTTATAAAGCAGCAGTTGGAGAACTGAAAACTTTTATTTGGAAAATTAGGATGTAAATTTATTTCATTGCGTCCATAAATTGGATAATGTGTCTATAGACTTAAAGTTTATTCAACTTCTTGACTATTTCTTAGCACACTTTTCTGATCGAATTTGCAGCTTATTTTTATTTTAAACTTAGGTAAATGTGTGTAGTGGCAAAGATGAATATTGACTTGTGAATTTGAAAATTTGAGCAAGGGCAAGCAATTGGCAAGACGAATATTCATTTCTTAGTGCTGACCGAAACTGATTAAATTAGTGCTTAATGACAAAAAAGAATCCATATTTACTGTGAGTCAGATTTCACTCTGTTGTTAGGGATGAAGGGAATGAAAATCAATGAATTTATGAGAAATCTTATCCAAATCCACAAAAATGAAATTATTGTTCTTCCATATCTTGTCAAATAGGTTTTGTTTTTTTATCCAGTTGTTTTAGGCTTAGTACTGCCATGTCAACATCTTGCAATTGTGGATTTTTTAAAACTTTTATCACACTGTATGTGACTTCATTTGTTGTACAAAGTTTATCCTGCCACTGAAGGTGTGTTAAAGAATGTGAAGGCCAGGGCCAGAATGGTCAGCAAGTAGCTGGAATGCCCCGTAGGCAGTGTATTCTGACAGTGATGGATTGCCCGTGTCTGGGTTTTGAATATAAGTCCAAAATGGTGTGAATTCAATAGAGGTTCTCAGAAATTCTGAAGCGTCGACATGCCTCCACACCCAGGTTAGCAACTGGCTAAGACCACACATGGAGAGATGCTGAGCCAACATGCATTCCTATGGCATCATTCTAAGCTGCCACCATTCTCTCCTAATAATATAAATAACAAAAAGAAATGGTCCTTTTCATTGATACTGTTTCAACCAACGCCTTTATCCACTGTCAACACATGGCACAGTGGATAAAGGTGTCAGTTAGATCCAGTGACAGGACCCAAAGAGTGTGAGTTCAATACCTGGTTAAAGCGGTGGAGAACTTGGAGAGGTGAATTAACAGGAGATATCTGATAACTGACATCCATTAGACATGGCATGTGGAACTAGAACAATCTACTCCAGTGAGCGAAATAAAGGGTTCAGTTCGACATTCCAACCACCTGAAGAAGGCTGGATCATACAAGGGCTGAAACATTGTAATAAATATGACGACAAAGATGAGGACAATAGTCCAAATAATGTAAATAGTGTACATAATATCTCATCTCAGAAATATAGACAGATAAATTAGTCTATATATAAAATTCTGTTACTTCCACTAGTCCATTCATCAATCTCTGATATAGCCATACAGTGACTGATTGAAACCAAATTTTGCGGAGAAGTGCAAACAGGTAAGAGAGGGTACTAGGGTGTATAGCTTAGTACAAAGAAGTTTCATTCATTTTGTGGGGAAAAATTAAAAGTTTTATTATTTAACATACAAAATACTCCCACTATTTTTAAAAACAATTTAATGATTAAAATTTATTTGATAGAAATGCAATATTTTTTTTTGCATAGTCCATTCATCAACCTTTGATATAGTCATACAGTGACTGATTGAAACCAAATTTTGGGGAGAAGTGCATATCTTTAAGTTTTTATTTTTCATCAATTAGTTTGTGAAATTGGACTAAACATAGATTGTAAATCTCGGCAAAAAATGTTAGTGATGACTTCAACAATACTATGAGGATTTGAACACATATCAGAATGTTGCCAAAAAATTCTAATTTTGAAAAAGGCACACAAAATTCAATTTTTAGGTAATTCTTCAAAATAGGATGGTGTCCTCAAACTTTTGTCTTATAGTGTAGTTATCATAAACAGATGAAAGAAAATTTGTTGTAATGTTGCTGTTCTCACAGAGTACAAAATAAAAATAAAAAGCTGGAGAATTATGTGAATATTGCAAGAAAACTGATTATTAGAATATTTGGGAAGATCCTGAAGAACCTTACAAAGAGGCTGGAAAAATTAAAAATCTGTGGAAGAATGAGAATGATCCAGAATACAGAAATTAGTTAAAATACAAAGGTGACTACTGGAGCAGTGAAAAAATTTGTTGTCACTTGATCTCCAGTGAAAATCACCAAATACTCTTCCTCAGAAGACCAAAATAAAGCTCTAATATTGAGGCAAATATTTTTAGTTATCCATTTCTGTGAGTGCAAAACAGTTTTTATGAGAAAACTACATCCATTTTGCCAATTACTTGAGAAAAATGACTCGAGACACAAGAGAAATTAAGATTCAGCAAATACATAGAATATATATATATATATATTTATGTACATGTCTATGAAACTCTTATGAATCTTATATAAAGGCAGGTTCAATGTTATCATTTTTATATAAAGTAAATGACATAAAAATGTAATTAATGAAAAGCAAAACAGCTGGAATACTTATGTCTGTATATGATACATAAAGGCAGAAATCAATTTTTTTAATGTCCTTTTCACCGGTAATGGGTTCTTACATCAGTAAGTGCTGGCTGCTGTGTCAAGTAGCCAATTTTAAAGCATTTGATAAAACAGTCATTAGAGTTAATACTTTTAATCATATCTCATGTTTAAGGTTGTAAAAGATTATCAAAAGTTCTTCTGAGAAGGCAAAGGATGTATGATCGCTTGTTCTTTTGAAGTAATTTTCCAACCAATCTGAGCTTATTAACATCACACTGTTTATTAATTCTTTATTTTTGGAGCCTTTAAATCAGTGGTTGTCAACCGTTTTTGCCTAATGCCCCCTTTTCATGATATGTCAGAATATCCCCCCCCCCTCCATTCTAAGAGTGATAGATTCAAAAGTTGCCTTCCAAATAATATACATATATTATTGAAAATCTGCCTTCTTTTTCATATTAGTATATACATAATTACATAGATTATTTTTTATAGAGGAGGTTTTTTTCACGCTCATGATGGGCTCTGAATTGTGTAAATAAGAAAACAAGAAAAAATAAAAGATCCCCTTCTGACACCCTGAAATTGCCCCCTGGTTGAGAACCCCTGCTTAAAATGATTTATTGACCTCCTTTCTTGCACCCCCTTTATTTCATTGTGATGATGAAGGAGAAAAACCAAGTTTTACCTTGAAAAAGAATTCATGTTCTCCGTGCTAGTTGTCAGGAGAAAAAATCAGAATCAACATCAGGTCAATTTTGGTAGGCCTCGGAATATGGTAATTGTTAGCACTTCCCTACCAGCCTTGACATTTCTTACTTTCCAACGTTGGACTTGCAAGACTCAGAATCATGACCTCAGATTTAGGATTTTTTGGGGGACCTAAACCTCCCTATTGCTACCTAACTCACAAACATATCCACAAATACACGTGTTGAGATATAAAAGCTAGTGTTTGTTGTTTGATAATAACATAAACTTTTCATATCTTCTAAAGTATAAAATGGTATAAAAAGAAAATTACTTTTTTGTATTTAAAGCAGATTTTAGACTATTTTTAGAGTATCTAAGCATGAAAATAATAGATCATTTTCTTATTACTATAAAAGAACTAATCAAAGATTTTTATTTACTGTAGATACTCACATATCATGCAACTTTTGAAGACCTAATTTTGAAGCTAATTTTAAGGGGGTCACATAATACATGAGATATAAAATTAGCATATGTACTGGTGGTCCTAGCAATGCTATTAACCAAAATATGTATCCATTTACTGTAGTCAAATTAACTTCAAAATTATGTCTTCAAATGTTGCATGATGTGCAAGTATATATGTTAATTTTAATGTCTGGTAAGACTTGATATCAATTTTAATATATTCTTCAATTTTTACTTTTGCCTTTATTAAGAATCTCTAAATATATAGCAGAAGCACCAGACCAGATGTGGCAGAACATTCAAAGCATGTGGTTGTCTGTTTGTTATTTCCATGAAGGGCCTAACTTTCAACCCAGCTATCAGGTCTATACAGAGTAGCTCTACATACATCACAAAAAAAATTGAGAAATCAGTTTTCATGTACTTCTTTATCCAACAGACATTATTTATGTAGTTTTTAGATATAGTTCCGTGTATTTTTTGACATTGGGCTTGCTAGACTGATTTTTGGCCGTTGGAATTACAACCTTTGACTTACGATTTTTTGGATCTGAACTTCCCTCTTGCCATGTAACTCACAAACATATGCACATATACATGCCTCTAGATATAAAAGCTAGTGTTTATTGTCTGATAATGTAAATAACATAACCTTTTCATATCTTGGGAGGACACAACCCTAAAGTATGTGTCATGGTGAAACACACCTATTCTATAGTTAATAGACTCTCCCACCTAATATAAATAAGAGTAGTAAGAGAAACAAGGGTCAATCGATGTCGGACGACAGTAGTCGACAGTTGAATACTAAAGTATCAGCAACCACAACAAGATTACTGTGTAATACCTATTATATCAAGTTCCTAACGTTTTGTACGTCGAACCTATTTTAGGACTGATTTAGTACAAATACAAGCCTCCACTGTGAAATAACTCCACAACAGTATGTCTACATAAAATGGTATAAAAAGAAAATTACTTTTAGGTATTTGATGCAGATTTTAGGGTACTTTTAGAGTACCTAAACATAAAAATAAAGGATCAATTTCTTACTGTCATAAAAGAACTAATCAAAGATTTTTCTTTATTTTCAATGTATTTCAACACTTGATATCAATCTTAATACAGACAAAACTTTCAGCTATGACCCCTCCCCCACCATCAACGAATTTCAGATGCAACAGTCAAAATCTGCAGGTAAAATAAAAATCTTCCAAATCATCAGTGATGTATTTCAAAATTTCCGGGCTTAGCAGAACGAATTGTATTAGTTCTCAAACTGACCACTTGGTGGAGGTAATGGGCCTTTCAACTCTAAACAAAGATGGAAAGTACAATACATTAACGTGTGCATGAGAAAGTAGCTGTGAGAAATCTATTATTTTTGCTATTTTGATTAATATATTAATTGTTCCTCCCTCATCATGGCATGCATCAAAGCAGAAGGAAAGTGTAAAACCTAAGTATCAGGGACAAATGAGAGCTTCTTCCATCTACGGACAGTCGACTTTAATTGGACCACTCTCCCCCCGATTAGTCTGTTGATGAGAGGTTTGTCTGTATATTCTTTGAATTTTTATTTTTGCCTTTAATTGTACTAAGTTATTGGACAGTTACTCAAAAAAATTAAAAATAATTTTATCATACTTAAGAAAACCAGAATAAAATGATCATGGCATTACATTGAAAAAGAAAATCAGAATCAAGATCGGCATGATTTTAGTAGGCCTCTAAATTTGTTAATTGTTTGTGTTTCCCTACTAATCTCGACCAACAATGACATTTCTAAAAGAAGGCTACTTCAGACAACAGGAGAGACTCTTGGCTCTTTGTGGGTGAAGAACGTAGTTATGAGGTGCAAGTTGTGGATGTGGATTATTTTACCCATTTTTATATGTGCTGCTGGCATTTTCTAATGTTGGATTTTTCAGACTGATTTATGACCCTAGGAATTACGAAAAACAGTCTCATGATTATGGCATATAGACCTCCCCATTGCAATTCTTCGCAAATTTATTAAGAAAAAATTCCCCCCTCACATTATTAATACATCCCCTCCATGTTCGGCACCTAATTGTCTATGAATTACACAACCAGAATAGGAACAGACGAGATGTGATGAGAGCTGAGAAGTCTATGCTTTGAAGAAATTAACAAAAAAATTGATTATTATTAGCTCATCTTATTTTCTTCCTCTTCTCTTCTGATGAGCACACAAATTATCTTTGTCATTTCATTTATGATTTGGATGAAGGTCTTTATAGGTAATAAATTTCCTCGTGGATTGTTCTGAAGTCATTAGGAATGGGAAATAAAAACAAAAATAGGTGATTTGTTTTGTAGACAAGCAGACTTTGTCTTGATTTTTACCAGCAGTTTCTTGTGGCCTGCAAGCCTGTGCCAAGTATCCTATGAAGTTAATTTTGTTTTTCTTGACAGTATCCTATCAATTGGCTTGGATGCCAGTGTGCAGTATCTAAGTCAACAAAGACAAAAATTAAAAGATAATGAATGAGGAACTAATATTAGAATAATTGACTAAAAATATCAGAAACCTGCTTGACTTATTTTTTTTTTCTTTTTTGGCATCAAATCAAGAGAGGTCAATAGATTGGTTTTTGATCTTAAGCATCACCAACCTCTTTAGTTTTGATTCAAAGCATGTAAATTAATGCTTTGGTGCCAATGTTAAATATTGAAACCTGTTGCTTTTTTGTAGACAAAAATTAAAAGAAAGAATAATTGACAAAAAAAATATCCAAAACCTGCTTTTTGTTTTGCAGCAAATTGCTTAAAAGAGGTCAGTGGATTGGATTTAGTCTTAAACACCACCAGCCTCTTTAGTTTTGTCTCCATTTATAGAGAAATTAATCCATTACCTGCCATGAGCCCCATGTGGGGATCTGTTAAAATTAAACTCACTACATGTTATTCCTTATATTTATATTGAATTGCTTACATACATTGCATTTGCAGATGTATATTTTACAACACTTAGCCTTTAAAGTTTTTATTATTAGCTGTAAGAAGGCACTTTCTGTCGTAATTTTACATTTCACGAGTTTGAAAAGTATTTTTTTATTATTTTTAATCAATATTATTTTTTATTCCCTTGGTATCCTTCCCTGTCCCACTATCTATTTACACAAGCCCATTATATAGGTCACTCACTGTTTTACTCTTACCTTCTGTGTGTCAAATTCTCCAGGTCCTCTTTTCTCATTATGTTTCCCAGAAATGTCTGACTCTAAGAATAACATCCCTTTATTTTACATTTTTCTTAAAACTTGCTCATTGTTCACATGCTCCATCCAGGTTATTCTCAGTATCTTTATGTAGAATCACATCTCTGCTACCTTGAGTCTCCTCTTCATCTGTGAGAAAAATGTCTACTATAATTTGAATTGGTTTATCTTACCAACTCTTAATTTAGATTTTTTTTAGTTTTTTTTTTTATTAACACTACAGAATTTTTGATAAAAACAAACGAGATGAAGATACTTGTCTACATGATTTAAGGAATAAACTGAAGGCTCGGAATTTCTAGCAATACATTATGTGTTATCATGAATATCTATCTGAAAAAACATTATTAGTCATTATTAATTTTTTATGCATATTTCTTTGATTTTGAGGATGTTTTATACACAGATATATATTTGATGTTCTAGTTTCTATAAAAATGACAATGGTAACTACTGAAATTAAACATAAGGAATAGATAAACTCCTAAGACACCTGTCTGGGCCAAAAATGCTCATTAAAAAAACTTCGCAGTTAATGGGTAAATGTACCGTACTTACCAATTGCAGATACTTGAAGCTTCACAGTCACAGCTTAATGATTTTGTTCTGTGAAAGTTGAGTATTTCTATTTTTGCTTTTTGATGACTATGTCTTTAATTTTATTTCTATTCTTGCATTAAAATTACTCAGTTTCACAAATTGCATTGAATATGTTAAAAAAAATGACTTGAAGCAATCAAATTTAAGATTTTATTGTCATTTACAGTGCATTTGACACATTTCAGGAAAATACTTTTGGGTATATTAAGGCAATTCATTTTTACATATAAATTAAATTTATTCTTATAATTTTAATTTATTTTTTACAGTAACTAGCTACAGTTATAAAATTTGGTATTATAATGAGATATTTTATTTCAACTAATAGGCACCTCTTAGCTGTTTTAATTGCTCTGTCAGTTGGAATCAGGAATATGCTGACTGTATCCCAGTGTAGAGGAGTAAACTTCCTCCTAAACAGGTTGTGTGTTCACTGTACCGATGTCTACATTTTTGATTTCCATGTAAACAGGACTGATGTTTACCTTTTTGACTCTTGTGCAAGCCAGACTTATGTCTACCCGTCTGTTGTTTATCAAAGCAGCATAATTTGGAAATTTGGAAATTAAATAACCTGGAAAAGTTTCATAATTCATAAACCAAATCTAACTCCTTTAAGCAGAGTATTAGTCTGTGCACATGGCCGAGTGGCTAGAATATTTGCTTTCCAACTATGAGACCCAGGTTCAAAACTTGACATGGTCAATTTGTCAAGATAGTGACTTGATGTTGTTGGCATGTTGTACCACTGGATAGTGCCTGGAAACCAAACCATTGATTGACTCAAGCCCTGTGAGTGAAAGTGGATAGATGGAACTATTTGGGAGCCATCAATGGTTGGGCTAACATGAAGTCACAAGTCATTGTGACTGAGTGTTTGAGAGTACTGGCCTTGTTCAAACTGTTGATCATGCCAGATTATGTGCTCTCTCCTGGAAACTAACTAAAGTCCACTCAGCAGAGTTGCAGTATAATTCACAGATGAGCTTTGTGGGTGTTGAACAAACACTTATGTGTCTGAGCAGGTGTATACAATAGGGATTGGCTATCTGCACTAGCAAAAAGGTATACTCAGATACAAGCAGCCAGCCATTACTTTGTCTGTTTTCAAAACATGAGATAACAACTCCCAAGTACAGAATCAATTCAGTCATCTTAGATACAAGGTCAGCATAGAATGTATCCAGCTATTTAATATTACCTCGGGCAATTGCACCATAGTCTAATTATTCTTTTTGGCTCCTCACATAATGTGTCCCTTACACCTTTTTAAAATAGTTTAAAAATTAGTCTTTCTGGATTGCCATCAGCTGTCTGATCATGTTCTCTTCATTCACAACATTTCAGCAGCAATTTTAGTTGAAGGAAACACAGAATATAGAATGTTATTAATTTGCATCAAAGTCAACAGAGATAAAAATCAGTATTAACTGCAATGTTTCTGACAGATGTGAGCAATGTGATGTTTAGACAAAAAAAAAACAAAACAAACTCTACATGAGATGTGAACAATGTACTCACGTGATGATTGTGAATATGTCTGATATAATATGTCACTACCAACTGAGCAACCCCATTGGAGTGTGTCTGTTCATGCAGGCATAGTAAGTTTGTCTGTGATGACATCAAAGCTGTCTGAATGATTCTTGACATTATCAAAATAACAGCATATATCCTGGAAAGTTCTTGTATATGAAATACTGCTTTATATATTATTCCATACAATTAATTTAACTAGTATCCTTGTCGTTGTTATTTTTCATTTCAAGACATTTTCAGGTATATATTCAATGTTCTTCTACAGTTCCGAGAAAAACCTTGTTCTTTGAATTATTGAGATGAATTTTCATTGTTCTGATTACTTTTTTTACTTTCGGTGTATCTTTCACTTAACCAAATTTGAAGAGACTCTTTCGCCAGATTTTATACCAATGATTGAACTTCTGTGTTGTGTTATTGCAATGAATTATTCTGGTTGATTATTATTCTTGTTACCATTTCCTGAAGAAACAGGGTTTTTTTCCTACTCTTTTCTTTAATATACAAGGGGGAGGCTGAAGAAAGGAATGGCTAAAAATTGTGTTAACAACATTAAGAAAACCAAAAACAACAGAAGAGTTCATGATCCTTCTCAGAATTATTGAATTACTTATCTGCAGCCTTTAAAAAACAAAATGTTCTCAGTAATTAAATTTCAAGTTTGGATCAAAATTTTGTTATTTGGAAATTGTAGCTCGTTCTCATTGGAGACATGGCAGTATTCTTCTTCTATATGCTGTGCCCCTTCAGGACATTTATAATCATGGCTCTCCAAAATTTCCTGTCCTTTGTAGCTCTTAATTAATTTTGCCATTTCTCCTAAACATTGTTCTGCCAAACATTTATACAAGGTTGCTACATGGGTTATGCATTGTTTTCCTCATCTTTCTTGCTTTCAATCTGTTTTGTAAGTATCAAATTTTCCATGCCATCTTTCCTTATGATCTGTCCTAGAAATTTTAACTGTCACTTCCTGATGTCTGTTGTCCTCCTGATTACTCTTTTATCTTCCTGCTCATTAGTAATATTTCTATTCCTAATTCTTCCACACCCAGTAACCCCCTTCTGTCTTAGTGGCTTTACTACCTTGCTTGGGGTGAAATTGATTTAAAAAAAAAAAAAAAGAGATAATTTTTCTTTTTGTTTCCATTTTTTTTTAAATTTAGTCATTGCTAACATTGTACAGTCCATGGTATCCTCAGTATCCTTCTGTAGAACCACATTTCTGTTGCCTCAAGTCTTTACTTCACCTGTGAAAAGGTTGTCCAGTATTCATTGTCATATAGAAGAACTGATAAAAGTAATAACTGAAACAAAACAAAGAAAGAAAATGAGATATACTATTCAAAGAGTGGATCTTGCAATCTCCCTGAAAATCATATTCTTGGAGCTGAGCAGATACCAGCTTCATTATATTAAGATTATTCTGATAATATCACACACACACACATATTCATATATATATATATATATATATATATATATATATATATATATATATAATAAATGGTTAAAAAAATAGTTTGTTTCTTTTTATTGAGTCAATGTTCAATGGATGTAAACTGAAGGAAGCATAAAGGTTTTGACGTGTCAAATAATCTAATTCAGATTCTATCAATTTTTTGGTCCACTTATTAATTCCAGATGCTTTTGAACACAAGATTTTTGTTTAATTTACCATTTCTCATGTTTGTTTTGTTTCTTTTTCTCCTTAAACATTAAGATTGTGTTGATGGCAGAATTCATTGCTTTGTCTAATAACCTCATTAAAGAGTAATTCAGATTTGGTTTCAAGTTTTTCTTTTTCTGTGTCTTCAATTTTAATTTTTTCACAGATGTTTCTTTGAGTATATATTCAGGGGAAAAAATTACCACCAAAGTATGGTATTTACCACTGTATGAGAAATTCATTTAGAAAGAAAAAAATGAGGTAAAAAAAAAATTCCTGTGTCCAATAATAAAGTTTACTAGTTTGACTCTAACACCTTTGTTTAACTTAGCATCCATTCATGACATCAGAATGAAATACACACCCACACACACACATATAATGATGAAATGCATCACAAAAACTTTTCCAGTTGATTATATAAAATTATACAAAATTATATATTATGAATAAAAACTGTAGCCCTTTTTTTAAACAACAGTGAAATAAATTTTTGCAAACATGAACCAATAAAAAACGAATTTATATAAAGAAATAAATATGAAAAGAGTTTTTATTCATAAATTTAGAAACATTTACTAAATTATTAAAATATACAAACCAACTATAAGTAAATCCTTATTATTTAAGATTTAATAAAGTTTGGATCAATTGGCAATTAGCCAATGTTTTCCCAAATATTCCAATAAATAATATAATAAATAGTGTTTATTATTTTTGTTTTCAATTCTCAAGAACAAAGAAAATGTATAAATTCACTTTCATATGTTTAGGTTTTATTACAATTTTAATCATCACTTTTTAAAACAATAAAAATTAGCAAAAAGTGAATGTAGTTAAAATAAAAAGTCTCATAGGAAAAACTGTCCTTTTGACAGTTCATTTTTTTTTTTTTGGTCACGAAAGTCCATGTTTGCAAAAATTTATTTCACTTTTTTTTAATAAAAGGGCTACAGTTTTTATTCATTTGATTTTAAAATGACATCCTTTAAATGGTGACCTCTGTTCAACATACACTGTTGTAGTCAATTTCTAGAGCCTGGACATTTTCAGTAGTTCCAATTCTTTGAAGTCTTTCATGTGGCTTCCTTTTACCATTTCCTGAAAAAACAGGTTTTTTTTTCTTCTATTTTCTTTAATATACAAGGGGGAGGCTGAAGAAGAACCTGAACCTGTGACCCTAGAATTTTCAACCAATAACTATTAATTTTCGATCTGGAACAGCATTATTCTGACATAAGTAACATAAACTGAGCATCCTTTTTTTTTTTTCAGATTCACCAGTGTTAAAAAATGTTTTAACAGCAAATGTACAGTGTTCACTATCAAAGCCATTATGCCAATTGCTGTTATCTGAAAACAAATGCTAAGTCTTTATCTAGATGAAGACACTGTTGCCACTTGCCTAAGTTCACTAGCATGACACATGAGATAATTTGAAAGTACTGAGTAATTATCACTTGAAGGATTTTGGAATCATTGTATATTATGTCCTACCAGCCATCTCTTTGTAATCAAAAGTGTTAGGTGGGCTTGAAGGTAATTAGCCTTTAATGTTATATTTTTATTTACATATAACATTAATCTGGGGTTGTATATTTTTAGTCACTGTGCACATTTTTTATCTTCAATAATTGCTCTGATGAGAGAAGAGTGATAAACCTGTTTGGCTGTTTTTAATCATTATATGTCAGCATTACCAATTTACGGTAATATGTATATTTTGCTACCTCTCTTTTTTGTTATGAATTTCCTTTTAATATGTCTACTTTTATTACTCTAATAAATGAAGCCATGTTCAAGTGATTAAAATGTGTGTTTCTACATCATTTAACAGAGATGTAGTACTTGTCATTGAATAGCCTTAAAATCTAGAGCTTTCTCAAGTTATTTACTGCATTTCAGTTTTATCATTTGAAACCCACTGCTTGAGTCACCAGGTATCATCACATTAACTCTGGGTGGCTCCGCAAGACAGTTGAGATCATGAAATAGATACAGTGGGGCTGTACCTTACAGACTGTAATATTAATGCATTCCAGATGAGATGAAAGTGCAGTCAGATTAAAGAAAAGAAACCTCTGATCCATAAAGTTTCTGTCACCCTCTCTAAACACATCATTCTGTCTTCCTCAGCACAAAGAAATATCCAAATAGTTGCATCTGCTTGTCCCTCTTTATCAGGATGTGCCACTGTCCAATCGAATGATACTTAGCCGTCATTAGTGTCCACTTTAAGAAATCTTGATATTAAAATGATGGAAATGGATTAACGATAGTTTAAGACCTGCTGACGGATAGATCATCTTTTCTTTGCTAATGACAATCAGATGTCCTCGTTTCACTTTCAAATGTGTTTTATATGAGCTGTTTGCAACATTTATAAAGAGGCTTAATAATCTTTCTGTATTTATGAGTATTATGTTATTTCAATCTTTAATACCATCATTCTTTAGGATTGGCTCAGTGGTTAAAAGCCTTGACTGAAAATCATATGGTTTAATGTTCAATCCCCCAACTGTATAATCTGTAAAGCATTTACTGATCTCTAATTTATGCTTTCAACCAGTGAATTACTGAAGTGATCGCAAGGTGGGTTGTCTACCTCGGTGTTTCAAGAAAATCTTTTCATTGTAGTCAGTTTCATTTCAATCTTTATTGGTGAAAGTTAGGCATCAAATTTGCAGACTTTTTGATTGAGTTTATTTTTTTATTTTATGTTTTGGGTCCAGTTTTTTTTTTTTCTTGATTAAAAAAATTGCAATAAAATTATCAAGCAAAAAAACGAATCAGCCATAAGTTCACTGGTCATATCTACATTCAGAATTTTGATGAAAATTCATTTTTTAGCCTACTCTGAAATTGCATCAGAATAAAAAAATAAAAAAAATAAAAAACTAACTGAAAAACTAGCTTATAGCTATATCACATTGAAACACTTGTTCTCATCCACTCACCAAAGTTAAGCAATGTGAAACTTTGTCAGTACCTAGGTGGGTAATCATATGGGAGTACCAGGTGCTGTAAGCTTCGTGGTATAATGGATAACAACTTGGAATTGGAAATCACTGAGTTGAGTTCCAATTTCAGTCGGGTTCGTTATATTCAGTTATGCACAAATACTCTTGGGAAAGGAATGAATCTACCTCTTTTCCCTCAGCTATGGGTTAATTAGCTGGACTTGTATCAAGAAATCATTAGCATCATGACCAAATTGTTACACTGTAAGAATATTTTATGGCTTTAAATAACCTGCTAAATACTGATTTGTTTTTTTTTTACAGCTTATCAATTGGTTAAAAAACTAACAGTTCTCCTATGTTAGGAGGGATTATTAAACTGTTATTTGGTAATGATAATCATCATGCTATAATGGATGAATAAGTAGTGCATTATGGATGCAAGCAAAGGATTTTGCCTAAAAACCATTGGCTAAAAGAAGTCAGTATTTTAAAAAAAATGATGACTCTTTTGATAATGACATTCAATATATTGCATGTGTCATTTCAGTTACCTCATGTTTTCTGAGGGCATTAGGGAACTCTTAACCGCATACATCTCCTTTTCTTTTACTCATTGCAGCTGAGCACTTAATGTAGTCCTAGCATTTAGTGTAATGTCGGTGCAGAGGAGAGACTGTGATATTACTTTAATAAGTATTGTTTTTTTTTTTTTAGCAAAGGATTGCTGAAAAGTTCTTAGCCAACTTTCCTAAATCTGACCAAAATCAAAATTTTGTGTGCATGGAAGATCTTTGTATGTTTGTGTGTGCCAAGAACTTTTTTTAGCAACCCATTACACACACATGCATACTCTCTGATTTATGACAAGATTAAGGACTAAAAAAGATTCCTAAGTTGAAAAATCGTATGATGAATGCCCCTTAAAATGTATCCTCTAAAGATAAGGATTTAAGTCTCCATTTTTAAAAGAGGTTCATTCTTAAAATAATGTTAAAAAAAAAATCAATAAAATTACCATAGTAATTAAATGAGTTATTATTGATATAATGGAATAAAAAAATCATTTATCATCACTTTTTTTTGATGTGACATGGCTTCCCTCTGTCTTTTCTACAAATATTTTCATGGTAACTGTTTTGATAAGCTTTTTTCCTGGTACTTATCCATGTAGTCAACTACTTGAATTTAAGTGTGCAACTAGATTGTCAACTAGGTCTCACCTTTTTACTGTTGAACTAGCTAAACTATTCTAACAGTTTCTTTTCTCACACTTCTCACCTGTGGAACTCTCTTTTGATTTCTTTCTTCCCAGATAACTACAATATTCAAGAATTTAAATGTAATGTCAATCACCATCCTCAGTCTTCTTGAACCCTGTTCTTTTTTTTTTTTTTTTTGTCCTTTCCACTCTCTTTATTCTTATTCTTTTTCTCTCCCTTCTGTGTACTAGTGGCAGTTCTGCTATGCTTGGGGTGAAATGATGTCAAATAAATGACTCAGAAATTGAAATATGCTTTTCAACAGGATCAACTATGTCTCACTTCATCCTGGAATTGATAAAATTTTTGACACTCCTTGACAAAAACAATAACATCCATTGGTTTAATGGATTAAAGTCACCAAAATGGGTTGACCTTAAAACGTGCTCTAATAACTCATTTCATATGTCTTCAGAATTCCTCTGTAATTGGTCAAATTTTAAAATTTTCTTGAAGGACTTGCAGCGCTTGAACTCCAACCTATATGGGCTTGTTCAGCTTACCAGAATCTATTCATAGCCTACATTTTGGCAATTCTCAAATCTATTGTTGCTGGTTGTGAAGGGGCCCACATACTAGTTTCTGGACCCTGAAATATAGGTCCACCACTGGCACTGGATGCAATATAATATTTGAATAATAATTTTAAATTTTTTAGGTCTACCTGTAAATAACCTTTGAAGAAATTAGTACTTTCGATTTCATGCATTAAATATTTTAAAAACACTAAAATACAGAAGACTCAGCCAAAAAGAAAATTTGTATTACAAATGAATTGAAGATTCCAAATTTTGTGTTTAGCAAATCGGTGATTGATGGCGGATGACAAAACAAAACATGCAGTTATAAATGTAGCTTGAAAATAAAACAGTAGTCTAACATGAGTTTAGTAGCAATTTAAGATATCCTTTCTAATAAAATGATCTGTTTAAGCACTGTTTTCTTTTTTTTTTTTTTTTAACAATAATATTCACTCTGTACAAGGCCTGAGGGCCACTTGAGGTTAAGAGCTACAGAATAAGAGACACAGTTTGTGTAGATATATGGGGAAGATAATGATTAACCTTAGATTTCAATAGGTTAAGATTGTAGTGACCTGGGTTTGGTTTGTTTTGTTTTCTGGCATATCAACCTCAATGGGATATTAATGTCAACAAAATTTTTATTGCTGGTAATTTTTTTTTTCCAAAAATGTATTTCTGGTAATATCTCTTTTTTTTTTTTTTTTTTTTTTTACAAAGTATTTCTGGTATTAAAACCTATTTTTACACTTTCAAAACATCCTAATGAAAGGCCTAGCTGTCGGATGTAGTTTATCATCATACCCAGGATGGGTAGTGATCAGGGAAGCATCCACTTGTGAGTTGTTTCCACAGTTGTTCATGGGAAGAAACTGCTCAAGTGGAACTTACATCTAACCAATAGAATACAAAGGGAATGAGGGTGGTTTGCTACAATGGGCGTGGCATGGTGAGTCTTATAAATGAAGGTGAGAACTGGTGGAAATAAAGAATGTAGTTTGTCTGAACACTTTCCATAGTAATAGCAATAGAGCAGCAACTTGTGACATTTCTTCTGTGAGAAAAGGGGTTTTAGGGTGGAAAATAATTTGTTACCCACAAGGATGAAACTTTTGGACTATCAAAACAAGAAAGTGAAGACTGTTCTTATACTTTATTGGCAAAAGTAGTCCATTTTTGGCTTGATATGACTGTTAAGTTAATATACTAATCACAACCAGAACAGCAACAAAGATGTGGACATTAGTCCAAATGTAAACAATCTCATCCCATAAATTCAGAAAGAATTTGGAAATTTCATTTTTCTACATTCCTGTAGTAAAACCATTTGCAATGTATAGACGTTTTATAATTCCTTTCTTTTATCAGTCACCTGTTCCTCTTCAGTACAGACAAGATGTGACATACAAATGGAGGCCGATAACAACAACAAAGATGAGGAGCTTTGTTCAAATGTAAATAATGATAAATTGAAACAGATATTACTGAATACACCTGATGTGATATACAAATAGAGGCTGATAACAACCACAAAGATGAGGATACTTGTCCAAATGTACATAATGATAAATTGAAACAAGATATTATTGAATATATACAGACCTGATATCATATACAAATGAAGGCTGATAACAACAACAATGATGAAGATGCTTGTCCAAGTGTAAATAATGATAAATTGAAACATATTATTGAATTCGTATAGACCTGATGTAATATACACATTGAGGCTGATAACAACAAAGATGAGGATATTAGTTCAAATCTAAATATCGATATCACTTCATGCCAGAAATTCAAGCATAAATGATCAAATCAGTACTGACTTGCTGTGATTTACTAATGGGAGTTGATAACAGCAACAAAGATGAGGATATTAGTCCAAATGTAAATAATGATAAGTCTTCACCCCAGAAATTCAGATAGAAACAATTTTCACTGTCTTTTGTTTATTATTTATGCTTTAGAATAGATTATGAAGCCAATTTTATAAACTCTGCAATATCAATACCATTCCATTTGAAACTCTTAAGAATTATTGATCATAATTTATACCTGGATACTTTCACTGATGCCTATCTACTTGGGATATTTATGGTATTGTGCTCTCTGTGTGACTTAATAAAGAGGGCACATTTTTTTGATGTGCTGGTTGAACAAAATTACGAGTAACTTGATAAATAATGAAAATAAATATAAGCCTTTGAGGAAATAATGACCATTGCTGACAGGAAATCATATTGGAAAATAGGAGAGATCAAAGCGACAGTGTATATGTTAATTCGGAAAAACATTGTGGGAAGGCCAGGTGCAATGAAAGATTTAATGCTGCATAAGTGTCATGAAAGTAATACACTCATTATGCTACATGGCTTTTATTCATGTGGCAATTAGATCACAGTATATATATATATATATTCTGTGTGTGTGTGTGTAATCACATTTTCAGACTTACATATGAATATTTTTTGATCCTTATATATATATATATATATATATATATATATATATATATATATAAAGGGTGTTTCATTAAGCTGGATTATATATAAGGGTGTTTCATTGACGCATCAAACTCAGCAGTAAATAAATGAGTATTATTGGTGAAAATGTATTTATTTCTCTATTAGATCATGTTATTTAAGTCATGGCAATTATGTGTGAAAAATTATACTGCCAAAATGCCTGCTGAAAGAAAATAAAAAAATCATTAGATGCTTAAACTTAATTCACATTTAAAATTGATCCAATTTACTGGAACACCCTTTTTATATATATATATATATATATATATATATATATATATATATATATTATTTCTTTGATAGGCTAACACTTTTGTTCTTCTAGATAAAAATTTTATAACCTCTCTTATAGAATATGTTGAGAGGTAACTAAAATTTCATCAACAAGAAAATAAAGTTTATTTTGTAAATTTTGGTCGGTGTGACCTAGCACTCAGTGGAAATGAGTGAGCAATAATTGAACTATGCTAAATAAAATATCAACAAGATGATATCCCAAGATATGAGCAGTGAAACAAGAACAGTCTACCCCCATAGATTAAATAAAGGATTCAATGTGGAATTCCCTTCAGACTACCCAAATCAATATATACCTGAGGAAGGATGGTAGGAACAATGGCCGAAATATTGTGATATAAACAAAATAGATGAGGATAATAATGTAAATAATGATAACTCCTCATCCCAGAAATTAAGACAAAAACTACTTCCTCCTGTTATGACCATGCTATAAGCTCACTCTGTAACAGTTCACTTTGAATGGCTCATAGGTGAACTTTTAGTAAAATAAAAACTCGACCATCAACCATTTTTTTCTTTTTGGCAATATATAAAGATCCTCTTCAAACATTTTTTTATGTCTGTTTACTGTCTACTAGCAATGACTAACAGAATTATGTGTACAGCAGTGATCAGTGATATCAGTTTTGGCCACGAGAATGTTGTGTGTCAATTAGAATTGAAATATATATGAAAGCAATGAAATCATGTAAAACTCAATGCATGCATTCACAGACTAAGAGCAGACAGCATGAGACCATATTGATGTCAAAGAATGGCACAATCAGTTTGAAGTTTGAAATTTACAACTGTTGCACATTCACCTTACAGCCCAGATTTGGTACCATGAGAATTCTGGTTAGGTTCCTGTAAATCCAAAGACATGTTGAAAAAAAAGTCAATATTTTTGAATTCAGGCTGATGATCAGTCTTAATTTAGCACCTGTACATAATGTTGTGCGTGAAACTTTGAGTCAAGCTTCAGTGAGAAAAAAAATATTGTGTATATATATATATATATATATATATATATATATATATATATATATATATATACACACACACACGTAAAAGACTGAAAAGAATATAAATTCAAACATTCATAACATTAATCTTAAATAAGGGCTCAATACAAGAGTAGAGCAATAGTTATTTATTATAAGCTGTTGCATTGGAACGTGCAAGTTACCACCACAAAAATGCATATTTGTTTCAATGTCTAAAGACATCAGGTGGTGAATGATATCAATATATGTATATATACAATAGTTTCCTTCACTGTAGCATGACTTGGACTTTCATGAACTATTCAATATTCAAGTGTTAAATTAAGACTGTTCATCAGTCTCAGATCAAAAATGTTGACTTTTTTCTACATGTCTTTCATTTACAGGAACCTAACCAGAATTCTCATGGTACCAAATTTTGGTTGTAAGGCGAATGTGCAACAATATCTGTCACAATCTGATGTCTTTAAACGTCAAAACAAATATGCGTTTTTGTCGTGGTAACTTGCATGTCACTACCTTGAAGGTATTTTCAAACATAGATGGTACTTTCAAATCATAGGTCGTCATTCAAGCTAGTAAGTATTAGGTGCTCTACTAAACTTGCTAACCATGTGTGGAATTTAAAAGAAATATCAGCAGGGATCTGATTTTAAGCTGGAAAATTTAAAAAAAAGCAAAGCCTTATAACAACCACAACAATATCTTCAACCTCCACCAAATTAGCAATAATGACATTTCCTGATTCAAAGAACCTTTTGAATCAAAAAATCGAAGTCTTGAGTCATTGCATAAATATTAAGAAATTCCTTTTAAGCATATATGAGGCTGAATAAAAAAATGTACATTTCAGTTAACCCCCACCACCAATATATTTATTAAACCTTTGTTTTTCTTTTCTTCCCCCTTCTTCTTTTTCTCCTTCCTTCTTCATATCCACCTCCTCCCTTTCTATTACACCCAATGTCGTGTGTTTGTTCATTTTTTTTAAAAATAATATAGTGTTCATTAGTTTTTAAAAAAAATATAGCATTAAGAGGTCATTTCATAAAAATCATCTGTGAAACAAAGGTAGTGAATTCAACTGATCTCCTGATTTTTAAAGTTTTATATATATATATATATATATGGTTGGATAGATGTGAGTTTGTGTCCCTGGGTTTCACACGTTAGCGGTCGTCAGACAAATATTGAGCGCTTTCTAATAAGTACCGCGCATATAATATATAAATAATTATACATATATATTTTATTTATATTTATATACACTTTTTCACACATATATATATATATATATATATATATATATATATATATATATATATATTATTATAGTAGCACAACAGATAGTTTCAATGTATGTGTTCTCAAAATTCCAGTGATACCTTAAGCTGATAGTTACTTTTATTTTACTTTTATTTGATATATAAATCTTGATATTGCTTAAGCTTTCAATGAAGATTTGTGTGTCAACAAACTGGCAAAGATATTCCCATTAATCGGCCATCATTTACTCAGTCTATTAAACACATTTAGAGCCAAGAATTATGGGATATAAAATACTTATCTGTACATATTGAGATCTACACAGATAACACCTCCAGCAATTAGCAGTTAATATATATCTGTCGTCTTGCCTCCCCCCCTTTTTTTTTTAGTTGGTTGGCATGGTCCACCTCTCCCCCAGGCAAGATGTTATATTATCTCTCATCATATAAGTCTCATCAGATACAAAGCATTCTCTTCCTCTTCATGATTTTGTTGAAGCAGTCAGAATAAGCCTTAAATAATGTTCTTCAGCTGAGAAAAAGAAACCTACTCTTCTTTGTGAATATACTGGTAAGAATACATTCCAGTTTTGAACAGGAGTAGAGGTTCATCTCTTGTTTCCTGTTTAGAGTTCCGAGTTCTTTCTAAAATCGACCAACTCTATACTTCTAATGTCTCTGCCTGAACTCTGAAATTTTATTGGCTAATTAAATCTTGACCTCTTCAAGTTTAAAATTAGCTATCTCTCCTGTTATCTTGCCCTATCTTCCACAGCTGTACTAATAACTCCACACAGTAACCCTCTATCTTGAGTGGCCCTTGGGCCTTGTATTGTTTCTTAGTACAAAAAAAAAAAAAAGAAATAGATCTATCTGGAAATTATTCAGTCATTTAATATTTTAATATTAAGAATAAAAAAATTATCCTGTCTTATTCCAGTTTTATTTTTGAAAACAGTCAACAAAGTATATTTTTGGGATTACCATCAGTTACCTTCTCACATTCTCTATAATCTTGCCCATGATCTGAAATCTCCCTTTTAACAATGATAGCACTACAGAAGGATGTTGAGAATACCATGGACTAAGTGGTATTCTCAGCATCCTTTTGTAGTTTCTAGAGTACATAATGAGGAAAAAGGGCTTGGAAAATTTAACACTCACAGGACATATTGAAGACAAGGGGAATAGAAGAAAGCAATGAATAACCTAACGAACTTGTGTAAATGGAAGAGATTAGGAGAGATAGCAAAAAGACAAATATTGCTAAGAACTACAAAGGAAAAGAAATGGTGGATCATCCGTGTTTGAAAGGAACACAGCACAGAAAATAAGTAGGGGAAGTAAATCTGGACTCAAGGTGAACTTGACGTGGGTGGTATGATGTTCTACCAAAAATCCTTACTTACATGGGACTTTATTGATGTATTTATTTAGTCATTGTGAATATGGTAGTCACACAGTACAGTCATTTCACTGTCAAGGTGAATGTCTGTTAATATACATGCAGTAAGGACCTCTTCTGATTGTTTTTTTTACAGCAAGTTCCCACAACCAGTTCTGGTAATAATGAAAATGGCTGGATGCTTTCCAAAGAGACCTTGCATACAGGAGATTGATGACAGCACCTCCTCTTCAAAAGAGTATTTTTTCACAATATTTATACATTTGTAGGTTTTATTATGGTGTAATGGAATGTCCCACACTCCTTATTGCCTATATGAACTGACTATATCAGTAGCTATATATAGTGAGCACAGAATATACCTGGGGGTTTGCTTCAGGAATTATTAGCCTGCCACCCGATTCCCTGTCTTTCAGTAGTGTATTCTCTTTTACAATAAACCTCTCTTTCTTCCATCTACATGCATGTTGCTGTTCCTTCACTCAGGTACCACCTCTATCTGTTTGTAACCTTCTTTAAGGATACAACATATTATTTGCTGAAATACTTTCTCCTATCTTTCTGCTTCTTTGCATGTCCATCCATTCTGCTTTTCTCTCCTGGAGTAGACTGTAGTATCTGTTTCATTCTCTGACTTTGTGATCTAGATTCAGCTTAATTTTCTAATGGGGAAATCTAAAGAAAAATTTTAAATTGAAAGAAATTAAGAGAAGCCAAGACAAAAGTGGATGAAAAAAAGTAGGGTGTGAAGAAGGTATGGCAGTGAAAGCTGGACAATCTCACCACAAGTGAAGAAAAGACTTGAGACAACAGAAATGGGGTTCTACAGAAGGATGCTGAGAATACCATGGACTGAACATGTGAGCAACAACATTTTAGAAAAAATAGAAAACAAAACAGGAACTTAGACTTAACATCAGGAAGAGAGAGTTGAAATTTCTAGAACACATAATGAGGAAAGAGGGCTTGGAAAATTTGATACTCACAGGACAGATTGAAGACAAGAGGACAAAGGAAACAATGCATTACCAAGTGAGATTAAGTAAATGGATGGCAAAACAAGGTTTAGGAGAGATTTCTTAATATTTATGCAATGACTCAAGACTTCAATTTTTGAGTTCAAAACATTCTTTGGATCCGGAAAATTTATTAAGAGCTACAAAGGATAGGAAATTATGGAGAGCCAGGGTTGCCAACGTCCTGAAGAGACATGGCACATAGAAGATGATGATCCATGGGCAGTGTTTCAGCTTTTCTCATCACTACTTCATTGTTTATTATTTTTTTTATAAGGAAACATTTTATTAAGAGAAATATTCAATTTCAAAAAAATCTTTTTTTTTTCTTTTCATTTGTGTATTCATTGTAATTTATATTTAATTTAAATTTTTCTTTTGTGCTATTTCAGAGAAAAAGAAAAGGCTGAAATCAAAGACAGGGAAGTGTTAGAAATTCTTCAAATAAAAGATGAAAAAATTCAAGAGCTCAGTTTAGCCCTTGTCCATCGGACTGAAGAGAGAGATGAAATTCTAAAAAAGTAAGTATATTTCTCAATACCTTTCTTATTCCATTAAAGAATTTGAACAGAAACATGTAAATTAGCTCCTTGACCATTTTATAAATTCTTCAAATCCTCAGTATCCAGCCTCGATAGAGTTCAAAATCATTTACATAGTCTTGTGGTAAAAGACTTCTGTTCCACTTCCAACAGACCAACATGGCAAACCTGTTGCTACTTGGTGACTATTTTCATCGCAAATATTCAGATCAGCTCCAAACTTTAGTGCCACCAGTTGAAATATTTACAGTTAGGACACAGCATGCTACTTTGATGGTATCAGCTTACCTTTATTTCTTTCAAGTTCAAAAAGTAAGAAGATTTTTTTACCAAGAATGGTCACCTTTTAGAACAGACAACTATGTGGGTGGTACTCTAAACATTACAGTTTTAACTTCACTCAAGTTTTAATTGTCATCTATTTTACTTATCCTCATAATCTTTACCCAGAATCTTCTCTTGCATGCATACCATACACCTCATTCACACACACACATACATACATACACACACACACACACACACACACATATATATATATATATATATATATATATGTGTGTGTGTGTGTATGAGTTTCATTAAAGACAATTGACAAGGTACAGGTATACCTCATCCTATGTCATTGTTGGTTCCAAAGGTCACAACTTAGGTCAAAAAATGACTAAAGTAGAAATAATCACACTGTAAACTACAAACAAGCACTCCCCTTGCCTATTACAGTATTTATTTAGATGTAAATAAATAAATATACTCCTTAAAACAGAATATCTACTCAAATATGAGTATCCATTTAAAATAACGTTTAAACAAATAAATTAAAAATATATATATAATTATAAATTCAATCTTTGGCAAAAACTGATATTCGCCAAAAAAATAGCTAAATTAAAAGAATGCTCAGTGCAATTTTCATAAAACGAAAATGTAGGGAAAGTTAAGATGTGAAATATCCGAAACACTGACCTTATGCGACCACAGTTTCTACCAAGATGGTTTTGTCAGGCAGCCTTGCCCATGTTTCAGATATCTTATATATGGAGTTCATGGATCAAAGAGGAAAAGCTGTTTTAAGTGATAACACATTTTGGCAAAATGTGTGAGGTTTGGCATCTTCAGGTTGGAATGAAAGATAAAACTTTGTGTAAGGAAAATATAAAATAAAGCTATATATATAAAATATATAAATAAAGCTCTTGATGTCTGCTGGATTTTAAATCAGCCCACTCCAAGTAGATCTGTTTTGTTTTTTTTTCTTATATACTATATTGTGATGCTATTGATTTCATAATGATTAGTGATATTACGTCTGAGCCTGATCTTAGGTATATTGTCAAGTATTATGAGATCAGCACACTCTCAATGCATTTTCTTCTTCGGATATCCTTTTTTCTCCTGACCAGATTGGCATTTATTATTTATTTTGTGATCCGATGTATTACTGAAAACCACTAGTAAGTTTAAAGTGTTGTTATGCAGTATATCACTGTAATGCACTTGTAGTTTTTCTTTGATGATTCTGAATGTTTTACCGATGTATACCATTGGATATCTTCTTCAATTTATTTTTTATATTCCTGCCTCTGGCCTGTTGCTATTTCATTTGATTCTAACTGTATCTCTCATTGTTTTAGACATGTTGTCGATGTATTTTAGATTATGGTTGAATAAGTTATTTTGTTGGTAGGTAGGATTATGTGCCTACTTTTGTCATGGTGGTTGGGATTATTATCATCTATGGATTTTTGTATTGTTCTTCTGTAGATTTTGTAGGCTTTGTGTTTGGGATTTTATAGGAAATAATTTGTGTATTAGAAGAGTTTGAAAGTATTTCCAATTAATTCCTCTACATCCCACTAACACACAGACACAGACACATACATATATATAAAATATATATAATACATGCACTAGTTATACACTCAGAAAGAAATTTCTTGAGAGTGCCACCATTGAATCTTATCAAAATATAAATCTATGCCCCAGTCTTTTTCCAATCTCACCTTTCCTGAAAGAATTACTACTTTCCGAAGGCAAAAAAAAAACATGACCACAAATATGTTAAAAAATAAAACTTTTAAATCCATCACTTCAGCCTTTGAAGATGAACAGCAAATACATGCCTCTTATACCATAACAATCTAATAACAATATTGATTTTAAAAGAATCTTTAAAAGAAATTTTGAATATTACTCACCTACTTTTTGCCAGACTTTGAATTATGACACTTTGTGTCCTCCACATGTTTTGACTGACCTTTCAACGACTTGATGAACATTCATGAATGTTCTCAAATTTAGAAGCCTTGATAAACCAATGACATCATCGCTTTTGTATATAAACATGTGCAGCAAAATAAATTTTACATTACCTTGATGAAATCCTCCAGAGGACAAAATGCATCAGCTAAGAATAGTTTTTCTTCTTTTCTTTTTTTATTCACACACACACAAACATATATATAAATGTTATTTAATTCTGTTTATTATAAACAAAGCATTTACTTAAATATTGTATCTATAAAAAGAATGTTAAAAATAAAAATGTCTTTAAATAATTGTCGAACTTTGTCCGTTTCATAATGTGTGGCGTCATTTGTTTACATTTGATACGCCATGAGCAGACATGACTGTACATGAGAGATTCATGGATGATTGAAGTTTAAAAGCAATAAATTCGACCTTGCTAACCGAATGCTCCTCTGTGGCCAAATCGGTAAAAGGCACATCAAGCTAAATGACAGTTCCGTATAGGATACAAGTTCAAATCCTGTCGGAGGACAAATATTTTCTATGAAAATTTCTTGGACATTCAGGCCGGTAAATGTTATTTAATACTGTTTATTATAAACAGAGCATTTATTTAAATATTTGTACCTATAAAAAGAATGTTAAACATAAAAATGTCTTAAAATATATATATATATATATATATATATATATATATATAATATAGAATAAGAATTATGATTACATTAAGTTAATGATCATTCTCGTCTTGTAAATTGAAATAAAATTTACAAGGATTTTTCAAACCAGTCAATGGATGATAAATTAGAATAAAATGGCCAGACAGATGAAGGAAAGTAAGAAGGGAAGAGAAAAGGAAAAAGAGTGCAAATAAAAACAAGGAAGTAGTGTAAGTCCAGATATGAGGGGTGGTCAGAGGAGAAAGGAAGATAGAAGAAATATTTTATACACAGTAGAAATCAGAAGGTAGTTCAGACTTAAAGAATCATTAACTTAATGTAACCTTAATTCTTATTGTATGAAATATGTTGCTCTCGTTAATCAAAACGTTGAGCTCTATGTGTAAATCAGTTTTAATATTTAATATTTTATTAATAGAATTCACTTGGATTATATACCAATGGATTATTACCTATATATATATATATATATATATATATATATATATATATATGTATTCTAAATTAATTGATTTAAAATATGGTTTTTTCTGCTACACAGTTCTAACCATGTTTCAAAAATGAAAGCTAAAAGCCCCAAATTTAATTTTGTAATTAAATTAAAGACATTAGTTCCATTTCATCCTCAAGCGAATTTTGGAGTAACTTTTAAAATTACTGGGTTTTAAAGACACAGCTAAAATCATAATTCATGTTTCCAAGGTTACAGATGAATCCAGTTTACTAAACGAGGGGTGTCTGGGTGTTCATTATGTCTATATTTTGATGTATCAGTTATCGCTACATTTTGGTAGGAGGTAGGGATGTATTTTTCAATGAAATCTAACATCTGTTAAAAGCGTGTCATCTGGATCTTTTTAAAATTTTATTGTTAATGGCAAAAATTCTTAGGGCATTTTCTTCCTTCGTATATTTAAAGATTTTTGTGGGGTGTTTTGGTTAGAATACTTTTTATTTAACTACGATTTGAAATATTTTTACTTTTAATTTTTAATATACTATATTTCTTTTAAGAACAATTAAATGTAATGAGAATCCCTTACAGTTTGTAGAATTATTATCGCATCAAGTATATTACAATTTTTAAAAATTTTTATATTTAAATATTATTTAAGTAAAATTTTTTTTGCCCTTACGGTAAAAAGAGCTAATTCATTTCTGTTTTAGTAAACTTTATTTATTTATTTAATTACAATTTAAAAAAGTTTAGGTTACAATTAACTTTAATTAACTACAATTTTAATTACAACTTTAAAATATTTTCATCGTTAGTTTTTATAGATTATGTTTCATTTAATAGAAATGTATTAGAATTACTTACAGTAAGTCAAAATTTTTTTCTATATCAAGTATATGTATATTACGATTTTTAAAAATTTTATATTTAAATATTATTTAAGTAAATTTTTTTTTTTTTTTTTTTTTCTTCCAATCACGGCAAAAATAGCTATTTCATTTCTCTGATTTAGTAAACTTTATTTATTTATTTAATTACAATTTAAAAGAAGTTTAGGTTAGAATTCATTTTAATTAACTACAATTTTAATTACAACTTTAAAATATTTTCATTGTTAGTTTTTATAGACTATATTTCATTTAATAGAAGTAAATGTATTAGAATTACTTACTGTAAGTAAAATTATTTTTCCATATCAAGTATATGTCTATTACGATTTTTAAAATTTATTTTTAAATATTATTTAAGTAAAATTTTTGGCACTCACGGCAAAAATAGCTAATTCATTTCTCTGATTTAGTAAACTTTATTTTTTTATTTATTTATTTATTTATATATATATAAACTTAGCAATATATAGTTTCACATATATGTACAAAGGACATGGGTCATTCAATGGCCTACATCCTCTAGCTTTTCGTCATAATTTCATTTTTTGGTAGGTGTTTTATAGGATACATTTGAGTGTCGGTATTACTTTTTGAGAGGTGTTTAGGTAAGAATTCGTATTGACTACAATTTTAAATACAACTTTAAAATATTTTCACTGTTATTTTAGCTGTGTCTTTAAAACCCAGTAATTTTAAAAGTTACTCCAAAATTCGCTTGAGGATAAAATGGAACTAATGACTTTAATTTAATTACAAAATTAAATTTCGGGTTTTTAGCTTCCATTTTTGAAACATGGTTAGAACTGTGTAGCAGAAAAAACATATTTTAAATCAATTAATTTAGAATATATATATATATATATATATATATATATATATATTCTCAATTATATATATATATATATATATTCTCAATTATATATATATATATTCTCAATTATATATATATATATATATATATATATATATCAATTATATATATATATATTCTCAATTATATATATATATATATTCTCAATTATATATATATATATATATATATATATATATATATATATATATTCTCAATTATATATATATATATATATATATATTCTCAATATATATATATATATATTCTCAATTATATATATATATTCTCAATTATATATATATATATATTTCAATTATATATATATATATATATTTCAATTATATATATATATATATATTCTCAATTATATATATATATATATTCTCAATTATATATATATATATATATTCTCAATTATATATATATATTCTCAATTATATATATATATATTCTCAATTATATATATATATATATATATATATTCTCAATTATATATATATATATATATATATATATATATATATATATATATATTCTCAATTATATATATATATATATATATATATATATATTCTCAATTACTTAAATTGTACCCTGGGGTTGTTTCTCATTTTTAGATTATCTTTTATCAGACATTTCATTCCTGTAGGTTGTATGTAAAATATCAAGGAGAAATTTTTCTCATTAAATCTCTTCTGAAGTCTTGCTTAGCAGCTTTCAAAAGCCTTGAGTCTGTCAAGCAAAATATCTGTCACTGTTTCCCATTTTGAAAAAGGATTGCATGACATTCCTTTTTCCTTTCATCTCTTCGGCAACACAGTTCAATCTAAGGAGTGTTTCAAAGTGCAAAAGCTTTGTAATGAATTAATTTTTCTACTGATTATTAACGTAATCAAAATCTAAACATTTCAAGAGATTTTTTCTTCTTAAGACCTCACAAGATAAGTTCATTCAAATAGAACTGATTTGGTCTAATGGGTTGAAATCTGTTAGATTTTAAATTGAGAATCATAGACTACAGTAGGTTAATATAGATGTAAATATCTTGAGACAGTAGTCCTCATTGTGCTAATTAATAATAATAATAATAATTTACAGCCTGCATTATAGATATGTGACAATATTTGTTACCTGAAATAGAGGTGATGCTGTTGTCCAATATGTTCTCTCCAGTAAATGTATTTTTGTGTGCCATTGATTTTCTTATGTATTCTTTTTTCTTTATACTAATGATCACCCAATACACGGCCCAAGAGCCATTCAAGGCAGAGGGTTACTGTGTACTGTTGTATGTGGATAAAAAAGGACATGAAGTGACATTAAGCCTTATCTTGAAGAGGTCAAGATTATAGTAATTGGGAAAAAAATCCTGATGGAAGTCTGTTCTACGAAGCAGCAGTTCATGAATAGAACTTGCTCCTTACTAATGGAATATGAAGGAATGGAAATGATTCACTCTTGTGTATGTGGAATGGTGGTCCTAATTGTAAAGGTCATGGGTGGTGGGACTAAGGAATGTAGCTTTCCAGAATATATGCCATTGATGTTACGATAAAGAAGCAAAGGCTCACTGCATTTTATGTGGGGAAAAAGGGGTTGTTGGATAAGAAACAATTCAGCACCCACAAATCCAATAGAAACTTTTGAATTCTATCAAGACCGGGAAGTAAAGACTCGGCAACTCTACCCCAGATACAGCTGCAATACTCCATTTTTGGTCTGATCTGGTGAAGATAGAGTTTAGTAGGGTATGTCAGGTACTTAATGGAATGGTACAGTGAACCAAACATTTCTGAACACTGACAATGTCTTTTTATTCTTAATGCATTTACAACAGATTTCTATGACAATGATTCTGCAACACTATATTCCTTTTTTGCAAATAACTTTCATATTTCTCATTTGAATTTGTTTAAAATTAGATAGTTTACTCATAGCATTATATCAATTCAATATATGTAAATAATCTAGCATTTCACTATTTACATTGTTCGAACTATCATCCTGATCTTTGTTGCCATATTTATCACAACGGTTCAGCCATTGTACACTCAGGCCTTCTTCAGGTGGTTGGAATGTGAAACTGAACCCTTTAATTTGTTCTAGTTTCATGTGTCATGTCTAATGGATATCAGTTATCTCCTGTTAATTCACCTCTCCAAGTTCTCCACTACCTTAACCACTCAAGAACACATGGCACAGTAGATAAAGGTGTTAGTTAGATCCAATGACAGGACCCAAAAAGTGTGTGTTCAGTACCTGGTTAAGGCAGTGGAGAACTTGGAGAGAGGAATTAACAAGAGATAATTGATAACTGACATCCATTAGATATGGCACGTGGAACTAGAACAGTCTACCCCAGTGAGCGAAATAAAGGTTCAGTTCAACATTCCAAACACCTAATGAAGGCTGGAGTGTACAACGGCCAAAACGTTGTGATAAATATGGCAACAAAGATGAGGATGATAGTCCGAACAATGTAAATAGTGTACATAATACCCTATCTCAGAAATATAGACAAATACTGAATCTAGCATTTCCTCCCTCAATTGAAATTTATTTAATCATTGATATATGAGGTCTGGTAAAAAAAAGTATTGAAACTGTTGCTATGGTAATTGATCTAAATTATACAAATTGAAGCTGCTTATTATAACAATCTCTCGGTCACTTCCATTGTTTGTAACAATGTTTGTAAGGAAAGTGTGTAAAATGCTGTTGTCTCACCGCACCACAGATTCCATCAGTGACCATGGCTTGTGCAGCAGTTTTTGGCCAAACACAACATTCCCAAGGTTTGACAACCCCATATTCCCAAGATCTTGTCCCTTGTGACTTTTTCCTCTTCAAAAATCAAATCACACTTGAAAAGAACAAGATTTCAAGACATTGAGGAAATCAAAAAGGCAGCCACTCGCTATCCCAAAATAGTAATTCCAAGAATAACTCCATCAATGGAAATGATGCTGGATAAAGTGTGTGGCTTCAGAAGGGGACTACTTCAAAGGAGATGAAATACTAAATTGATATGTGTTGTAGTTTTCTTTTTATAGCACCATCCCTGACTTTTTGATCAGAGCTTGTATGAGCACATTTCATGAATATTCTCAGTGTCCAAGGACTGGCATTAAGAGTGGAATCTTTGGTGTTAAACATACTGTTACCCAATATCATAAATGGCAAGAGTTATGGATGTATTGGAGGCACAAAAAGCTGTTATTCATGTATGGGAAGCTGGCAAGACTCAAAGGTAGATAGGGGTTGAGATGGGGTGCTCTTGGTTTACACTTCCTCAGATAACAAGATGAACTTCTTCAAAACAATCCAACTGCAATTCCAAAGTCAAGACAACAGTTATACATGTTGCCAAATTTCAAAACGTTAGAATGATGCTGGTATAACTGTTTCTCAATCCACAATGCACCATCAGCTCAGATATAACAGCAAAATACTGATTTTTAAGTCACTACTAATTTTAAGCAGAAACAGAAATATTTAATCTGTGTATAGACTGTCAAAGTGGATCTGCTGATCAATGGAAACGGTTCATTTTCAGCGATGAATCAAAATTCTTCCTTCGATGGTCATGGCCTCCACATCTGGAGAAAGTCACGAGATATACTATACCAAATGCATAAAAGAATGATTGAAATTTCTTTAATTTGTGAGGGTTTGAGGTTGTATGTCTGTCACCGATTTTGAAAAGATCTCTTTCTTGAAAATGGCAATACTGTTGTCTATCTGGATGTCCTCGATCATTTCCTTATTCTGTACATTGTAGAGGGAATGATGACTTTATCTTTCAATTATGTACTCACTCCCCTCCACACAGGGAAATCTACAAAAGAATGGCTGAGGAAGAAGAGGGTACCTTTTCTTGATTGGCCTGCAAATAATCCGGATGCAGATCCAGTGAAAAATTGATGGGGAATCATCAAGAGGAGTTTAAGGGGATACTCTACATTAAATCTTGTAGAATTGAAGTAAGTCATTATTGAAGTTTGGGTATCAGTAATATCCGAGGATTGTCATATGGGAATCAGCTAATGGCCACAGTCAATGAAAGAAATAGTAAATACAAAATGTGCTATAACAAAGTACTAATGTATTAATAGAATTGTAGAGTTAATTGTAATTGACAGAAATGTCCAAGAAACAGAATCGACAAAGTTTACAATAAACAATACCAGGAAAGGAACAGGATAAAGATAATATTAAGCAGCAGATATATATATATATATATATATATATATATATATATATATATATATACATACATACATACATACACTACAGTTCAAAAGTTTGAAGCCACCCCTAGAGTTAGCATGGGATGAACTTGATATAAGAGTGAAACGTGAAACATTTCCATCCCAAAAATGAAAAAGAGCTCTTACAATCATTTGGAAAAGAATAGAATCAGTTATCAAACTTATACTTTGAGAAACTTTTACAATGAATGCTAAAAAATTTGTGTTGCAGTAATCAAGGCTAAAGGAGGATGTTTTGATGAGAGCAAAATTTAATCATAAAAATGTTTTTTTTTGTTTTTATAAAATTTATAATAAAAAATCATGTCTCACTTTTTTTAAACCATATATAAAATCCAGGGGTTGCCTCAAACTTTTGAAGCATAGTGTGTGTGTGTGTGTGTGTGTATATATATATATATATATATATATATATATATTATAATAATATTTTTTGTTTAAAAATATGATTCCTTCGCTACATAAGAGTTCTCATGTTTCAAAAACGAGAGCAGAAATATCCAAATAATTATTAAAATTAAGTTGGATTGTGGTGTTTAGTCCAGTTTCATCTTCAAGCAAAATTATAGGAATAAGCTATTTGTCGGTTTTAGGCCTGGTCATTTTGGAATTCGTTGTTGTGGGAGTGGCTAGACTATTTTCCTTCGTTAAGTGGTCAGAGAGTTAATTCTTATCAATAGATTCATCATCTTCTAAGAGGCTTTTTTTATCCATCACACCCTGTATATTAGTATTTTATCCCCACAAAAAAAAAAAATTATTATTATAATATAAGCTCTACTTCTGTATGGAGCACTGTCTTCTTAAAAATAAAAAACAAAAAATACTAAGGAACCCCGGATTATGCACCCAACGTGTTCTTTTCTATTTTCTGCATACCTACGCACTTATACATACATACATATATATATATATATATGTGTGTGTGTGTGTAAGAAAACAGTAATACAGCAAAAAGGTTCACAAACTAAGAATAATGTCAATACACAAAAGGGATACAGACAAGTCATTACAGTGTTCTGAGTTCAAAATAATTATAAATACTTGTTGCAAAACAAAATCCTTATATATTTGCCTTGATAAAGTCCATCAGAGGCTGAAACATGTTTGCTAAGATAAGTTTTCTTTTTGTCTTTATTCATATTGTCCTTTGCCAGATTTTAGACATATATGAAATTTTACACACACACACACACACACATTTTTTTTCCATGGAATGCAGAGTTACTATAGTAAGATATGAGACAGGAGTTCTCAAGTAATATATGTTGCAGAAGCAAATAATTCCATATTTTTTTTTTTGTGGGGATAAAATACTAATATACAGGGTGCGATGGATAAATTGTCATCTTCATTACTCAAAATGACAATAACACTGACATCTCATTTTAACAAATATATTTACCAAAATTGTACAAAAATATCTTGAAATATTAATGACTAAATTTATTCAATAAAATTGCCATTGGCCTTAACCACAGTCTCCAGACAACTTTGGAATCTCCTGCAACTCTTGTGGCTGGTCTCCTTGTTTAATTTGGTGAATGTTGCCATAATCCTTGCCTTCAGTTCATCTTTGGTTTTTACAAGGAGTTTTGTTGGTCACTCTCTCAACTGTGCCCCACATGTAATAATCAAGGGGTTGCAGTCTGGGGAGTTAGGTGGCCAGATGTAAGGGGTCATGTGGTTGATATCTGATAACCATGACTGTGTTGTCCTACTTTTGTGGTATGGTGCAGTCATGTTGCCAGTCACATTGTCTTCCAACAGCCACCCTCTTGACCCAGGGCAGCCCTACTGCTTCAAGGCACTTAATTTAGGCCTTCATTTTGAGTCCGAGGCCCTGTGGAAAGATGAATGTAGGCATAATGTCATCATCATTAGTGAATTCTTTTAATATTTGCTGAGCTGATAGACTTGACCAGATTAACAAAAAGTATCAAAATACTGAAGTCTATTGTATCATAATTACATTTCAAGAATTGTTAAGTAAAACCTTGAGTGAGCAAAAGAGAAAAATAAACCTTCATAAATGTAGGTTTCTCATTGATGTATCCATCTTATCTACTTGTAAAATCACTTGGTAAAATACTGAGCTTACTTTAGCACAAGGCCACTTAGTGAGGACTAAACTTGGTAATGGACACTTAGTGAGGATTGAACTCATGACTATAGGTCTGCAAGACTAGTTTGCTAATCATTCAATGATTACTAAATGTAATGGCTCTGTGGATAAAAGCGTTGATTGAAATAATCTGAAAATTGATTTGACTCAAAAAGTTGTGGGTTTAATATTTGGCTATATTAGAAGGAACAAAAACTTAGAGTTGAGATACTAAAGAGACTTAATTGATACTGAGATAGCCAAAATAAAGGCATGGCACATGGAATTAGAACACTATATCCACATGGACTAAATTAAAGGTTTGGTTTGAAATTTCAGTGTATATTTAACAGTTTCTTTTTTCACACTTTCCAGACAAATTTAATCAGCAAAAATTTAAATGCCGTATCAATCGCTATCTACTGTCCTCCTCAATAATATTTTGTCTTCCTGCTCATTGTTAATGCTTCTGTTGCTAATTTTTTCATACCTAGTAACCCCTTGTGTCTTAGTGTCTTTATTGCCTTGCATGGGGTGACCAATAAAAAACAAAATCACTTGAAGATGGAAATAATATGAGGACAACAGTCTGAATGATGTAAATAGTGTAAATACTTACAAAACCTCATCTTAGAAATATAGACAAGCATAGCTTAGTTTTACACAAGATCATAAATATTGTGCTTCTACATGCAATATATCACTTGCCTTTTTGTGCGGGATATGATACATTGACCTCATTTAAAGTGAATGAAACATATGACAACATAAATGTATGAAAAGTTCAAACAAAACCCAAAAGTCTTTGTAGAAAAACACTTGCATATATATATTTTATATTCAGAATTGTTAATACAAATTTAGCATGTATCTACTTCTAAAAGCCTTTTGCAGTTCAGATATTTCTTATCTTTTATTTTTCTAGACAGGTGAATGCTCAAAATCAAGTTGCAATTGTTACATTGTAGTAAAAGGATATTTAGTCATTTATGTCATTAGGATGATATTCTGGATTTCAATATCTTTAAAATTTCTGGAATTGAGATCCATAATTCTTAGAAATTTCTATTTTGCTGTGCCAAATTTCTGGGATGAAAAATTATCAGTATTTACATTATTTACACGCAAACTATTTTTCTCATCTTTGTTGTTGTTATCGCATCATTTCATCCATTGTACCCTCCAGCCTCCATCAGGTGTATAAAGATCCAGGTAACTGATAGGGAGTTCCAAAATGAGCCCATATTTTAGGGTATCTCGTCTAGTACTTAGTTTTAGTACTGCTCAGTTATTACTTGCCTTGTTTCGACTGAGTCCAAGTACGAGGTTATTCAGATTGATATACACCTGATGAAGGTCAGAGGGCACAATGAAAAGGATAGCAACAACAAAGATGAGGACAATAGTCTGCATGTAAATAGTGTAAATACTGTGCCAAATGTTTGGTAGTTTCTTCTTTGACATTTATTTTTTGTTAAATTAAAAATTTTGTAACCAATTTCCTTGCAATTGTCTTCTTGATGACAGACAGGAAACCCCAAACAGAATAATCAGCTTTTTTGAAAGACAGTGAACGGACTGCTGTTGCTACAACAAAAAGAAAGAACAGTGCCATTTCGGGTTAGGTAAAAGTTTGGAATGAAGTGAAAATATCTCAATCAAAACAAAAAGTCACAAAAAAAAAAAAAAAAGAAAACATGCCACCTCCCAGAGCTTTGTCATAGAACACAAAAAACATCATACAGAAAATATCATCAGTAATGTAATGCCAAACTAAAGCGAAAGGCAACATGTCTGAAGGTAATTGGTAGGGTCTGAATGTTAGGATGAAAAGGTGGAGATGACTATGGTTAATTGCTACAGGTTCCTGTCAAAATGCAAAAAAGGAAAGAATAAATAGTTAAGACTGGATGATCCTGCTAAAAAAGCCAAGTCTGTAAGCTAAATGCCCCCCCCACTTTTCAGCATGTATTATCAGCACCCCAACAACATACCCAGCATAAGCTTAATTACTGAGTTCTTATCAAGATGTTGGAATGTCACTTGCTCGCCGGGTGGCTCCCTTTAGAGACTCTGGCTACGCTGCAGGGGACTATTTACCTGGCATTCATCTAAATCTTTGTTTGTCCTGTCCGATATATCTACATTTTGAACTTAACTCATGTGCTTTTATTTTCAGTTTTATGAAAACCAAATGGTGAGCTATACCCCACCCGCTTTTGTGGGGTTAACCAGAGCTGGGGACTGAAGAAGTGACATATAAATACATAACTTATATTTCACGGCTCAAGGTCATACTTTCTAGTCAGGTTGAGAACTTTGTAGCATATATATATATATGTGATGTGCTAAAAAGTTCTCAGCCCTACAAAAAATTAAGTTGGGTTATTTGTTCAGATGCCTTCTTGACTGTTCTTAGCGGTATTTAATTGATTACGAATTGTTTTGTAATACGTCAAGAAGGAACCAACAGTACTAAGCAAATCTGCATTGCTTGAGTGTAACCAATAATAAATAAGGAGTAAAAAGTTAACAACACTATAAAATAGCTAAAAATAACTGCATTTGGATCCACAATTATTCCTATTCAGTAGCCTCAAGAATAATTTCAAGCATAACTCAATAACTGTTAGGATAATACAATAGACCTTGCTACCCATAATGCACCATTGATCAGCATATATAAATAGTTGAACCATATCTATATTGTTTGAGAAAACATAGCATAGCACCCAAGTGATATTCTACATTTTACAATCAACCATTATAAAACCCTGTGTCCTAGTGGCATTGCTTGGGATTAAAAAAAGGTATGGAAATGGCTAATTTCAACATTACCATTTGATGTCATATAAGGGCTGTTTTTATATGGAGTTAGACTAGATACATCTCACTTTCCACAGTATGTGGGCAAATATTAGCCTTCCAGAAGAAATACTTATTATACCCAGTTGTCAATACTGGCAGATAACCCATAAAGTTGAGGTAGTTGACTCTTTCTGTTCAGTCGGTGACATAAGTGTTAGTAGTAGTATTATGTCTGCCATAATTGTTAGATCTTAAACTGGAGGAGTTTAGAGTAATTATGCAAAAACAGAAGAACTATTACACCATTTGTTGCAATGCAAGCAATGTGTACAAATGATCCTGTGTTCATAGTGTCTTCACCAGCATTGGTGAATCCTGGACAAATTACGCCTGGCACAAAATGATTATTCTATTATCAGGTGGATATGCAGTGTCACCTCAGCTGACAGATTTAATGTGGTAGTATTGTAAATGTCCAAAACATATGATAGTTGAACCATCAGGATGTGTTACTGTTGGTTCAACTATCATATGGTTTGGACATTTACAATGAAATAATTCATGTTTAAAGCAGTATATTGAGCTGAACATTGGTGGAACTTCTGGCAAAAGACAGCTGATGAAATTGTATTCGTTTGTCTGTCCCCATCAGATGTTGGAGTCATTTTGAGCTTGATTCTGTCATTTTCACTTTTTTCTCAAAAGCACACACACAGAGAGTGAAGATAAAAAATGTTTGCCACCACAGCAATAAATTAACCCCCTCCTGTTCTCGTTTATGTCAAGCAATGTTACTTAATATTATGGCTATCTGCACAAAATCTCCATATAAGAAGGTGATTTTTAGGATATTAATTTGAAAATTTGAACAACAGTAATAATACTAATGGTAATATTAACCATTTCCTTACAAGGAAACATTCAGCATTCATTGATTGAGCATTTAAACTTGGTATCAGTTAAAATTTATAAAATCTTTCTCTTACAAGTTTTTTTCAGGAAAATAAGTTTCCCAAGTCCTGCCAGTGTTAATGCTATTCACAGTATTGATGGAGATTTCCTTCCTTGCCTTTTATTTGGAGTACAGTGGAACGTCAGCTTCTTGATTATGTCATTATTCTCTTTGAGTTACAATATCCATCTTAGTTGATGCTGCTGCTGAAAGTACTCAGGTGATGTGGTTTCTGTTATTTGGTACAGTTCTTTGTTTGTGATTAGGTAGTGCTAGCACACAAGATTTGAAGAAAGATGATCATCATTACAAACATCTACATAAGCTTTTTGTGAGGTGGTAGAACCACTGATCTGTAGTAAAAGTCATTTTGTCATTCCTAGAAGCTTTAATAGAAAAAAAGACTAAAAAATATCATTATAATGTTGCTTGTTCCTTAGTTATACGAGGGAGTTAAAACTTGGAGTAAATAATTATAGACCCCCACATTATATATACAAGAATATACTCATTAAAAAGAGGAGCAGCAAGACATAGGAAGAAGGAAAATGAGTATTATTTATCATTTGGTTGTCATGTGGTGTTGGAGACACGAGAGACAGTCATACTCAGTAAATTTGTGAGTTTTGGGTTAAATATGGATTGGAATCTGACAGAATGGTAAGATAAAGAATAAGCAAAGTATATACAGTCTTTCTCATATGTTTTTTTTTTTATAGATGTGTGTAATTAGTGTCCAGATAATTTAGTTGAAAAATATAAGAAATAGCAGGGTTTTTCTTACCTTAAATTTTTATTAAGTGTTAAAAGATCAACATTAAACAATTAAAGATTACTGAGTGTTAAAAGTGTTACTGTTATGGCCTGAAAAGGAAAAAGAAATGTAATTTTTGTTGATGCACTTGTTAATGACCTGTCTGTGTGAACTGTTTGTCTGTTAAAGAGAATGTCACATGTTTGTCTGCATAGAGAAGAAAAGTGGTGTCAATCCTCATTGGTTTAGAATAAGTGAATCAATGATAATTATAATTGTTATAATTATTTTATTGATACTATAATTAATTTCTATTTATTTATTTTTTTTATGGACATAGAAGTTAGTACCTACATTATGTCCTGCCTAAACCTCTCATAAATAATAAGCTATTCTGTTTCGATCTTGAAGACAGTAAAGACACATGAAAGACACTGGTTTCAGTGAAATAAAGAAAGAAAGAGAAGATAGAGGGGGCAATAACGCTCTCATGTGTTTAATGTCTGCTTCAATGAAATGGAAAATCTGCATTCATGTTTATAATTGTTATTGTAATATTCTAGTTGTTAACATCAAATGTTTTACAAGCAAAAGGGAAATTTCCATGGGTTGTTTTAGAGTTGCCAAACTTGCAAGAAGTTTATTCAATCATTAAATTAAGAGTTATGATTCACCAGAAAATTCAAATAGTAAAAACTTTCATGAGTATTTCTAGTTTTAATAAAGTTAACAGATTAAAATATTTAATCCGTACTTGAATTAAAAATTTGGATATCTGAACTTGAAATGTTTTTAATCATGAATTTCCAACAGAAACAAAAGATAGTAATCTGAAATAACAAAAAACAAAAGATTCCATAAAAGATATAATATTTTCTGGAACCAATGTCTGCAATAAAAAGTTTTGTTGGATCAAATTTAAAAGTAGAAGCCATTTTACACAAATGTATATGCTATGCATTGTTTTGCTGATGTTAATGTGACTTCTTTATTTCCTTTATTCTTTCTTACCTCGTAATAAAAGACTGTCACCTTTTTTGAGTGTCATTAAATGGAATAGAAAATTCTAATAATAATGTCTTCATTGATTAATGGTCATTTTATTCCAAACAAAATAATATTCAAATTTTCAGATGTGAAACCCATTCTTGGTAGCAACTTGTTCCTTTGATCAGGTACAAATTCTATTCAGGCAGCTGTTGCTTTGTAGAACAGATTCCCAAGAGGATGCTTCCTAGACAACTACAATGTTGGTCTCTTTAAGTTCAGAATCAACTCATATCTATCCTACACATCCTCATACAACAATTTCACTTAGTAACCCTGTACCTTGAGTGGCTCTTAGGCCTTGTATTGGGTAAAATAACAGTAAATAAATTAAAAAAAAGAAGCAATGGAGAGTTTCTTAAAGAGTCAGTTCTTACAAGAAAAGCCCCTGTACAAATAAACTATATATTTGCACTGTTCTGTTTCATATGTACAAGATGGTGTCAGAAGATTTTCTGCACAAGACCTAAAACCATTAATATTCTATTATTCCACTAAATACATACTGTGTTACAAGATGCTAATTTGCATCAAATAAGAATGAACATTTATACATTTTAATTACTAATGGATAACAATAGATATTTAGTTTGGTTTGTTTTACGGCATATCAACACCTCAATGGGTTATTTAATGCGAGACAAAATTCTTATTGCTGGTAATATTTTTTTTTCAGACATGTATTGCTACTAATATTTTTCCTTCAAAAAAAATCTATTTCTGATAATATTTTTTTTCAAAATGTATTGCTGTAAAGTTTTTTGCCTAAAATGCATAGCTGATCATAAGGTATTGCTGGTAATAATTTTTTTACAAAATATTTCTGGTATTAATGCCTATTTTTACACTTTCATACTGTTATGACCCCGAATTGTGGGTTAACTATTTGCCCATAGCTTGGACCCTAACAGGTACTACCACCCCAGGTCAGGGTGGACTTGGGAACACCAGCAATTAAGAGTTGGTTCTATGCTCCTTAAAACCTCCTGATCAGAGGCTTTGCTGTTGAACATAATTTATCATCTTACTCAGACGTAGATATATTTTATCGTCATACCCAGGATGGAACAATAGATGTAAAACATGACCGGTGATTACTGGTAGATTGATACATGAAATCTGAGGATGCATGACCCCCATCTTGAAATCCTTTTTCTCCGATGTTGTCCTAGAGAGTACTGATCAAGGGTCTTGGTTCGCATTTAGTGAGTGAGTTATCTCCCTTGATATTACAGCCATCCTAACAATAAGATGGATAAGCAACAATCCATATGGATGACTCCAAAATGATTTTTGCCACATTTGCTGGATCATCATCTGAAGCTAGCCTTGTTTGTCTGACAAAGCCTTTCAAGACTTTTGTTAAGATTTGTTGAGCTTCAAAAAAATTTGATTCAAAAACATTGCTCAAATTAGTCAGCCATTATGAAGATTGTTTGAATCATTTCATCACAAAATTACAAAATCTTGTGTAATAATTGCACATAAGTAGATAGTATGTAGCACAGTAGAGTAATGGATTGCGGCTCAAATGAAGGAATCGGAAAACTGACTTCAAACTGCTGTTGAGTTCATTATATTCACTTACATGCTAATATACTTGGGAAAGACATGAATCCATCTCTTCTCTCTCTCTCCAGCTATTGGTAAATAGCAGGACAGCCTGGATTCTATAGTCTTGGGTGGTAACCAGTCTAGGAGAAAGAAAACTCTGATTCAAAACTGTATATAACCCTGGTGAAGCACATACTATACAGCTTGACTCAATAATCACGAGTAAGGTTGACAAAGCATATTGGCAGACTAACTCGCTAGGCTAGGTACCAATGAGTATTGCTGTGTACACATTTCCATTGGAGAAAACACTCACTACATATACAATCCATGAACTTTCCAATTTTGTCTTGTCTCTTGATATAATACAACTGGTATTTTAAAAACAATTTTCAATTAATGTGCTTAGAAAAATTTAATTAATTCAAGTATAAAGTTCAAGGTTCAAAGTATTTTTCTTCTTTTATATCCTATATTACTTCAAAACATCTGTGATCATGGCTCTTGACAAGTTCCTATTCTTTGTAGCTCCCAATAATATTTGAGAAGGCATGATGGAGTAATGGCTAGCAACTCAGATTAAGGAATTGGAGAGCCGAGTTCAAATTCTAGTTGAGTACATTCACTTATGTGCTACAAGATGCTAATTTGCACCTTTGGGAAAGGTATGAATCCATCTTTTCTCTCCCCAGTTATGGGTAATAACAGAACATACTGGGTCCTCTAGCCTTGGGTGGTAACCAGTCTAGAAGATGACGCTGAATTCAAACCAGATCGTTCTATCTGGGAATCGCTAGTGAATCCAAGCTTTACCAAAACTGGATTTGCGTGTATGAATGAAGACGATTTCTACTACACTTTGTTAGGTTTCGTTTGAATGCAGCTGGTTCTTTTGGCAGAGCTGCAGATCAACTGACCAGGTGATTGCTGGAACAAGCAGGTAGATCAGTAATATTTATCCTCTCACCATCCTTCCCAGTCCTTGTTCTGCTTATCATTTACATGACTCTCCACAACTTCTTATCATTTGTAGCTCAAGACAATTTATATCCTCTTACTATTCCTCCAAGCCTTGTTCTGCTATCCATTTACATGGCTCTCCACAATTTCCTATCCTTTGTAGCTCAAATCTATGTTTTCTCTCTTACTATTCCACCAAGTCCCTGTTCTGCCATCCATTTACATGAGCTACGTTTCACAGTGTTTCCCTCTCAATATATTTTACAAGTGTTGAAATTTTAGAGTAATACATAAAAATAATAGTATTCATAACATATTTAATATAGATAATTCATAAGAATTTAATTAAAGCATTACCATTTCATTGTAGAAGTGATCATGGATCTCCGCACTTTCCTATTCTTTGTAGCTCATCAAATAATTATGAAAGCCATTGTATGTTAAACAAAGTGAGCTGAACCATAAGGCTCCCAGTGAGGATCACATTCAGTATTCTCATGAACTGTGAGATGAGTTTGTTAACTATGGCACAGGGAGATTTTTTGAAAAAAAATATTTTAGTATAACACAAGGCCATAGTTAAAAATTAAGCTCAAAGTCAGCATCATGAGTTACCTTGTGAGGAACAAACTCACATGCATTAACTTGCAAAACTCCTATTCTAATTGATGCTCTATTGGCATTAGAATGTGAGGGGGGTTCTTTTTTGTGAGAGCATTGATACTTAATTATACTGGGGCCAATTTACACTGTTTTGTTCTCATATAACTTAGGGTCAGTTAAGAAAAATCAAATGGTGAATAAAAGAAATTCCAGTGAATAAGTTTGATCTGAATAATCAATCAATGAGAATCTTCAATAAGAGAATTTTTGTCGAGTTGTGCTTTTCTAACATGACATGATCTGACCTGACCTGACTTTGCAGGTTTGTTAAGCCTCTTCACTTTAGAAGCTATTGTTTTTTTTGGTCTTTCCTCTTTAAAAAAAAAAACCCACTGATAAACACAATAATACATCACCCATCCCCACTGCCTGGAAAAATTGTTTTAATGCTGCATATTCCTTGCAACAAAAGACAAGTTGGATGACAGGAGTGGGAGGAAATGTCCAGGGAACAAAGTCTTTCAGTTATTCTGCTGATGTTCAATGCATATTTTTTTTTTTTTTTTAGAGTATTTAAAAAAAAGTCATCTTTTAGAGGACACAAGAAATGATAGCTGCAATGTCAACAAGCATTATTATTGTCGTCACCTGCTCATGGAATTGTCTTGACATTCCTGAAATTTTCCTTAATATCCAAACCCTCACCTCTGACACCATGATCCCCCACCAGCCAAACACAAAGTCCTTCTCTGATGTGACCTCAAATTCCAGGGACAGGTGTTTCAAACCCGAGCCTCTATCCTGTCTGCTCTGTTTGAGGTGATCCAAGTTCACTTTCCTGATTGTGTTGTGGGTTCATTGAACAAGGCCATTGTGTGCCTTTCCTGCTTTGTAGGTGGGGGTTGAGTGTTTGCAGGAATGGAAACCAAAGAATTGCCAAGAGGTGATAAAAGCCACAAAAGACAGAGAATTAGCAGTTTTTGCTTTATTGTGTCTCTTAGTAGCACAAAAGAGAAGAAAACTGGAAAAATTTTCTGTCAGAGGCAAAATTGGTTCTTTGGGGTTGAAACACTCAAATATTCTTTGAAGTTAGAAGATTAAATATTTTTTTTCTACTACAGACTATTTGAATCATTAGTATCATCTTGGTTGTTGTTATTCTAAAATTTTAACTAGTATGTTCTCTAACTTTCCTCATCTTAGGACCCTTGAGTTTTAGCTCATAATTTTTTATCTCTTTAATATAGTGTTTCTCAACCTTTTTAAGTAATGGCACACCTAGGAGCAAATGAAAATATCATGGCACACTTAGGAAAATTTTAAAAGGGAGATGCATTTACATTTTATGGAATAAACCATAGATTTAAAAAAAAAAAAAATATGCATCAAATATGAAATTACTTTGAATATTAAATGAATGTTAAAACAAAGTATTTAAAATAACATAATCGAAGAATAGTTAAAAGAATTATTTGAAAAAGTTTAATACTTATTCATTTATTCAAATATTAATGCTGTACCATTACTACTTCTTCACACACACACACACACACACATACATATATGTAAGCTGTGACAGTGTTTTGTGGCACAATTAAGAGGATCTTGCAGCACACTAGTGTGCCATGGCATGGTGGCTCAGAATCAATGCTTGTATACAATAACATAAATAATTTTTAATGTTTAGTGTATATATATATAAATATATATATATATATATATAAATATATATGTGTGTGTGTGTCATCCACAGACAGTTTTGCTGTATCACAGCTCTTAAATGTGGCTAGACATCCAATTGCTGCAAGCCGCCATCAAAACCCAACCAATTTGGCATGAATATATATATATATATATATATATATATATATATATATATATATATATAGCATATATTTTGGCAGCATGTTTTTATCAAGACATGTCTCATTGAATAATTTAAACAAGTTTTGTCTACTTACTTTCGATAGGATCTTTTCATAGACAAGCTTCTTAGTACCCTTATAAAGAAAGAGAAAAAATTACCATGTTGATAGATATTCATTTATTTTGAGTACTTTTGACATTAGCACAATGTCATCATCAAGGCATTGATTTTTTCAAACTTGGTTACATACCCTGAAAGCGACTGAATCAGGCTCGATAACATTTCAAATTCTTCTTTGGATTTTATCAAGAATCTCTGAATACATAGCAAAAGCAATCACACTAGATGTGGCAGCAATATTTAATGCATGGCTGTATGGTAGACTTAGAAATCTGTGGAATAGATTCTAGTGCAAAAAATTGTATGACACACGGACTCAACTTCCTTAATAGCACAGCAAGTAAATGATTCAGTATAATCTTTCTATTTCATGTCAGCAGAATATGTTAGCTCAAAAAAAGGCTCAATTCGTCACTCTTTTGGAGGTTAACATCACTCATGCTGATGAAAGGCAAACTATTCTCTAAAATGATAATGATATTAGGTTGGTGCAAAAATAATGACGTAAGAATGTCGTTTTTTGACGTTAAAAAATACATCAAAAAACGACATAATTACGTCATTATTTTTGCACCAACCTAATATTAATGGATCAAAACATAAAATCGGCATGAGGAGTTCAAATTTGAGTCTGCAGTTTGCTGCATTGAAATACTTTTGAGAAAGGTATAAATCCATCTCTTCATCTCCTCTAGCTATGGGTAAATTGTAAGGCAGACTGATCTCTTGAGATTTGTTTGCAACTAGTTGACAAGAAGGACAACTCTGAATTCAAAACTGTGGGAACTGAACTTGGTATAGTGAATCTGGGCCTCTATGCTCTGCAGGAAATCCTAATAGATCTGAGGAGGACAATAGAGGGTATAAAACATCAGTATTTTTTTTTTCATCTTAAATTTATTTACTTTTCATTGCAAGTACTTTGGACGGTTTATGTCTAAGATTAAATAATGGGGACAGAAGCAAAAGACTTTTTATCCAGTGGGACTTAAACTTGTATCCTTTTGTCTCAGAGAACCTGGTTAATTATACCAGCTGCTCCATCAATTAATCTACAAGAATTCTACAGCTGACAGAAGAACAGATCTACCCATGTAAAATTGACTATTATTTTCTTTTGATTATTTAGTAACTTTTTAGTGTATTTATGTACACTTGTAGTATTAATAGTAATAATATTGTTACTATTAATACAACTTGTTTTTTGTGCTGTGTCCTTTCAGAAGGTGGACGATCATAGTTCTCCACAGTTTCCTATTCTTTGTAGCTTTAAGCATCATTTGTACCTTTATCATTCCTCCCATCCATTTATCAGGTAGGTTATTTGCTGTTTACTTCTACCTCTTTTCCCTTTCAGCATGTTTTGTTGGTGTCCTATTCTCCAAGCTCTCTTTCCTCGTTAATACTACTTTCTCCCTGATTTTTTAAAAAAGCTTTTAAACAGTGGTTTACAATGGTTCTTTAAAGAATTGAGGATCTGAACTTCTTACTTGTCAAAAATTATATTTACCTTCTCATTTGCTTTTTCCTTTTAATTATATAGTCTCCCAGTACATGACAATAGTCCATTTTCTGTCCACAAATGGGACATCACCACATCACCAGTAACTGAATGATGACTAAATTTAATACTTATGTTTTAGATTTTCCTTAATGCATTTTTCTTTTTAAATTAGAGACATCAAGGTTTTTTTTTGTTTTTTTTACCTAAAGAACTTGAGAGGTAAAAATTTATCTCCCACCTTATCAGGTAGAGCCAAACAATAGATTTATAGGTGTAATTATTTGCTGATGTTTTCTCTGTGTTCATGCTCCTCATTTGATAAAGAATCAAAATGACATGGAAAATAAAATTACTACCCAATTTCTTCATCAATGTGCCATGTCTCATTAGGACATGGACAATCATGGCTCTCTACAACTTCCTATCCTTTGTAGCTCTTAGTAAGGTTTTTCTTTTCACTATCCCTCCCAGTCCTCGTTGTACCATCTATTTACATAAGCTCATTAGGGAAATTACTTGCTGCTTTCCACTAGCCCTCCTGCCATCCGCATCTCCTGTGTGATAATCTTCAAACCCACTTTCCTCTTTATTTTGATATGTCCCAAAAATTTCAGCTCTTTCTTTCTTATTCTAATTAAAAGCCTTCTTTTTGTTTTCATTTTCTTTAAAACTTCATCACTCACATGTTCAGTTTCTGGTATTCTCAGCATCCTTCTGTAGAATCATATTTCTGTTGTCTAAAATCCCTTCTTCATCTGTGAGAAGATTATCCAGCATTCATCACCATAGAGGTGGACTGATATTACTTAACAGTTCAAGACTCTTTTCTTCATTTCTAATGAAATTTTTCTTATTGCTTAATACTTTGCTTAACTTTTGGAAGACATCTTTGACTATTCCAATGCATCTTCTGATTTGAGTGCCACATTTTCTGTCCAGCTATTTAAACTTCTGATTTTGTTTGATTTTGACACCTCAAATTTGTAGCTCATATCTTGAGCTGTTTCTCTAGTTATCCTTTGTAGCTCTTAGTAATATTTGTCTTTTGGCTATTTCTCCTAATCAATGTTCTGCCATTATTTCACTAGCTTGTCAGAAAATTTAATCACAGTTTCTCCTCTGTCTTCAATATGTCGTATGAGTGTCAAATTCTGTAGACCTTCTTACCTCATTTTGTTTCATAGAAATTTCAACTGCCTCTTTCTCATTTATAGCAAAGAAAACAGCGACTTACCTCATCAAACCAAGCGACAACACGTTGTGTGTATCTTACAACGGAAAATGTGGTGAAAAAGAAAATTACTTATCAAAAAAGAGGGCACATATTCTGCATGACATGCTGAAGACGAAATATTTAAATTAAAAAAGAAGTCCGTCACAGGAGTCACTATACAAGTATTTTGATATGCAAAAATTGGGCATCCTCTCCCAGCCATCGACAAATAGACAAAATGCTTGGCTGATAAAAACAGTTGGTGTTCTCGAATTGGGGATTTGGTGTATTTTGGCTATCACGTTCTTTGGAGAGTGAGTTATTTATTGCATGCCTTTATGAGATAGTACCTGCGAATCAAGTTTTCAGCCTTTCTTTCTGCCCCCGATGCTCGAATCTGAACTTAGTGATTTATTCTCTGCATTGTGGAAGTAATCTGTGACAAATATTTCCTTTGCAATCCCAGATCGCTTACACCATTATACTTAAGCACGATATTTCTGGATCAAGAATTTTTGATGCTTTGATTCCTGGATAACACCTCATTCAGTAACTGTCTATCTTGACAGGCCCTTGAGCCTTGTATTTAATAAAGTGTTTTTTTTTACTTTCATTGTCTTTAAAGCTTTCTCATTACTCACATGTTCAGTCCATGATATTTTCATCTTTCTTCTGTTGAACATATCTCTAGTGTTTCAAGTCTCTTCTTCATCTGTGAGAAAATGTCCAACATTCACTGCCACTTCCTTCACTTTTTTGTTGGTTTCCTTCTATATGGCAGCAAATGCTGGGGAATTTCCTCATAGATAAAGAGGAGACGTGATGCAATAAAAATGTGATTCTACAGAATAATGTTAAGAATATCGTAGACTGAACATGTGAGCAATGATGAAGTTTTAGAGAAAATGAAGACATAAAGGAAACTTAAACTTAACAAAAAGAAAGAGTCGAAATTTCTAATGCACATAATGAGGAAAGAGGGCTTGTAAAATTTGATACCCACAGGACAGATTGAAGGCAAGAGAGAGACAAGAAAACCATGCATAACCTAATAGAACAGGGTTTAGGAAAGGCAACAAATAGACAAAATTTATTAAGAGCTACAAAGGAAAGAAAATTGCAGAGCCAGGTTCACCAATGTCCTGAAGGGATAAGGCATATAGAAGAAGTAGAAGAAAATTTTTCTGTTTTTAATACTTTTCGTAGCTTTTTGAAGCCATTTTCTCTATTTTAATACACCTTTGGATATTAGTGTCACATTTTCTGTCCTCTGCTAAAACACTTCACAAATATTTTAATTTTCATACTTTACTTGGTTGAATCAACTATTTTGTATAGTGTAACTTCAGTAATAATAAAGGCTGGCCACTTGTATCTCGGTATTAAACAATAGTTTAGCAGAATATTATTTTTTAGAGAAAGTTTATCTCTGCTCAGACTTCCTAAGCTTGATCTTTGAGGTCAGATGGAAGTCAAAATAAGGAAGTCGATTTTGATTGGCTGAATGAGCATAGGAAAGGAGAAAGGTTTTTCAGTGAGTTGTTTCTTAACTGCCAAACAATGTAGATGTGTGCTGTTTCATGTCTGAAATGGCTCCCCAGTAGAAAGGAAGCAACCCTACTTGATAGTTAGAAAATGTAAATGTGAACATGATTAATACATAGTTAAGTTTAAACTTCCCTGTGTTGAATTTCTTTTACCTTTGAATTCAAAACAACTAGCGATCACCAGCCATGAGAGAAGAATGCAAATTCATTATCAAATTGACATCTGAATGAGGGAGATATACAATGCAAATATGCCTATCTACTATGGCTGCTAGCCAGTCCCTGTTGCAGATACCTGCTCAGGGACATTTATATTTGTTCAACACCCACAGAGCCCACCTGTGGTTTATACTGCAACTATGGTAAGCAGACCTTAGTTACTGTTGCTGGGAGAGAGTGCAGTGATTGGCATTATCAATAGTCTGAACAATTCCAGTATGCTCAAACCCTTAGTCATGATGACTTTGTGTTAGCAAAACCAATGATGGCTTCCCAGTAATTGCATTTACACAATTTCACTCACAAGGTATGATTTTCAGGTGCTTTCCAAATGTGCTGCATGCTAGAATCACTGCTCCAGGCTAATAACATCAAGAAATCACCTTCTTTACAAATCAACCATGGTAAAATTCAAACTTGGGTCACATGATTAGAAAGCAAACATTCTAACCACTCAGCCATGTGCCTACAGTCGGTCAGTTAAATGCTACACATGATACATGCTTGGGCGATCATATATCTTTCGATACATGACTGACAAGGCAGAAGATTTTTCCCACAGTAGGTTGACATTTCTTTCTATGGTAGACTGGTTGCCAACCACGGTTAAAGTATCCAGTCTGTCCTGCTATTTAACCCATAGCTGGGGGAAAAGAGATGGATTCATACCTTTCCCGAAGGTATTTGTGCATAAGTAAATACCCTTAGGAAAGGTATGAATTCATCTCTGCCTACAGTAACTTCTGTAAATATCTATATACATACATGTTGTAGCATACCTACAGAAGATAATGGGTAAGTCCCCATTCACATAAACACAGTAGTAAATATTGTATGTTGGTCTGCAATTGGAGATTCATTGTGGAATTCATTTGACTCACTTCTGGCAGTTGACTACTACTTCTGGGTACTGCTGGCAAATCTTGTTGTGTTGTTCTTGTCCTAAGTATTATCATTCATTACCAACTTTCATTTGATTATTCTATTCAGTAACTTTCCCTAGGTTACAGCAATACATGATGTCAGTTTTTTGAATTGTTTTACATTTGATCTAGTCCAGTGTCGTTATCTCTTACCTCTTTCAAATTATATCAAATTTTATGATCTATTAACTGGTAGCAGCTTTTCCTCAACTATCCCACTTTTACTTAATTGCCTTAAAAATTCTGTTAAGTTATTTTTGATAACTATTTTTTACTTTGATTTGAACATCAAAGATAAAGAGTATATGTAAACAGGTCAATTGTTTGAATTAAAACAACATCTTCCATGATAAAAGATACATTTAGAAAACCCTCTTCACATCAAATCCCACATCCATCAAGACAAGTCAGACCCCAGAATCTAAGGTGCTAAGGTCTCTGGCTCTTTTTCTGCTTAGCACCTCATCTTCTACCTATGAATATTCAGCCCTACTCCTACTCAACTTCGGGCATCAATTCAGGGTTTTATATCTACAACAGAAAATTTAAATCTATGCATGTTCCTTGTCTGTCCTTTTTATTGGCTGTTATTCTGCTGTCTTTTATTTTTCTTTGTTTGTCGAACTCTTACCACATTAAGTCCAATTCCCTGGTCAGTTCTGCCAGGCTAGAGAGCAATTTTGGCATATTTTATGTCATTCATTTGTTTTTATCTTAGAAGCTATTTAAGTGTTCTTGATTATCTTGTTGCCAATGCTTCTAATGGTGATGGATGGGAACAATGGCTACCTGCAATCACTTAAGACTGTTTGCTTCTAGTCTACATAATAAAGTTGAACTTTATAGCAGTGATTCTATGGCAGTACTGCTAAGAACAGTATTTGACTGCCTATCTTTTTCTATTTATAGCTTACCTATTTATGCACGTAAATATACAAACTTAGATATGTATGCCGTTGAGTTAAATACTTGTCTTTGGGCTACATTACCTTTGATTATCTGTCAATAAATGTATAAGTTTTAGCTGGTAGATGAATGCAGCAGTTTCTTCTAAGCCTTTCCAAAAAGTTAAATAAACACACACACACACACATTTTGTTGTATGAATATGAGTGTGTAACCCTTGGTTTCATACTTTTGCATCAGACAAACTAGTTTGTCTGATGATTGCAAAAGTGTGAAACCCAAGGCTACAAACTCATATTCATACATCTAAATATGTTAGCTCTATCACTGATATTGACCACTTTCCAGTAAGTACCGTGTATATATAATATATATATAGAAATTTTACATACATATATATATATATATATATATATATTTATTGTTTATATATACTGTGCATTTAGGCTTCAAATGTTCTCTAAGGCAAACATTATTTAAATCAACACACACTTTGAGTTGAAGAATTTTACCGATGAAGTTTTCCAAATTAAGAATATTCCTTCTCAGACAAGGAAGAAATTCTGCCAGGAATTGTGCAAAGTTTATTTAAGAAGAAAAGTACAAGGAATGGATGGAATTTCCTCCTTGTCTGAGAAGGGATATTCTTAATTTGGGAAAGTCTGTGAGTAAAATTAATCGACACAGAATATCTGTTGTTTTAAAGTCCTGGGCATGACGATAATCTACGGCTAGATGTAAAGCCTTTGATTGGGAGATAGGTTGTTTTGAGGAGCATGGAACAGGCTCTTAATTGCTGCTGTTGCCAGATCCACCCTGAACTGGTGTTCTAGCACCTGTTATGGTCCAAGCTATGTGCAAATAGTGAACCTTCCGAACAAAAGCATTCTGAAAGTATAAAAATACATTTTAATTGTAAAAATAGCAGCAATACATTTTTATATAAAGAAAGACCAACAATACATATAGTAAAGTGACCAACAATACATTTTATCTGTAGTTGAAGGTATACAGTTGTCTTCAAAATATATTTAATTGAAGCCATAAAATTGTGTCCAAATTATTTAGATTTCAGCATTAAATAACCCATAGAGGTTGATATGCCACTTAACAAAATCAACCAACCAACATGAAAGAACTCATTCATGACATCAATCCATACAATATCCTACAGTTTCTTAAAGGAATCAAACTGTATTCTAAAATATAACTTTCATATAAATTTCAGCATGAAATGACCCATGAGGAATTTATATGTCATTTAACAAATCAACTAACTGTTGTTTTAATATATATATATAGAGAGAGAGAGAGAGAAAGAGATAGAGGCAGCATATCCTCATTGAAGCATTTTTGGTTGAATAATCTGGACATTTTGTGTCTATTTTTATTGTAATCCTCTTGAATTGTTGAAATTGAATTTATTAAGGAAGGCGCGATAGTTCTTTTTTCTTTCTTTTTTATTTTTCCAAGTACTTTCCATCTCATCCCAAATCATCTTCAAGGGTGAATTGTTAAGACAAAAAATTAATGTAACTGATAGTTGTCAGTTTTTTGTAAACACACATGAAAAACGCTCTGTTATAATAAATTTAGAATTAACTGTTAAAGCTATGATGTTTTTTCATTGTTTTTGATCTAAGGGAGGTAACTTTAATTTGTATAATTATAATGATAAACATTGTTAAAAACATCTTAAAACAATGTTTCTATACTCATAACTAATCTTATTTAGTGTTGATTATTTGCTCCCTATGTAGAGGCCTCATGAATTTGAAGTTTTTGTTTTTTATTTTCATTGTAGAGTATGTATAGATAGCCACTTGTATTTGAGGATACCTGTCTACTAGGGTGGCTAGCCAATCCCTATCGCAGAGGCTTGCTCAGGCACATTTGTGTTTATTCAACACCCATACAGCCACCTGTGGTTTATAGTGCAACTATGCTGAGCAAACTTTAGTTACAGTTTCTGGGAAAGAGCATGTTATCTAGTGTGATCAACAATTTGAACAATGCCAGCACACTCAAGCCCTCAGCCATGATGACTTGTGACTTCTTGCTAGCACAGCTATTGATGACACCCAAGGGTTCTGTCTACCCAATTTCACTCACAAGGCTTGGGTCAACCTGTCATATGGTTTTCAGGCACATTCCAAAGGTGCCGCATGCTAGGATTGACCCCCACCCTCCAATCCGATAACATCAGGAAGGAGACTCCCTGACAAATCGACCATGGTGAGATTTGAACCCTGGTCTCATTATCAGAATGCAAACATTTTAACCATTCGACCACTTGCCCATATCATTGTAGAGTATATTCATGGTATCAACAAATATTTTTCTGAATTTTGAAGGTGGACTGGAATGTGTCTTTAAATGTTGTGCAATAGAACTTGTATTCGACATATGTAGTGTAAGTTGGTATTCCAGAGATAACATAACACAATAATCCAAAATTATCCTATGTTCAACCAAAACAATGAACACCTGATGATGACCAGAGGATACTGGACTGAAACATGTCTGTAATAACTTCTATAACAACAAAGATGAGAACAATTTTTAAAATAATTAAAGTATATTGACAGTTACTCATCTCAAAGATGAAACAAAAAGTATATATGAGGCCAGTAGTCCAAATCTTTTGGTAGATTGGTGGGGGTTAATTATGAGAAAAGAAAATATTTTTTTTAACATACAAGAGAAACATATCCTTAATTGAATACTGAATTAAGATTTTCTTGTGAGGTTTGTTCTTTACTTGAAAATTAAGTAAAACTCAAGTGAGAATATTAGCCTGACGGTTAAGAAATGCCAGACACATCAGTAGATAAAAAGACCAAACAGAAAAACTTATCTACGAAATGTGTCCAGAGAAAATTTAAATGCCATTTGTTTAAATGAAAAAGAAAAGAAAATGCTTAAAAAAAATGGAAAAGTGTTGTCTCTGTTTTTCTTTTGTCATCATCCTTTGCTACTCTCTGTAAACATACATTTTTTCCTTTCACTTGGTTTTCTTTTCATCTCATCCTGGGTATGATGATAAACTACATCCAGCAGCAAGGCCTCTGATTGGGAGATGGGAAGTTTTGAGGAGCATGAAAACTCTTTCATGACATTAGTTCATATAATATTCTACAATTTCTTAAATAAAATGGTATTCCAAAATATAACTTCAACAAAACTACAATATAAAGCACCCACATATCACTGCCTCTAGTAATCATGTCCACACAAACATGTGTATGTACAAAAGCTGAGTATCATCTACCATGTATCCAGTTGTGAAAGCAGAATAATGTATATCATATTTTTATTACTTCAAAGCTTCCAAGAAAATTAAATTTTGGCATTAAATGACTCATAAGGAGTTGATATGCCATTTAACAAATCAATCAATCAATCAATTCTTTTCATCTTTATCTAATGTTCTTAATTCCTCCCTTTCCTTCTTAACACCCAATTTACCTTTGTTTTCTACCTTGCTTTATCCACAATGCCCTCACATTTATTATTATTATGCAAATTTCTTGGACATAAAGAGCCTGAGATTGTTCAGATACTACACTCTGATCCTAGATAGAAAAAAGCATAATAGTTGTACATATAAAAGAGAAGTGATATAGACAATTTATTAAATGGATTGGTTTGCTTGATGTTTAAGGTAAGTGATTACTTTTAGTCAGCACCATTTGTTAGTAATTTAGTCTAAATAAAAGCCAAGATTTTGAAGGTTGATTCTTCATGGAGAGCAGGCTCTCCCTATCTAGAAGTATGGTGCAACACAATCTTCATCAGATTGAACTGATAAAGTTAACAAGTATTTATAAGTTTCAGTCATCATCCTCATGGGCCTCATTTTTCAATTCATTTCCTTCTTTTAAACTGAACTTCACCAACCCGCCAATAGATTTTCACTATATGCCTAATATTTACTAGTCTAACTTTTGAACTACTTCAGCTATTACTGAAAATAGTTTTTTTTTTTTATTATTATTTCTGTTCACAGAAATTTGTTACATTCTTGCCTTCCTTAGAAGTCTGAAGCATTTTTCTTTCTTTCTCTGTTTTAAAACCTTTTGTTTTTGTAGACTTACACTGTGCATGCACAGAAATAAGGCTAATAGCTCTCTGCTTCAACTCTTTCTGACTTGAAGAGATCTGACTGTTTGGGCTTAATTAAACTCTGCTTACATTACTTGTATTTGGCATGGTGAGTATTTATGCCAACAAGTGCTGGGTGGATCCATCATTTTCATCAAGGCTTTTAGAGTTTCTTGTTCAGATTGATGTCGTCAAGCCTCTCAAATGACTGGCCCAAATAAATTCAGTTTTAAGAAAACACAGTCCAGTGATTTAGAAATTGTCTTTGACTTTTAGGAATTTTTCACTGTGCCATTACCTTGTAAATGAACACAAAATCTAATGAGGCAATATTATAAGGCCATTTAAATGGCTCTTGTCAAAACTCCATAAAGGGACTTTATTTTCCTCTTTTTTTTTTTCTCTATTTTTGATGGTGTCATATAGATAATTGCATAGGGTTTATTATTGGAGCACAATATTCGTCTTTTGCAAGTTTGAAATTCTAAATAACATGTTTCATCTAAAATAATAATAATATTACACAGTGCCATAGGCAGGTTTGGTTGAATTTGCTTTTTTATGACCTGTGTAACTATATACTATTAGGTTCAGCCATAAATAATTTCCGTTTTTTTTCTTTAGCAATTTTTATATTTAGAAAAAAGACAACTGACAACTACATTTTATTCCATTACATATTCACCATTATTTGCAGTGACTTGTTGCCACTTACCTCGCAGCTCTTCAGTATCATCTGTCTGTATATAAAATTCTGTGACTTGCGTTAGTTTGTCCATCCATTTTTGGCAAAATTTACATTTATTATTGAACATAAAAAATACTCCCACTATTTAAAAAAAAACAAACAATTTAATGATTAAAATAGCAAGTATGTATTTAATAAAAATGCAATATTGTTTTTTGCATATCTTTAAGTTTTTTGTATCTCATCAGTCAGTTTACGAAATTGGACAAAATGTAGAGTTTGTAAATTACGAGAAAAATGTTATCAATAATTCTAAATACTGTAATGATTTCAACACACATCAGCATATTGTAAAAAATTCTAGTGTGAGTAATATTCTACAGATTTGGTGTAAAATTTTTGAATAAGGTTTTCATTTGGGAATGTTTTCCCTATTAAAGCATTTTCCAGCAATTGAAAATAATAATAATCAGTTTGTGCAAGAACAGAGTGGGAGTAGAACAGATTGAGTTCCAAAATTTTTCATTCTGCATTTTTTTTTTCTTTTTTATTATAGCTTGCTTTATGGAAATAAAGATCTTTTGACTTTAAATGCTTTTTTCCTTTTTTTTCTTTGGTTTGAAAGCCAAGAAAAAAAAATTTAAAAATCCCATTGCAACAAAGAAAAATTTCTTTTTTTTTTTTTTTTCACTTACTTAGTTTTTTTTACCAACTCTGTTAGCAGGAATGGAACCACAGATTTTATTGGCATATCTGCAGTTCTCTTCTCAAGAACTTTGAACTGTTCAGTAATTTATTTTGATTATAACAAATTTTGTGAACATAAGACCAGCTGCTTAAGAGAAATGTATATTCCATCACTATTTGCCATCTTGTGTCCTTTTCAATATATATTTGTTACAAGAGGCTTTAGAAGACAGATTTCTTTTCCCATTTACTCCCCCCCCCATTCAGGACATCGTAATATAACAACACTGTAGCACATGAACAGGACAGAATGGAATGGCTTAAAGGAATAAAAATGACAAACATTCATTGTTCTCAGAGAGACTTTTATAATACCAAGACATACAAGAAACTAATATATATAGGTGTGTGTGTGTGTGTGTCCCATGTGAAGAACTGTATATCACATATACCTACAAGGCAAAGTATAAAGACGAACAAAAAGGAAAGGTCTTACATATAATTTGGAAGTACTTCTGACCTCGAGAAATCATTTTTAGGACTCCAGATTTAAATGGGCCAGATTCATCTATGTCTCAAAGGAAAACAGCACTATAAGATTGTAAACTGCTGGGGAGTTAGATTTAGCCCAAGCCTGTGCTCTTTGGCCCAGGCTAAAATGAAAGCAACCTGACCATTTGGTTGCTGTTCTCAAACTAAAAAATGACTGCTGCTTTTGGTTACTGTAAATAATGACATTACAAAAGCACTGTCATGTGACTATATGACTTATTTCTATCAAAGACAGATAAGCACCTTCTGTATCCCTACAAGATTCTCCCCAGAGGCAGGTTCTGAAACCTGCCATGAGGAATCACTTTTATTTTGCTTTTTTTTGAGATAATAGAAATGTGGCAACACATTTTTTCCTATGAATTTATTATCAAAGTTTCCAAGTCTCTTATGAAACTTTGAGAATTGCCACTTGAAAAACATTCCAGATTTTTAACTTCAAAATTTCAGCTGACTGTAAAGTCCAAAACAGGAAATTACCTACGCTGTGCCTTTATCTATTTGAAAGAGAATCTTTTCTCTATTTTCTCCTTTTTTTTTTATTACATTTCCTCATGAGCATCATTCAGTTGTTTTTTGGAATTTTAGCTTTTTCTATGCTTTGTTAAGTAAATACTTTAATTAACTGCATCGTTTGTAAAACAACACATCTTTGGCATTGTCTTGAAGTTTTACATTACAACAAATTGCTTCCAGTGTTTTTATAAAAGCACTTCAGACTTTTAAGAACTGCGTGTTTGGTTTCGGGTTAGAACCTTGAATTGGTAAACATGAAGTTTAATCCTCAGTGTTTTTTAGAGGAGGTTTGTTATTCATTTCATGTTTTACAAAATTTAACTGTTAGTATCACTTAGAAAACAGTGAGTGTTTTATGTTGTTGCTTGGAATCAGATCCCTTTAGGAAAAAGAGTAAATTTGAACTTCAATTTTTGCTTTATTATATGGAGTATGTTTTATTATCTTAGTGCAAATAATTTAAAAATTGGTGTTATGGTAAATTAACCATAAACGGATGGACTCTCCCAAGTTAGAAATAAAAGCAGGTACTACTTTTGTCAGAGTAGTTTTTTTTTTCCCAGCAGTCAACTCTGACAGTTTGTATATTAGTGTATTACCGATTTTTCCATTAATATATTTGTTAACTAAAATCCTCTTCTGTGTTTTTATTTTTGACCCCAACAATTGGCTAATCAGGCTAAAAATAACTGATTCATTCATAACATTTTTTTGTTTTTAGGGTTTAGAAAATTTGACACTCACAAGACATATGGAAGGCAAGAAGAACAGAGAAAAGCAGAGAGTAACCTACCTAATGAGCTTGTATAAATTTCTAGGGCACATAATGAAGTGGGCTTAGAGAATCTGACACTCACAGGACATAGTGAAAGCAAGAGGGACAGAGAAAAGCAGAGAGTAACCTACTTAATGAGCTTGTGTGCATTTCTAGGGCACATAATAAAGAAGGTGGGCTTGGAGAATCTGACACTCACAGGACATATTGAAGGCAAGAGGGACAAAATAAATCAGCACATAATCTACCTAATGAGCTGGTGTAAATATTTGGCAGAAGTTTTCAGAAAACTGTTAACATAAAGGACACTTTTTCATAAAATCAGAGAGAGAGAATTGAATTTTCTAACCTGTATAACAAGGAAAATGCACCTGGTGAATTTGCCACTTAGATGCACATATGAAAGACAAGAGACACAGAGAAAAACCGTTTATATCCTACCTAATGAGGTTGAGTAAATGACTGACAGAACAGGGATTATTTGAGATAACAAAATAGCAGTCCTAAGACAGGAAGTTGTGGAGAGCCATAATTACACGTGCTGAAGCAACATGTCATTTAGATAAATAAGAAGACCAGATCTAATTTTAATAAAAAAAAGAGAAAAAGAATTTTCAGTCGGCATCCATTTTCAACAAACCCAAAATGAATTTGAAAGAATAAAAACTGGAGAATTTTCAAGATCTTGTGAGAGAATAAAACCAAATTGTGGAATATGAAGATGATGGTTGTTACCCATCATTAATAGCATGCTTGAAACAGTCCTGATGTTTGAAAGTGCTAAAAAAAAAAATTTGCTGCAGTAGCTAATACAACCAAACAGTAGTGACAACTTAGGAAATCTGAAATGGCTCTTGTGGAAATTAATATCAGATTATGGATTACCAGATTAGTGATAGGCAACCTGTACTTTTGGACTTGCAAATGTCATCCAATATGGTAGTACTTCACCAGACTGCCAGTTCTTTATGGGAATCAAGTGACAGCAAGTTTCCTCAATATGCCACAATATTGTCTTCCTTATTCTTCTCATTTTAAATAATATTGGTATCTAAATAGATCTGCATTGAAGAAAACAGTGAGAAAAAATACAACTGGAATATTGCAGGGACTTGTTAACCCCTGGATATATCACTTATAAAAATTCATGTAAAATAATGATAATAATAATAAAAAAGGACACCAATTAATAAACGATCTGCTGCAGAAATACTAATTAAATATCCCCATTAAGAAATGTCAGTATAAATCAGAACTTGCTGAAAATTTCTCAGCCTAACCTAGAAGGGATTAAAATACTTGACATTTGGTCAGATTTTAGGAAGTTGTTTGGGCCAAGAACTTTTCAGCACCTCTTTATACATATAATGCTTTATAATGGGCTGCTTTTGTAGATGTTATTCAAGTATAATAAAATTGTTTCAGGGATATAGAAATGATATATGATTTAGCAATTGGTAAAAAAAATCCCTAATTTCCAAAGGGTAACCTTGCAACAGAGGAATATATTTTTATTGAAAATAAAATAAAAAAAAGGAAATTTTGTTTATGACTAAACGGAGATAATTTTAACATCATGAAATATCAGTGACTTAGAATTGTGTTTATCTGAATTCTATTCTTTTTTATTTTAAAATTGTCTGATACCAAAATATTTATACACATATTCAAACTATTGAACAAAAATGACATCCTATGAAAAAAATAAAAAAATTGAATGAACAACACAAAAAGCAAATTTCTCTTCCAAAAAACTTTTAATTAGGTTTTCCTGTCTCTTTTCTTTCATAACAGCCGTTATGTTATTCTGTAAAATGCTTTCAAGCAAAGATATTTTTTATGTCTCCAGAAATAGCCTCTTCCTGCACAGAGCATGTCATTAATCCTGCCAACATGTTCTGTCTATTTGAATTAAATGAATTTTCACAGATGGAAATGTGCAGCCAGTATTTGAAGGCAGTGAACCATATCCAGTTTTATTCTTGTCAGCTATATTGTCACTTTAGGTCTTACTGTCCTTTTGACTACCCAATCAGATTCTACTATTTGAAGTTATTTTTAGTGCAACAATCTCCCATTTTTCTTTTTATCTGTCCTTTCATTCATTGGCCTTGATGTTTGTAGTCGGTTAAATTATTAATTTTCTTTTTTTATGGAACACTCAAAATAGAATTGATATTGTCACTTGAATGATTCGGTTGAACACTCTCCATATTTGTTAGCTTGTTTGATGTGTTGTAGAGAGGCTCTGTGTTGATAGCCATTTTCAGATTGATTTGAATATTAAATTTTTATTGGATCATACTAAGCAGGAAGTAAACATTCACATAGGGAATCAACTGAGCCAGAAAACTAAATAAGTAAACAAGTAGATAAGCATATTGAGCAATCATTGGGAAGAAAGTAGAAATATATGCTTTCCTTGAACTGTTTAAGTTAAAATGCTGAAAATTTTTTTTTCTTTTCAGGAAAACATGAAAAACACCATTCTTTTATTGTTCATTTTTTTTAGAAGTGATTTCTGTCATCAATTCCTAGTAGATTTCTGGTGTAATGCATTATATTCAATTAAATTTTTTTACACCTGTTGATATTTTTTGCTTTAAATCAGTATGGCTGATGCTAACCTCCAGAAGAATAATGCATAGTGCACCTTCTCAGGCTAACATTTTCCACTGACATGACGTGGAAACTTTATATTGAATCAGTTGCTGGGAAAGTTGGTTCACTGTGTCATGCTAAAGATTATTTTGCCAGAATCTATCTTATACATTTATATGTTTACTATTCATCCAAACACTGAGTATTGTTGCCACCATATCTAGTCTGGTGCTTCTGCTATGTATTTAAGGATTCTTGATGAAATATGAAGAAGAATCTGCAATGTTATCAGTCCTGACCTAGTATCTCAGATTCAGTCACTTTTCCACTTCTGTAATGAAGTCTCACTGTTCCTCTTCTATGAATAATTTCATAGTAATTGTTTTGATGAATATTCCTCTCTGATACAAAAGCCATGTTAGATGTTGAAGGTTTATTCACTTATGTCAGAGTTAAAGAAACAACAGGCATAGTCCTACAGAATGTATACAGTCACCCCTCATTCCTAAATTATACAATTAGACAAGCTATTTCTGGAAACGTTCATCCCATATGAGGCAAGTACCTTTTTACAACTGCTATGGCAACATCTATGCACAAACTGATCGCATAGCAATGGGTTCAGCTCTTAGACCAACTCTAATTTTTATATGACACATGTAGAAAACAAGGTTGTTTTATTAATTCCACCAAGCCCCTCATGCATGTATGTTATATAGAATACATCTTTATATTCGGAAACAGCTTACAAAAAAATAATTTATGCACATGCATACATCTATCTACTATCATATGACTAATATTAGTAGATAATTCTCAAATACTATGCATCACTCACTGTAAAGAAAAACTCAAAATACTGGAAGATATCTTTATACAAAAGAAATGATTGCTTACCATGGTGGGAGGCATTTTAAAAAAATGAATATCTGGTGGGTTATCTCCACATGGCTTTGCCAGATTTGACAAGATGCTGTTCGGTGGCATTTTTAAATATTTATAAAAGCAGGACACTACTGTTTTCTTTTTATTTCCTCTCATTTGCTTCTTGCATGTGGTAGAAGTAACACCAACATGGGACCTTATTCTGGGCACAGGCATCTCTTTCCCCAGTGACTGAACTTTTTCACACACATGTACATCACCAACATAATTGCTAACTTTTAATGTCTTGTTTCCTTTACAATTATACGAGTGTATTTTCTCAAAATAACTTGAAAAATATGCTAAAAAATTATAAAAATAATTGGTTCATGTTAATAAATCTTGTTTGAATTAATTCTTACTGCATGAGGACAAAAGAGAAAACCAAGTCTTACCTAGGAAGAGGATTTATGTTCTTTCTGCTATCAGTCAAAAAAGAAAATCTGACTCAAGATCAGGTCAACTTTAGTAGTCCTCAAAATATGGTAATTGTTTGTGCTTCTTTACTTTGACCAATCATGACATTTCTTACCTCATTAAAATAATTCTACTTTGAACCACAGGATGATTGTGAGCTCTTCATGGGTAAAGAAGTAGTTGTGCATTGCAGTGCGGTTTTATCCTTTTGATTTAAGTCCCCTGTATTCTCTGACATTGGGCTTGCAAGACTGATTTTTGACTGTTGGAATCACAACCTTTGACTTATGATTTTTTGGATCTGAACTTCTCTCTTGCCATGTGACTTACAAACATATGCACATATACATGCCTCTAGATATAAAAGCTAGTGTTTGTTGTCTGATAATGTAAATAACATAACCCTTTCATATCTTGGGAGGCCACAACCATAAAGTATGTCTACATGGTATAAAAAGAAAATTACTTTTGTGTATTTAAAGCCGATTTGAGGCTATTTTTAGTGTATCTAAACATGAAAATAAAGGACCAATTTCTTATTAGTACAAAAGAACTAATCAAAGATTTTTATTTACTGTAAATCCTTATGTATTATGCAACTTTTGAAGACCTAATTTTGAAGCGAATTTTAAAGGGGTCATATAAAATTAGCATATATACTGGTGGTCCAAGCAATGCTATTGACCAAACTATATATCCATTTACTATACTCAAATTAACTTAAAAATTAGATCTTCAAATGTTGCATGATATGCAAGTATATATGGTAATTTTAATGTATGGTAAGACTTGATGTCAATTTTAATATATTCTTTGAATTTTTACTTTTGTCTTTAATTGCAATAAGTTACTGGACAGTTATTCATAAAAATTAAAAATGACTTTATAATCCTTAAGCTTTTTATAATTTCATATATCATTGGGATGGCGGTATGAAGAAAGGCATTTTTGATACATTATGTATATTATTCGGACTATTGCTCTCATCTTGGTCGCCATATTTATTACAGCGTTTCAGCCGTTGTATGCTCCGGCCTTCTTCAGGTGGTTGGAATATCAAACTGGACCCATTATTTAGGTACATGGAACTAGAACAGTCTACCCCAGTGAGTGAAATAAAGGGTTCAGTTCAACATTCCAACCACCTAAAGAAGGCCGGAGCGTACAACGGCCAAAATGTTGTAATAAATATGGCAACAAAGATGAGGGCAATAATCCAAATAATGTAAATAATACCTCATCTCAGAAATATAGACATTTTTGATATTAATTACATTTATTGCAGAGATGTATTTGTGAAATTTAATTAGAATTTAATACATATTTTTTCTGTTAAAAATTAGTAATGACTGCATTATTTTGTGAAAATGCAATAAAATTTAAAAGCTTGTTACCTTTGCAATATTATCTAAATTTGAAAAATATGGTACCTGATTAATATTACCTGAACACTATCCACAATAGCAAAAGTATGTTACCAATATTCAAACATTGTTATATAATGGACAGTAATCTTATGGATCCAATCTCGGCAAGAACAATTGTATCATCATGTTTACAGCATATGCACTTTGATTTTTTTTTTACTTTACATCAAACAAAAAACTTACAGGTGTGACACAAAACAATATTTGTTTAAACACTGAAATTTCTGTATCAAAAAAAGATACCTTAATAAAATACACTTGGCACTGTGACGAGAGACATGACTTACCTCAGAACTCGAAACGAGCGTGAACATGTCTTGCCTCCAAAGTGATAACAAAAAGAAATATGGCCGCTATTGAAGAAACAATTTGTGTGTGCCGATCTCATCCAAAATGGGACAATATTTGCACACATGCAAATTTTGGCTGTATCAAAATAGCATAAAAAGGTGGGTGCCAGCAGCACCAGGGGTCGGGAGTCATTCGGCGGACTGCGTGCAATAGAGCTGGACGTACGAATTGACGGATGAACAAAGAGGAAGTCGAAGTAGGCACGGCTGAGTTGGAGTCTGTTTCACAACTGCCCAGTGTAACAGCTGAGAAATGGTGTCACGCAATCCATTTCCTTGAGGCGACCGAAGAAGAAGAAAGAATAGCTGGCCTGCCGGTGAGCACCGCGCTGCACTTTTGACCCCACCTCTCATCACCATATTTTTTCTTCAGCTTTGAAAGGACATAATTTTCATACCTATAATACTTATCTTTTTTTTAATCATTTCATCTGAAGCAAGGCAATAAAGCCACTAAGACACAAGGGGTTAATGTGTGTGAGAGAATATGAGAAAAAAATCTCTATTAAGGAGGGAGAAGAATAAAAGACTAGGAATTAAAAAGACAGAAGGAAACGATTGTATTGCATTTCAATTTTTGGAGATCAAAGTTGACTGGAAAGCAAGAAGCCAAAAGAGAGTTCCACAAGCAAGAAGTGCGATAGAAGAAACTGTTAGCATAGAAGTTGTTGCAAAAAAGGTACCAGTTGTACCCTGTTTTTTACAATCACAATCAGTGAAATTACCACAAAACTGCACAACCACTAGACTTGTCAGCCTCTGCAGCCTGTCTGATGTTCTCTCGCTTATGCTTATTTTATTGGGTGGCTGAGGCTTGGAAATTTGCATAAGCCAAAAATTCTTCTTGCAAAATCTTTGAGCAATGAGATCAGGTTGTTCTTAAATTGTAGCTTTTAGATCAGCCATGTTTTCTTTCAACTATCTTACACCTAAGACATGTGTGAGCATGTTTTGTTCCAGGAGGTAAGCCTGTTTTCCCTTCTACAGTACTTAGGGTTATATCATCAGAACAATTACCATAAACATATTTATAGAAAAGGCACAAGGAAGTTATCTTATGGCCATGGGAAAGTGACTGAAGCCAAGATGCCAGGTCAGGACCAATAACATTGCAGATTCTTCCTTATATTTTATTAAGAATTTCTAAATATCTAGCAGAAGCAACAGACCAGATTGGCAGCAACATTCAAAGCATGTGGTCATCTATGTTCCTTATTTCCATGAAGGGCCTAACTTCCAACCTGTCAGGTCTATACAGAGTACCTCTACATTCGTTACAAAAAAAATTAAGAAATCAGTTTTCATGTACTTCTTTATCCAACTTAGACATTATCTATGTAGTTTTAAGATATACTTTCTCCTATGATTATTACTGACTGTATCTCGTGATAATCATTGGTTAATTTTAATTTGTCATATTCCTGAGTAAATAAAACAGGGGATAATTGAAATAGCAATACGTATGAAGACACGATCTATTGTTTTAGCTTTTCATTTAAGCATTTCTTTTTCTTTTATCTGTGTATGGTGTTCCTTTCTCTCTTATACAGTCTGTAACTTTCTTGAGACGAGATACTGACAGTCACCATGCAGTGTTGATTTTCATATCCATATCTTTATATTTCAACTGTGTTATACTGGAACACATCTATTCTATTGTTAATAGACTCTCCCACCTATAATAAGTAGTAGTAGCTCAGGGAGTTGGTCAGTCAGTCGATGTCGGACATTAAAGTATCAACCACCACAACTAGATTGCTGCGTCATTAACTATTATAAGTTCCTAACCTTTTGTATGTCGAACCTTTTTAGGACCGACTTAGTGAAATACAAGCCTCCACTGTGAAACCCCTCTATAAAAAACTGAGAAATTAAAGTCTTTTGATTGACTTAGATCTGTGTGTGTGTTTATACATATATATATATATATATATATATATATGCCCTCCAGTATATTTTTCTAACAAGATTTCTCAAATATTCAGGCCACTAGATGTAAATAAATACAGAGCTTCTACTCAAATATGAGTATCCATTTAAAATAATGTTTAAACAAATAAATAAAAAAAATATGTCAGATTTAATTGATTTCCTAAAAAATTGTCTTTGTTTACGTTAAGATACAAATCAGAGCAGATATGTATATTTTGAGAATTGGGAAGATAATGTGTTCAAAAGGACTATTTGGGCTATGTTTGATCAGGAGGTCCTATGTAGCTGAGTTGGTTTAAGGAATGTCATATATATATATATATAAACTCATATCCATACAACTGTATATATATATATATATATATATATATATATATATATATATATACACACACATACAGTTGTAGGGATATGAGTTTATATACATTTAGGAAAAGGCTATATAGATTTTTGTATATCAAAAAAATCAGGAAAATCTATGAAAAAGAAATTTTTTTTGTGCAACCTCGTTTTATCCTTTAGTACTTCCAAGTCAACAAATCAAAATGTATTGTCCTACCAACCAAATCTACCACAACTTCAACTGAAAAGAATTTATTTAAGCTTAACATAAAATTTGTTACAACTACTAATAAAAGAATGAATGCAAAATCAAATAATAATAAGCTAAAACTTGAGAAGGAATTTACTCTATCAGCTGTAATAATTGCCACAAGGAATACATAGGAGAAACCTCAAGGAATTTAAATAAAATATTATACGAACAGAAAAAGGAAATTTTACAAAGTAACACAGTGCATTAGTTGCTCACCATAAGACTGACCACACTTTTGATTTTAAAAATTCTACTTTCAAGAGAAAGCAATTAAGATCAAATGTATAAAAAGTACTTTAATTACTAAATCATCCACACTAAATTTATGTCCAGGTTCTCATAACATTTCACCTTTTTAGCAGATCTTCTATTATCACAATATAGGATACTTATTTAAAAAATGATAAAAACATAAACAAAAACAAGCAAAACGAAATCAGCTCATCTATATACACAAATACATATTTAAAAAAATATATTTAAAATTTAAATTCAAGTTTTCAGAACCCCTCTCCTTCATGCACATGTGTAATCATATCAAAACAAGCATCACCTTAGTCCAATGAAGTTTTCAAGGATGAAACATGAGACAAGAAAAATTTTTTCCACTTTGCTCTTGATTTTCTCATATATATATATATATATATATATATATATATATATATAAAAAAAAAAGAACAGTAAGATATATAATCCGGTGTTATTATAGGTATTTATCTGTAACCATGGAAACGTGATTTTAGCTGTGTCTTTAAAACCCAGTAATTTTAAAAGTTACTCGAAAATTCGCTTGAGGATGAAATGGAACTAATGTCTTTAATTTAATTACAAAATTAAATTCGAGACTTCAGCTTCCATTTTTGAAACATGGTTAGAACTGTGTAGCGGAAAAAACATATTTTGAATCAATTAATTTATAATATATATATATATATATATATATATATATATATATATATATATGTAAAAAGAATATTTCACCCTTCCTGTCCTGTGTATGTGTGGGTTTATACATATATACATCTGGTGAAGCCTAGAAATGTGAAACGCTTAATCAAATCTAGTTTCAATGAAACTGTTATCCATTTGACAAATTTCTTCAAAACTTTGTCGGATTCTACATCCGATTTTTATATGCACACACAAACACATATATATGTTTGAAATGTAAAAACTTCTGTCTTTACCACAGGGTTGGGAGAAGAGTGCTCAATATCAGAAATAGTGTTTATAGTCAGTGTGGACACTGAAATCAACAATCCATGGTGACTGTCAATTTCATACCTCTAGCATCTTCAGACTATGTTTATCAATATTTGTTTTTACTTCCTTTGTATGATAAATGAAACTACTTTCTTATCATAGTTGCAGTATATCACTCTTAAAATTGAAGTCTAATTTATTTAATTTTGTCAAATGTTATTCCTTTTAGGCAAGAAGAACTTGTACAGAACAACTCTCAACTGAAAGAGGAGAAGAAGTTCATGAAGGATGAAATGGCCATCTTGGAAAATAGGGTGAGTCAAATTTGTTTCATTTTCTTAATTTTTTTTCATTTTTATTCATTAACATTCATTTCTCTTCTCTTTTTTCACTTTAAAAAAGATTTTTAAAAAAGTGGTAGTTTTAAAAGAATTTTTAAAAAATCAGAGTCTTTTCCCTATAATTATAAAGATCATGCCTTAAAAAATGATCATATTGTTGAATTTTTATAATTCAAACGAAATCAACATTTTAAAAATCATAACAGCTCTGAAAATAACAAGTTATTTTTGTTTCAACATTTTTCATTGGTTCTATAATACCTTGGCCACTGATTAAGGCAACATTTGCAAAATTTTTTGAAAATGCTTTTCTTTTTTTCCTAATTTAATTTTTTTTTTTATTTATTTTCTTTTACATTAAAAAATCTTTACAGCTATAGAAAGATGATTAATACTTTCAAATGTTGCAAAAAGAACATTTTTTTTATGGTTAAAAATAAAGTATTAACTTCTTTTATCTTGCTTAGCTTGTATGCATCCTTAATTCTACATTTTGCGCCATTGGCTCTTCACCCTCTTTTCACTGAATCAATGATCAATATATTGAAGTCTATCAAAATATATATTGTCTGCTCTACTAACCCAGCTATTGAGCTTCCATATCTCAAAGCCCTTGATTGTCTGGGATTCAACTCTAACTTGGCAGTAGTCAGTGGAATATGAAAAGCTTACATGGAAACTCTTTGTCGATATACGAATCATTAGACCTACATAAGAACATCAATAACGTGTATTTGTCGGAACATAAGATTAATATTGACTGTTGGCACTTATACTGTAAGCATGTAGATCTACTTATTTTGATTAAATGTATTATTGGTCTTTGTTTGTTCTAGTCAGTTTTTTGTCTTTATAGATTTACCATGGTAAAGCATGGTAACTTTCTAGGTCTGCTACTAGGAAGGTTGGTTCACTGTATCAAGCTAAACAATTTTTCTCATCAGCATCTATCTTACACATTTATAAGTCTTCTATTTGTCAATGCGTTGAATATTTCCACTACATTTGGTCTGATCTTGTACAGCGTTTAGAGATTCTTGATAAAATACAAGGAAGAATATGCAATTTTATCAGTTCAACATGGCATCTTAGCTTCAGTTGTTTCTCCCTGGCCATAATGTAGCTTCTCTGTGCCTTTTCTATAAAATAAAATTTTTTTGCAACATGCTGTGTTGAAATCCTTGCAGTATTTGAAATGGATAATTCAAAAGACACATCCATTTTTATTAAATATGTATTTGTTATTTTAATCATTAAATTGTTTTTAAAATAATGGGAGTATTTTGTATGTTAAATAATGAAACTTTTAATTTTTCCAAAATATTAATGAAAATTTATTGTACTAAGCTACAAACCCTAGTAAAAGCAAACTGTACTTTGTACGCCCTTTACCTGTTTACACTTCTCCCCCAAAATTTGGTTTCAATTGGTTAATGTATGCCAATTTTAGAGGGTGTGATGGACAGATGGGCAGACTAACAGAAGTCACAGAATTTTATATATAGATAGATATTTCATGATAATTGTTCTAATGAGCTCCATGGTAACTTGACTTTATGAATTCAAGCAGAGTACTAGATTGTCAAATAGGTCTCATCATTTTGCAGTTGAAATCGCTCAATGTAACCATAAGTTCTATGCTAACAGTTTCTTCTCTCACACTTCTCACTTGTGGAACTCTTTTGCAGCTTCTTGCTTTCCATTCAACTTTGATTTTCAAATTTAAAATGCAATGTCAATCTTCTGTCTTCTTAATTCCTCTTCTTTTATTGTTCTCCCTCGTCAAAGTTTGTTCTTTTTCTCATATTCTCTCACACTCAGTAACCCTTTGCATCTTGATGACTTTTATTGCCTCTTAGGGTGAAATGATTAGGAAAATAAGGTTTTTAATGTGTTATGTGTATATTCAGTACATTTTTACTATTTTGAATGTTAGAAAACATATGTTAACTCCCTATTTGTATTGTGGGGATTTGTCAAAGCATTAGCACTTGTGAGGTTTTCAAACAGTCTATTCAAAATATAGATATATCATTTAGTTCTTCATTTTGATACCAGTCTTTTGATCACTACCAGCTGGGTCTCCATAACTTATTGTTCATTGTGACTTTTAGTAAGGTCTGATTTCTTACTATCTCTCCTAATCCTTGTTCTGTCAGCAAATGATACATGCTTGTTAGGTTGGTTATTTGCTTCTCTTCTCTATCCCTCAATATGATTTTATTGTCTTCTTCTTTGTGACATGTACCTTGACAATGTTGGCAATCATAGCGCTTTCCACAGTTTTTTTGTCCTTTGTAGCTCTTAATAAATTTTGTCTTTCTTTTACCTTTTCTAAATCCTGTTCTGCCATTCATTTACTCAAGTTCACTAGATAGGTTATGCATTGTTTTCCTCTATCCCTCTTGCATTCAATATGTCTTGTGAGTATCAAATTTTCCAAGCCTTTTTTCATCAATATGTACCCTAGAAATTTCAGTTCTCTCTTTCTGATGTTAAGTATATGTTTCCTTTTTGTTTCCATTTTTCTCTAAAACTTCCTTATTGCTCACATGTTCAGTCTATGGTATTCCCAACATCCTTTTGTAAAACAACATTTCTGTTGCTTCTAGTTTCATCTTCAACTGTCATGATATTGTTTAGCATTCACTGCCATATAGGAAGAATGATATTAATTAACATTTCAGCACTCTACTTTGTCTATCCAATTTTTGTTTACTTTGCCATGAAGATGATTTTTTTTTTTTTTTCAGGTAAAATCATTGTTTGTGCATATGTATTGTTTCTCATAATGCAAATAGATTCTCCAGCCAGGTGTAAATTATACATGATTTGATATTTTAGATTTTAGTCCCAATCATTTTCCACAAGGTTATGATCAAATGTTATATGATATTCAGCAAAATAAGCAAGTATGTGATTGTTCAGTAATGGGGAGAGATTAACATGAAGCATTCTTGGTGTGTTATTTGTAATATTAGCTTGAATCTTCTTTACAATGAAAAATTATCAGCCATTATTAATTTGCTTCTAGTATTTCTTTTATCTTAATTTTAATTGCTTTTCATCACAACTATACAGACCAGCAGTCTATGGCCATTAGTAAAAATATTATCATGAATTTCTATTTGATAAAATACTGTCACCCATTATTCATTTTTGTTTAGTATTTCCTTTCATCTTAATTTTAGCTGTTTTTCATCACAACCATTCAGACCATCAGTCTATAGCCATTTGAAAGAAATTATCTTTAATTTTTATTAAACGAAGCATTGTCAACCATTATTAATTTCTGTCTAGTATTTTCTTCATCTTAATTTTAGTTTCATTTACATTAGTAATGTGAGTAGTTATAATATTCTTTATTTACATATTTTATATTTATTCTGAGCTAAAGGTAAAAATATATTACAGGTGTGACAGAAATAGCTCCTACATAATGGTAAGACATTAGTGGCAATGGGGTCTTCATCTAGGTAATTTCTTACCATTATGCGGGAGGTATTTCATCTGCACCCTGTATATTAGAATAAATAACACTTAAGAATGGTCATAAAAATAAAAGACATTAGACTTCCTGACAGTTAAGAAATATAAAGCAGAAGACATGGCAATTATTGACATTACAGATATCACACAAGTAGGAAATTATATTTCTTAACAGGCAATTAATCTATACAAATGTAAGGAATTATTATAGAGGTGGATGGTAGTGTGAGTGAACAGCAGATAAGGTGATCAGTGTTGACCAATCATCACAATTGATTCTTCACTCTAAGTCAAGGTTACTTGAAATGAAAGCAAGAAAATAACCATTTGATCAAATGGGTTCATTCATTAATTGGTGGATTTGGATTCAAAATTGTTTTCAAAATCCTTTGTCTAATTTTCCTTTTTTCTCAACATATATATTTATCATCTCCTTCCTACCTTAGCCATTTGTTCATGTTCTCTTTCTCTTCTCCTCTACGTATTTGCCTTTTTTTTTATCTCATCCCTCTTTGTCTTTTCAATCTTCTCCATCCCTCTTTGTCTTTTCAATCTTCTTCATCCCTCTTTGTCTTTTCAATCTCCTCCATCCCTCTTTGTCTTTTCAATCTTCTCCATCCCTCTTTGTCTTTTCAATCTTCTCCATCCCTCTTTGTCTTTTTCAATCTTCTCCATCCCTCTTTGTCTTTTCAATCTTCTCCATCCCTCTTTGTCTTTTTCAATCTTCTCCATCCCTCTTTGTCTTTTTTTTCAATCTTCTCCATCCCTCTTTGTCTTTTCAATCTCCTCCATCTCTCCGTCTTTTCAATCTCCTCCATCTCTCCGTCTTTTCAATCTCCTCCATCTCTCCGTCTTTTCAATCTCCTCCATCCCTCTTTGTCTTTTCAATCTTCTCCATCCCTCTTTGTCTTTTCAATCTTCTCCATCCCTCTTTGTCTTTTCAATCTTCTCCATCCCTCTTTGTCTTTTCAATCTTCTCCATCCCTCTTTGTCTTTTCAATCTCCTCCATCTCTCCGTCTTTTCAATCTCCTCCATCTCTCCGTCTTTTCAATCTCCTCCATCTCTCCGTCTTTTCAATCTCCTCCATCTCTCCGTCTTTTTTTCAATCTCCTCCATCTCTCCGTCTTTTTCAATCTCCTCCATCCCTCTTTGTCTTTTTCAATCTCCTCCATCCCTCTTTGTCTTTTCAATCTTCTCCATCCCTCTTTGTCTTTTCAATCTTCTCCATCCCTCTTTGTCTTTTCAATCTTCTCCATCCCTCTTTGTCTTTTCAATCTTCTCCATCCCTCTTTGTCTTTTCAATCTTCTCCATCCCTCTTTGTCTTTTCAATCTCCTCCATCTCTCCGTCTTTTCAATCTCCTCCATCTCTCCGTCTTTTCAATCTCCTCCATCCCTCTTTGTCTTTTCAATCTCCTCCATCCCTCTTTGTCTTTTCAATCTCCTCCATCTCTCCGTCTTTTCAATCTCCTCCATCTCTCCGTCTTTTCAATCTCCTCCATCTCTCCGTCTTTTCAATCTCCTCCATCTCTCTGTCTTTTTATGCCCCCTCTTTCTTTTATCTCCCTCATTAGTTTATCTTTTTTATTCCCTCATCTCTCTGTTGTTTCAATCTCCTCCATATCTATCTCTTTGATCTTCCCTATTTCTTTGTCTTTTTTTATGTCCTCCATCACTTTTTCTTCTCTTTTCATTCTCCTCCATCTTTCTTTCCTTGTTACTTACTCTCTCTCTCTCACTCTTCTTTTCATTTCCTTCAGTCTATCTCTTCATTCATTTTCATCTCTTTTCCTTTTATTTGCTTTCTCTTTCCTCTTATTTTGTCTTTGTTTTTTCCTCCTCTCTCTTCATTTATTTTTGTATTTTCTTTGTTTTCAAATATAATTCATATAAGTGATTATGTTTTTAAGTAAGACTCTCACTTTGTCTGCACCTGTGTGCAGACTTGAAAGAACTTGGCCATATCCATTCTTGTTGTTCACAAAGTAGGTCTTTAGAGATTTGCCGACTCCTCTTCTTCCCCAATTCCAATTTAGAACTCTTTGGAATGTTACTATTTTAACATTCAATATATTCATTATTAAATGACCAAAACAAAAATCATCAACACATCCAGTGTTAATAACATTACACATATACACACTGTTTTGGGAATGATCTGCTCTACTTGACTGGCCATAAAAAATTGACATTTATAAAAACAGTCCAAACTTTCTTGCTGGATTTAATACATCAAAATTAAGTACTCAAGGCCAAATTTTCTTACTTGTATATTGAGATGGTTACTGTTATTCTTGTTACATGTCCCTGATTATAATGTTTTCAATAATCAATATGTATGTGTTTATATGTATGATTTTTCAAATTAGTTATTTTATGTTATTGGTAAATTTTTAAAAATTCATATTTATTTTAGTGATGTTCTTTTCATTTATTAGACATTGAATTGTGTCACTTTGCATCCTCCATATCTTGCCTGACATTTTGGCTAACCTTCTATATATATATATATATATATATATATATATATATATATATATATATATATATATATATGATCATCTTTAAATTTTTGAAAAACCAATAACATTTTTTGGGCTTGTATATCGATACTTGTTAGAAAAATAAAATCCTTGCTTTTACCTTTGATAAGGTCCCTCAGAGGATGAAACACATTGGCTAAATTTTCCATTTATCTTTATTCATATTGTCCTTTTACAAATATACTCTAAAATTTTTACGCACGCACACACACACCTATGTATGTATATATATATATATATATATATATATATAGGTCAATATCTGATCCTTACCCCCTCCTTCCTCAATATTAAGTATTATAATAAAAAGAAATATAAAAATAAATTTTAAAACTCTCCCTTCCCTCTCTAAACTCGACCATGTCTCTCACACTATTACTCACCGCCTTCTATGTCAAATTATATAAGCTTAATACTGCCTGTCAAAAGTGTAAATTTTAAATTCATTTTTCTTTTCACCTTTTGAAAGTGAAGTCTGAAGATGCAAAGAAAAATAAAATTCTCTGGTGAAATAAATTATTACAAATGGAGCCTTAAAGTGGTCTGTTTTTCTTTAAATTAAATTATTCGCTCTGACTTACCTTTGAGCTCTCAGGATTTCATCCTCCTTTGGATAATCCATACAGATTACCAAGATTTTCATTACTTAACTATATATATATATATATATATATATATATATAATTTCATTTTTTTTCTCTCTCAATTGAGTAGAAATCATCTGTATTCTTTTTCTCTCTGTTGCCTTTGTCCCTGACTGTCCTTCACTGTGACAATGTAAAATCTACCAAGAATGGTGATATATTGTCATGACCTGGTAGATTTTATATTGTCTCTGTAGGATAATCAGAGACAAAAGCGATGGAAAGAAAAATAATGCAAATAATTTCAACTTGAGAGAAAAAAAAATATTCTCTTAAAAATATTCTTTCAAAAATTTTGGAAACTACCTGCATCTCTCATTTTGTGCATATGTGTTGACATGGCAACATCAACAAAGCCCAGTCTGTTGAAATCCTAATGGATGAAATGCATCACAAAAAACCTTTCCAGTTTGTCATATTTATCTAAATATATATATATATATATATATATATATATATATAATCTTTTGTGACATACATGTGGTCATTAATAATTAAGCATGACTCAAATCTTCAATCTTAAATAAAACAGTATTTAATTACAACTGCAAATAAATACTTAACAAGAACAAAGAAGTAAAAGTCAACCAAAGATAATTAACCATTTCAGTGAATACCTTGTAGGTAGTGTGACTCAGCTTAATGTCTGGTAAATCCTAAATCAAAACCCAAATTATCAACATACAATAATGCACACTAATTTTAGTGGATAATTCCACTCAATAGTCACTGCAGTCAGTATCCTGACACCACTATTTGTATAGCTGGTGGGAAACATATATTCATAAGTACAGAGTGTCAAGCTCAAACCTCGGTGCCAGTAGTTACTAATTTTCTTCCTATATGACATAATGTAACAAACGTTAAAAGACAGTTATGTTTTTAATCAACTTTTCTTGGTTACAAACCGAATGCTTTACATAAGACGGAAATCCTTGGATGAATATTTCACAAATCAAGAGAAAGCATGTATCCTAGTTTAAGTTTGTTGTAAAATATTTTATGAATTAATCAGTTAAGATTTTAAATTACGGTGTCATTAATATATTATGACATGATATAATGTCATGTGGTTGACTTTTAGCTACTATTGTAGAACTTGAACATGACTGTTGGAGAAAATCTTGTTTATGGATGTAGCTTTCTGTAACTTTCTAAGCCTCTTTGCTGATGATGACCAATGGAATGGTTGAAAATACTGGGGCTCACCCTTTCTCCTAAATCAACCTTAGACTGTTCATTCAAGGACTTTTATCTGATGTAAAGTATTTGGTTCTAAATCAAGAAGAGTTGATTAAGAAAATGTAACTCTCTTTCTTTGTTAGATTCAGCAATACCTGCATAAAAGAAAACTTGTTGCTTAAATACATATTATTCAATACATAAATATATATATATATATATATATATATATATATATATATATATATATAAAAATAGGAAAGAACTGTTAGATAGATTATCTGAAGTTCTTTAGTATTTTTGTTTTTATTTTAAAAAAACAATGCTTGATATATATTGATTATGCAGTGTTACATTAGAATATGCACATACCCACTACAAAACTGTACATCAGGTGGGGAAGCATAATTCATGATTCCCCACCTGATGAAACATTAAAAAGGATTTTTTTACATTGAAATAAGATGTATTAATTTGTAGTGGGTATGTGCATGTTCTAATGTAACACTGCATAATAACTAAATATTTACAGCTCTACTTTTGTATTGAGCCCTCTTTTAAATTAATGTTTTGAATGCTGAAATCTTACTCTTCGTTCCTTTACATTTGGATATATATATATATATATATATATATATATATATATATATATTTTAAGTTTCATTGAAAATGACTGATAAAGTACAGTGGTTGAGTTTTTTTTATATAATTCCTCATGTGTCATTCATTTTGAAGAGAACTTCTATAAAAGAGGGATTGCTGCTCAAATACACAAATTTTATATGGAACTGAATGTCAATCTATTAATGGCTTTGTGATACTACTAATAGGACAGTTCTATAGAGTTCTGGGAGATCAGGTGACCATCACACTTCCATCTCTTACCGGAAGATACAGTTGGACTTTATACTCTTTCTGATTGTTACTGACTAACCGGCGTTTGTTTGACTACTAATCTCTCTGTTGTAAATACCTCTTCAGATATACCAGTATTTTTCCCTACGTATGTGTTTGTCCTTATTTCAATACACACACGGGGAAACACTCAACATTTTAACACTATTCTTTCTTTCTTTCTTTTTTTCAAAATTTTTTCCTTGGATGCCAATTTGTTTGAAAATTGTGCTATCCAGGTTTACTCACCCACCAAGTTTAAATAGATTTACAAATATATATATATATTGTAAATCTATTTAAATATATATATATAAAAATGTATATTTGCGCAGGAACCTTTCTGTTAAACATCTTTCAAGACACCACAAAAATAAAATATACAAACATGAGGAAAGACTAACATCATCAAAAATAAAACTTGAAAATGGCTAAAGGAGTAGCTGTCAGCTCTTGGAACAATGAAAATTAAGGTAATTTTCTGTACTCTCTTACTCCTAGAAAATGGTAGAACATAAGGATGCTGGAAAAACTAAAAAAAAAATTAATTAAATCTTCCTTGCCTGCCGTATTTAATGAAATACATACATATATATATATATATATATATATATATATTAAGCAATATACATAATATCTTACATTAATTGCACAACTCAGAGTTTCATGCCGAAGTAAGCTTTAAGTGCTGGAATTATAATATTGATGTTCACACATATCACAAAGCCATTAATAGATTGACATTCAGTTCCATATAAAATTTGTGTATTTGAGCAGCAATCCCTCTTTTATAGAAGTTCATAAATAAAAATGCATAAATACTTGATGTATGAATTATTTGCTTCAGCTAAGCTAAAACAAAATTTCTTAGATTTTGGGTATTATGTGGTGTCACTTTCAAGAGGATAACTGATTTTAAAAATCAGCAATCAATACTGAATTTTCATTTGAATGCAAATATCCACAGAGGCCAGATGCAATCCTGTTTGCATATAAACAATAAAATGTTCTTCTCTTTTGAAGATGAACTGATTTTGAATGGTGATAAATCTCTTTGAAAAAGAGCATTTTCAAAGAGGCACAGATATATTGTCTTGACAGTAAGCATCCCGATTTCTCCAAATAGATAGTCACAGAATGCTTCTTCTGAACTGTTGTGTCTCTCTCTCTCTCTCTCTCTCTCTCTATATATATATATATATAGTTTGAAGACACACACCAATGTCCTTACAACAACTAATAGAGAGTCAGAGCAATGTTGTGTGTTTCCTCATCCATTTTAAACTGCATTTGATTAAACTATTAGAGGAAGATTAAAATCTTCATTGACTGATTTGTTTAATGTGTGATAAGGTTCATTTACAACAAAAGACAATGATTATCATTATCTGTATGGAATGGCATGTGGTAGATTTTGGTAAATAGCACTGGCTGAAGATTGAGTTCTGAATTTGACGTCTGTGCTTCATCATAGAAACACACCCTCCAGTTTATTTTGGCCTATTGGGGTGATTCCAGAAAGATAAGTGCTGATAAGGAATTTAATTTTATAGTCAATGATCACCAGTTTAATTTCATGACAGAATTTCTTCGTTGTTTGCAGATAATTTTTTTTACCAGGTTTGCTGATTTCAGAGATAAACAAATACTGCTCCATTTTTCTAGCAAGTTTGGGTCTGGAAATGATTAAGATTTATGGATTTCTAAATATTTTTCGTGAAGTCTTAACATATATTCAAAATATAAATTAGGCACTGAAAGATAATGGACTAAATACAAATTAATTCACTTCTCAAAAAAAATCTCCTGGATTTTTATTATTCTATTAGTAATTCATAAAGTATAGACTATGAAATGTATGATAAAAATTAAATGAAGAAAAGTAAAGTAAAGTAAAGAACTAATAAAATTTTAAAAAAGACATTTAACTTAGATTTTTTTAAAATCAGTTCACCCCCAAGCAAGGTGATAATGCCACTAAGATGCAAAGGGCTACTGGGAGTGAAAGAGAAAGAAAATATTTTAGAAAGAATTGGAAACCCACCCAATCCTAAACAGGAAACAAGAGAGAAGGGAGTTTTTTTTTAATTTTACTTAGAAGTCAACAGCATTTTTTAATATTTTTCTATAGTATTTTTTTATCTTACTTAACAGACGTCAACAGCATTTTTTAATATTTTTTGATAGTATTTTTTTTATTTTACTTAACAGAAGTCAACAGCATTTTTTAAATAAATAAAACATGTTGAAAAACAAGGCAATGGCTGAGTTTATTTTTAAATTTTAAATTTTTAGATTCAGGAGTATTAAATTAATTAAATTTTTAAATTCAAGTTTATTAATTAATTTTTGGTTAAATAAAATGATTTAAATTGTTAAGGAATTTTATCTTTTCAAAATGTATCCATCTTTTATTCAAAATGATATTTTTTTGAAATGTCAAATTTAAATAAGGAGGAGTATATTTGCATAAAAAATATTTCCATTAATTTTTTTTCCTTTTAAAATGAATTTTTAAAAATTTAATTAATTAGTTGTATTTTAATAAATTTTAAATGTGTTTGTGTATTTATTACTGAGAATTTTCTAAATTCTTTCCTTTTTTTTAACAAATGTAAACACACATTAAGAAAAATAATTCTCTTTGAACTGGAAGAAAGTTATTTTTATATCAGATTTTTTTCCAATTCTTCTTTTTAATGATATAAATTTTATGAAAATTGATTAAACATTTGTATGGTTTGTAAGTAGATGTTAGTTTTGTGACAGGTTTATGGTAATTTCTATAAAACCACAGATTGGCCCACAAAATGCTGATCAGACTTAAAACTGGCCATGTTTTTAGAAGTTAGATAAATGTTCTTGTCACTGTATAAAATTTCTAAGATTGAATTAAATCATTTACATAAGTTTTTCATTGTTCTTAGAATTCAAATATTCAAATATTTGCTGATAGTTTTAATTGTTTTTAGTTTTATATTCATTAAACAATTAATGTATACAGCCTCTTTTCCTTGTCTTTACTCATTTTTTGAATTTCTTGGCTGTTTTTTCAGGGAACTGCGAGATATTCTTTGACACTAAGTTGCTTAAATTTAGACTGGAATTCTTGTTAATGTGGTTAGATATTTTCAAATATATAAATGATTTTTGCTTCCTTTATTAGTAACGACATTCACTAAGTGATCCATCTAATTTTTTGAGTTTGAATGTTTTTCGGCTTTATTTTTGCTGGTGTTATTGATTTTCATTGCTATAGATAATTTGTGTTTCATTTCTACTCCCTGGACAAATTTAACAGGATCACAAAAAAGCATAAAAAAAAGGCTTTTTTTTTTTTTCCTTTTTTCATAAATTTGGTCACATTTGAACATCAAGAGGGTTGTTTATGTTAAACTGAAAGAAATCAGGAGGAAATAATAATAATAATCTTTTCTCTTTTTTTTTTTTTTTTTTCATGGAATTATCAAGAGACAGCAACGTAAAAACAAAGCAGTGATCATATGTGGAATCAGTGGAATTATTGTTGGATTTTCTCTCTCTTTGAAATTAGCAATAATTGGCTTTTAAAAAAAATGAAAAGTAATGTAGAAATAAATCGAAAATAATTGGTTTATTTAGATTGGTATTTTAATCTAACTTTTATTTATATTGTAGTCTTTGATGAAATGTATATACAGAGATATCATCGTAGGACAACACCCAGCCCTTTTCCTCTACCCCCACCTATCAGGGGTTAAATATTTGAAGCCTTGTGTCCATGCATTCAGAATACATGCTCCATTCTTTGACATATCTGCATGAACTGAACAACCTATTGTATAACCAAATCTGCAAAAGTTACACATATATCATTATTTGGTTTGCTTATCAATATATGCAGATACAAAGGGTAAAGGTTGAGTCTTTGCTCATCGGATAAAAATGTTGTTTCTTAAAAACACTGAACACAAAAATACTACCTTTTGCATTAAAACAGAGCCTCATACCAAATTTTCATCAATTATTTTGTCTGCATGATGAATTATTTTCACAAATATTAATACTTACTTTAATGTTTTTATTTCAATTTTTTTTAACTTAACGTTTAATTTTTATTATATTAGGTTGGTGCAAAAATAATGACATAATAATGTCATTTTTGACGTATTTTTTAAGGTCAAAAAACGACATTATTACATCATTATTTTTGCACCAACCTAATACTTTTTGCTAATTCTCCTATGATTAAACTGTACAAAATTGGTAGAAAGTTCTGTTGCCTAAGTCTGATTTTTTTATTTGCAATAAAAAGTAATACAGTTCGTGTTGTGTCATCGAGGTGAATGATACACAGAGAAGAATGAGTTCTTAATATATTTATTCAGAACCAGTATCCAGTGCTAACAGCTACATACAAAAAGCACAAAACAATAAGTTACAAAACAATTAGCAAAACAACTTACAAGGAATAGAGGAGGGTCAAATGCTGTATAGCCAAACAAAGTAAGATCAGTCCAAATATTAATCAGCTTAGTATCAACTTATTAATCAACTGTAGAAGTCCTTAATAATAGACTATTCAAGGCTATGAGCCAGGCCATCTGGTATAGTGCTGAAGGAGTGCTAGCTATTCTGTAACAGGCTGGACTCAAGCCTGAACTGAATAGACAATTATTTTCTGACATTCTCTATCTTGTATAGTAGTTCTGATTTCATCAATCAAATATAGTCAATTTTTGATTCTACAGGCTGTGGTATGATCCATTTCCCCACCATTAATGGATCTGTCCTGAACGCATATATTCAGAGCTCTGCTGATATGCAGAGTTCATTAAAGCTCTGCTTGTCAACCTCTCTGCCTTTGGGCAGGGAAGAACCCCAATGACGCTACACCGAAGTGCAAAGTCTCATCCATGTATGCTGGGTCTACAGGGGTTTTTTGCCCGAGCATACGTGCTCGAAAAGCCCCACATTAAAAACCAGCCTTGTACCACATGACACCTTATGGGGAAGACTTAGGTAAATACTGAATTTACTGAAGTTTACTGTTAAGCAAATTCATATTATCTCAAACAATTCTCCTACACAGGCAATTCATGAATGAGTGAGCCTGTCTTCGCTGGTTTTCTGTTCCATCTGTTGGTTACTACAAGTTTTGATTCTTCCTCATTAAGTAGCATATACAATGTCCAGTATGTTTCTGTCTGTCTTTCATTTTTATTGTGACACTGGGCAGAGTGCCATACAGAACTGTATTGGTGACAAGATCCCTCCAAGATACACAGAGAGCCATACACAACATTTGTGTGTAGGTTCCATCAATTGAGCATTCTACTGTTTTGGTGAAGGTACATGTGCTCCAACCATAGGGCAGTATAGACTGGTGGCGGGTTATAACTCTGAGTAAATAATTGGTAAATAAATAATAACTTCAGGAGGCATGGCACTCCACAACTTCCTAGCCTTTGTAGCTCTTAGTAAAGTTTGTCTTTTCACCATCCTTCCTCATCATTAATTTACCATCCATTTACACAAACTCATCAGATAGGTTGCTTTTGCTTTGATGCTTTCCTCTGTCCCTTTTGCTTCCACTATGTCCTGCAAGTGTCAAATTCTCTAAGCCGACTTTCCTCATGTTCTCTAGGAATTTCAACTCTCTCTCTTTCTGTTTGTTTCCATTTTCTCTAAAAACATCCTCGCATGTTCCATTCATGGTATTTTCAGCATCTTAGTGTTGAAGATGTTTGTTGACTCAAGTTTCTTCTTTGTTTGTGAGCAAATTGTCCAGCATTCACTGCCATATGCAGAAGACTAATATTACAGCATTCTTTTCCTGTTTTTTAATACTTCGCTGAACTTATGAAAGGCATCATTTGCTATTCCATTGTACCAGAATACATTTTTTTATTTCATTGTACACGTATGCAATATAATAAATTGAGGATAACACTGTTCAGATCCCTCTGAGTATAATCTAGTTCATATACAATCCCCAATTGCTAAAGAGGATTACAGCAACACTCATAATTTAATAACTATTTATTTACAATTTGCTTTAACTTCTTAGGAAAGGTAGTGGAGTGTCTTTTCCACAGTTTTGAATTCAGGTTTGATTTTCTCCTAGACTGGCCACTTTCCGGGCACTAGAGAGCCAAGTCAATTCTGTTATTTAATCCATAGTGGGAATCAAGTAAGAAAAGATAAGATGGATTCATGCCTTTTCCAAGGACATTTGTGTGAAAGTGAATGATACAGACTCAGGCTAGTTACCAAGGATGGGTGGGAAGGGCTGGTGCTCCCAGAAATCATTTGACTCCCTGTTGGTAAAAATGATGTGAACTAATTTTAGCATGCAAATTCTTACTTATGACTCCCCTTGACTGAAAGGACCTCCCACTACTTAAAACACTTTAGCAACAATCCTCTATAGACGAGGCTGGAATTTAAGCTCAGCTCAACAATTTCATTTTCTGCACTGATAACCATTACATTCATGAGACTGAATGCTTTGTCTTCTTCTATATGCTGCCTCTCTTTCTTGGTGATCATGGCTCTCCACAATTTCCTATCCTTTGTAGTTCTTAATAAATTTTGTCTTTTTGTTATCTCTTCTAAACCCTGTTCCACCATCCATTTACTCAAGTTTACAAGGTAGGTTATATGTTGTTTTCCTCTATCCCTCTTGCCTTCAATCTGTCCTCTGAGTATCAAATTTTCCAAGCCCTCTTTCCTCATTATGTGCCCTAGAATTCTTCTTTTATAATATCAATCATGGTTTTCTAACCTGAGCAATATCACCCACTAGTGGGCAATGGGCAACTGAACAGAAAATAGTGGTAAGTATAGGATTTTGAATATTAAAAAAGATATTTCAACAGATACTAACATCCCCAAATATACACGCACCAAAAAATATTCAATGGTAATATGCAAAGAACCTGGATAAAAAATAAATCCAGGGGGCTAATAAATGGGGTACATACCTAGATAAGATATAAATATCCCAGCAAACAATAAATATTTTGGTATTTTCTATGGTTTTGAGAAGTTTCATTAATATTCAAATAGTTCTACAGAAAAAACATTTTTTTCAAATATAAATTAGGTAAGGGAAGACCAAAAACAAGAAAAAAAATATTTTCTGAATTTTTATTTGTTGCTAGTAGTGTATATTCTTTTTAATGTTATAATTATAATAAAAAAAATCATTTAATTTTTTGTCAGGACTAACCTATGCTATAAAACTAACCTTAAAACTAAATTATATATGTAGTTTCATTTGTTATTTAATATGGCAGTAGTAGCAGGAGCAGCCACATAAAACAATATTATTTGTTAACTCACTTTGGTATTTTTTACTATATCATAAAGTCAGTTTATGAGCCAGTAACAAACTTTTCCCAAACAATTTTGGTATGAAAGTGGGTGATAATGTAAAAAAGTTTAGGAAATTCTGATATAGATGGAGACTGATAATTAGACAAGATATATCCAGCAAATTTTTATTACCAAAGAAAGATTGAAAATATTTAATATATATATTATATTTCTTTTAATATTTATTAAAACTTCCCTGACTTTTTATAAGTGTGATGATGTAATTTAAGATGAACTCGTAATTCCTAATTATAGACGTAATTTCAACCAAACTCTATAGACCTGTCATGATTGTGAGGAAAAACTTTTAAAAATTATACAAATTATGATTTGATGAAATGGGCAAATTAGACCCCTTCAAATAATAATGGACACTTTATTTTAACATATTTTGTTAATCAATTCCAGACAAAATATAAAGCTTTTCTTTTGTTATCTCTTCTTAATAATGTTTTCTTCTTATATTCTTTCACACTCAATAACCTCTTGTGTCTTAGTGACTTTATTGCCTTGCATGTGGTGAAATGATTAAAAAAAAAGTTATTAATGATATCCCTACTGAGTAGTTTCAGCTTTTATAATTATTAGATGATGTAGGAGAACTGTGGTATTGGTAATTGTGTATGCAGTGATAGCTTGATCTTCTGCATAAATAATATCTGGCAATTTTTTGCAAGATAAAACTTGTGTCTTGGTAATAAAGTAAAACCTGGATGTTGTTTTTTGTCAAGAGAAGTTCTCAGTATGTAGTCAAGGGTGATAAAATAACAAAGAGAAAAGGTTCAGGAGTGTCATCCTGAAGGATCCCTGCTTTGATGGCAAAGAAGCTAGTATCTCCATCTGAGGATCTAACCAAAGATTTGTTATTTTTGTATAGTATCATTATGGCAGTTACTGTCTGAGCCAGGTGCCTGGACATTAACTAAAACCCTAGAGTCGCATCTTGATGGAACCTATATTTGGATGCTGAGAGCTATGCTAAACATCTCTCGAAGACAACATTCAACTAAATCACAGCTCTATGGATTCATCCCTGATATTTCTACTATCTTACACATATGCAGAATTGCAGAATACACTTTGCAGGACACTGCTGGGAAGTAAAAAAAGAACTCATGAGAGATTTACTGCTACAAACACAGCCATATAGAGCAAGATGGGTTCGTTGCCCAGCAACCATCTACACTGACTAGCTATGTTATGACAGAGAATGCCACTCTAATGACCCTTTAACCTTGATGGTTGGCATGATAGATTCATGAATGTCCGAGCAAACTCAACCGAAAAAAAAAAAAGTAATAGTTTATAAATTACTAGAAATTTTATACCCTTCAAGTAACCTACATTCAAATAGAGCCAGGTGTTTTTCTGTTAAATATTCGCATGTATTCATGCATTTAATATGTTCTGTATGTCAGGCATAAGTAAAGGACATCATATCAAGTAGCTAGTCTGAGTAAAAGTCCGAGTTGAAGTAGTGAGAGGAGCCATTAAGAAATATTCCTGTGATTAGTCTGTTTTCTGTTGGATGAAATCTCTCTTCATAAGAAGAATTTGAACTTAAAAATAATGACTGACAAAAATCACTTTCTTGATTACAAAAATATATTTGAACTTTAGCTGCTATTTTCTTTGTGAGTTGAGTATTTTGAGAAAGCCAAACTTTGACTTCCTTAATCTTCTATAAACTAAATCCAAGAGAGAATATCCTTTTGTGAAGTTGTGATATTTTAATGTAAACTCTTCACTCAACACTTTTCCATTTAATCAGATCCTTGGAAAACATTTTTAATTGTAAGACAATTACAAATAGGTAATGGGGCAATTTAGTATTATCAGGATATTTTTTTCATTCAGAATCTCAGATTTTACAAGAATACATCTTATCATGGGCATCAGTCATATCTGTTCTCAGCATTAATAATAATGATTATATCCTTGATATATAATGATATATATATATATTTATTACCAACTAAACTATATATATATATATATATATATATATATATAATACAGGGTGACCTAACAATTCAATAAAACCAAGAGTGATGGAAGAAAAATATTTTATTCATAGTAATTGAAACCTTAAAACATGCCATTTAAGAAACAATGATGGAATTTTCATTTCTTAAAAATTACGTCCTGTAGATGGCATCCTCCTATACGAATGCATTCTTGAAATCTGCTGTTGAGATTCCTCATTGACTGCTGCAACATCTCGGCTGGGATACTGTGAATTTCATCTTGAATTTTAAATGGCAAAATGTTTACTTGCTCAAGGTCACTGGCAATACGCACTTCAAAATTCCCGTTTTGGGGGTCACCGATATATATATATATATATATATATATATATATATATATATATATATATTTAGGCAGCATATTTTCATTTATACACGTTTCATTAAATAATATAGACAAGTGTTGTCTATTTATTTTATGTAAAATTTTTTCGTATCTTCTGATAAGTTTGGTAACATTATCATTTACCGAAAAAAATCACAATATTTATCCATTATTTTTTTTTAATAAAATCTAAGCTTTCGGCTTACTCAAGCCATTATCAAAGATGTAAATACAAACATATCAAACAATATATGGACACGACAGTGATGATATAGTCTGTCATTGTTATGTTTACATAGTGGATCACTAAGCAACGATGAACACGCATATAAGACGCTAGAAGCGAAAAATCGCACCGCATCTCATGACGTCACACATGACTACACGAGAGTGAATTGGAGAATGAAATAAGGAAAGCCGTTGGTATAACCAATGGCTTCTGTTACCAATTATTGAAATTATAGACATTTAAGAATATTTGTAGAGATTCCATAGTTGATTTTGTTTAGGTTGGGTTTTAACTGTTTGATGTATAATGCTTCAAGTATTTTTAGTTTTTGTCTATTGTTTTCATGTCGAAGTATAGTTGTGTTTTCGACAAGTATTTTACGGAATTGTGTGTGCGGGCAGGCATGTTGTTTTAAATGCCTAAAAATGTTAGAGTTTTCATTAAGATGTAGTGTCAAGCGTCGTGAAAGCGAGTTTGTGGCGTGACCAACATTAATATTATTTAATTCGTTGGAGATACACTCTCCCAAAGGGCACTTGAATTTATAAGCTATGTTGGTTTTTTTGCAAATCGCTAACCGGGGAGAAGAATCATTGCGAAGTATTAAGTTGGATATACTAGATTTAGTGTAGTATATGATTAATTTAATTTTTTTGCTAGGATCTGTAGTTGATATATTAGAATTTACTAAATTTTTTTAGTATGTGTTCATCTTGTTTATAATTAGTATGCATTTGATTACGATATAGGAGATTAATATATTTGAGATCAGTAGAAGCAGTATTATGTACAATTTGCTTATTATTGAGATTTCTAAGAAAGCATCTTATTTGTTCATCAACTATATAGTTTGGAAAGCTATTATTAATAAGTGTCTGTTTTATATTCTTTAGTTCACTGTAAAAAATCTGTTTGGTGGATGAATTAGTTTCTGCACGATGTATTAGATTCTTTATAATTGCTATTTTGTAGTAATATGGGCATTCGCTCTTGTAGTTAAGTGTACATGAATTTATGCTTGTAGGTTTTTGTATGGAGAAATAGTAAATTTGTTATTATTTGTGTTTATTAATATGTCAAGGAAGGGGATTTTATTATTAGTATTAAGTTCATATGTGAATTTAAGGACAGAATTATTTTGGAACCGTTTTTGAAGTTGAATTATTTCATCTGTATTTTTTTAACTAACATAAGAATATCATCAACGTATCTTAGGTAGATTGATGGTTTTTTAAATCTGTAAATAAGATTTTCTAGGTTCGACATGTAGAAATTGCTAAATGTCGGGCCCAATACTGAACCCATGGAGACACCATCCGTTGTATATATATATTGTTATTATTATCAAAGAAAGGGACTTCAGTAGTACAAGTTAATAGTAGTTTTCTTAATATATTAGGATTAATTTTAAGTGGGGGTAAAGATGAGTTACTGTATATATTTCTTATGATTATGTCAATAGTTTCACTAACAGGGACATTGGTAAATAAGTTTTCCACATCAAGTGAAGCCATGATTTCATTGTCAGGTTTTTTCACTTTTTAGGATTTGGATTACTTCTAATGTTGACTTAACACTATATTTACTAGGAAGATAGGGAGTAATAAGTTGGTTGATGTATTTTGTTAGATGATATACAGGAGTTGGAATTTGCGATATGATAGGACGGAGAGGATAGTTAGGTTTATGTGTTTTATAGTGCCATATATGTAGCCAGGTCTATAATCACCAACAATTTTAGGGAGTTTTAAAGAGTTCTGTTCAGCATTATTAGCATTGATAAGTTTATTAAAATTTGATTTTAGTTGGTTGGTCGGGTTCTTGTTAAGTTTTTTAAACTTTGTGTGATCATGGAGTATGTGGTCTAGTTTTTTGTTGTAATCCAATTTATTTAGGATGACAAAAATGTTGGTTTTATCAGCTTTTTTTTTACAATAATGTCAGGGTGGTTACGTAGTTCTTGTGCGGCAATTTTAGTTGTTTAGAAAGAATTTTGAGTAGTTTCTGCTTTTATCATGTCGATCTTTCAGTGCCTCGGCCTTAAGTAAGTCTTTAAATTCTGGTGTAGTTTCTATTAGTTGTTCATCCTGGAGTTTAACAATGTTTTGGTATAGGGTCTCAATTTCTATTTTTTTTTAAAAAGTCGATTGTACTTACGGTATATATGGCAGTTAGGTCCAAGGTTAAGTAATTCTTTTTGGTGCTTAGTTAGTTCATAGTTGGAAAGGTTAATGTATTTATCAGTTTTGTTAGGAAGAGTGATATTACCTTTGTATAATGTATTCAGTTTTTTATAATTTTAATTCGATGTTGAGCTTCAGATTTATTGGTAATTTCCGTGAGTCTATGTGTAATTTCCTCCAGTTGGTCCGGGGTAGTTATATTCTGTAGTTCATCGTAAATGTCCTGTTTTTGATGTTAAAGTTGTTTAATTTTTTCTTTGGATATTTCGATTTGCCTTTTCACAAGGCTACATTTGTAATTCAAGTATTGATAGTGTTGTGGGCTGCTGGATCATGTAATTTAAATTGTGTGTATTTAGGCAGCATATTTTCATTTATACACGTTTCATTAAATAATATAGACAAGTGTTGTCTATTTATTTTATGTAAAATTTTTCATGTATCTTCTGATAAGTTTGGTAACATTATCATTTTACCGAAAAAAATTCACAATATTTATCCATTATTTTTTTAATAAAATCTAAGCTTTCGGCTTACTCAAGCCATTATCAAGATGTAAATACAAACATATCAAACAATATATGGACATGACAGTGATGATATAGTCTGTCATTATTATGTTTACATAGTGGATCACTAAGCAACGATGAACACGCGCATATAAGGCGCTAGAAGCGAAAATCGCACCGCATCTCATGACGTCACACATGACTACACGAGTGAATGGAGAATGAAATAAGGAAAGCCGTTGGTATAACCAATGGCTTCTGTTACTAATTATTGAAATTATAGACATTTAAGAATATTTGTAGAGATTCCATAGTTGATTTTGTTTAGGTTGGGTTTTAACTGTTTGATGTATAATGCTTCAAGTATTTTTAGTTTTTGTCTATTGTTTTCATGTCGAAGTATAGTTGTGTTTTTCGACAAGTATTTTAATTGTGTAAAGGGGCAGGCATGTTGTTTTAAATGCCTAAAAATGTTAGAGTTTTCATTAAGATGTAGTGTCAAGCGTCGTGAAAGCGAGTTTGTGGGCGTGACCAACATTAATATTATTTAATTCGTTGGAATACACTCTCCCAAAGGGCACTTTAGAATTTATAAGCTATGTTGGTTTTTTTGCAAATCGCTAACGGGGAGAAGAATCATTGCAGTATTAAGTTGGATATACTAGATTTAGTGTAGTATATGATTAATAATATTATCAATAATAAGCAAATTGTACATAATACTGCTTCTACTGATCTCAAATATATTAATCTCCTATATCGTAATCAAATGCATACTAATTATAAACAAGATGAACACATACTAAAAATTTAGTAAATTCTAATATATCAACTACAGATCTAGCAAAAAAATTAAATTAATCATATACTACACTAAATCTAGTATATCCAACTTAATACTTCAATGATTCTTCTCCCCGGTTAGCGATTTGCAAAAAACCAACATAGTTTATAAATTCAAGTGCCCTTTGGGGAGAGTGTATCTCCAACGAATTAAATAATATTTATGTTGGTCACGCCACAAACTCAAACAAACACTACATCTTAATGAAAACTCTAACATTTTTTTAGGCATTTAAAACAACATGCCTGCCCGCACACATTCCGTAAAATACTTGTCGAAAACACAACTATACTTCGACATGAAAACAATAGACTAAAACTAAAAATACTTGAAGCATTATACATCAAACAGTTAAAACCCAACCTAAACAAAATCAACTATGGAATCTCTACAAATATTCTTAAATGTCTATAATTTCAATAATTGGTAACAGAAGCCATTGGTTATACCAACGGCTTTCCTTATTTCATTCTCCAATTCACTCTCGTGTAGTCATGTGTGACGTCATGAGATGCAAAAATTTTCGCTTCTAGCGTCTTATATAAGCGTGTTCATCGTTGTTAGTGATCCACTATGTAAACATAACAATGACAGACTATATCATCACTGTCGTGTCCATATATTGTTTGATATGTTTGTATTTACATCTTTGATAATGGCTTGAGTAAGCCAAAGCTTAGATTTTATTAAAAATAATGGATAAATATTGAATTTCTTTTTTGGTAAATGATAATGTTACCAAACTTATCAGAAGATACGAAAAAATTTTACATAAAATAAATAGACAACACTTGTCTATATTATTTAATGAAACGTGTATAAATATATATATATATATACGCACACATACATATATATAATAAGTTGTATGGATATGAGTTTGTGATCATCAGACAAAGTTTGTCTGATGATCGTAAAAGTGTGAAACGCAGGATCACAAATTCATATCGATACAATTTATTATGTTAGTTCTATCACTGATATTGAGCACTTTCCACTAAGTACTGCACATATGAAATATGTGTGTATATATATATATATATATATATATATATATACACATACACACACTCACATACATGTGTGTGTATATATATATATATATATATATATATACACACAGTGTAACCCGATATATAAGAGAGTTGTGGGACCGGAGATCGTCTCTTATATCGGGTTTGGTCTATTTATATACATTAACACAGGCTCTAATTTGGGACCAGAAAAGTCTCTCTCATATCCGGGTTTCTCTTATATCAGGGTTCTTATATCCGGGTTAAACTGTATATATATATATATATATATATATATGATGGTCATAATAATTATATCATTGATAAATATTTATTATATTTGAATATGTTTTATTCCGTCTTTTTTTCAATTTTTTTTTTCATCATTTCTCCACAAGCATGGTGGGAACACTACTTGTACACATGGTGTTACAGGGATAGACTTAGATGCCAGTCTAGTAGCATGTTTATATTCATGTAGTCAGGACTCCAGGGAGAAAACACTTGTCACAGCAGTTGCCATGGAAACATATTTGTAGAAAAGACAGAGGGAAGCCACGTCACATTGGTGAGAATGTAACTGAAGTCAAGATGCCAAGTCAGGATCGATTATATTACAGACCCTTCTTTGGATTTTGTCAAGAACCTTGAGATGAATCTATCAAAATACAGTGTTCTTCCAGACAGACATCAACAAAGATCTGCCAACTAATTTCCTTTACAGGTGTTTAATTCATACACACAGAATTCCTTCTTTCTCACAAAACATATTTGATGTAAAACACATTTTCACCTATCTGCACAGCCGCCATCCCTTTCATTTTATGTGTCATCATTCTGCCTTTCTGGAGACAACAAATCAATTTGCCTAATCCAATAATAATGCTTTCATCTAATTTTGTGCATAATTAACAGATTAACAGATTTTGGTGGAATAAATGAGAGAGTGACTTTGTCATCAGAAACAATAATGAAAAGTTTTAAAATGCATCGTTTTTGTGATCTGAATTCCCTTAATGCCATGAACAATTCAAACATCCCCCCCTCTCAGTTTGAAGAAACAAATGAATCAAAATGAAAATGTTATATATTGAGGATTTTATTGTAGGTTTTGTTATGTAGTCTTTGAATTTACCCAGGAGGATAAAACAAAAGAAATAAAATAAGTGAGAGGAAAACTTGTACATTTGGTAGTGGTGGTGGGGGGGGGGGAGAATTGATTTCATTTACTCAGAAATGGTCTTTTTTTTTATCTTCTGTGTTTCCATTATTTTTTATTGTTGAGTGAGTGGCCATGATGAAATGTAAATAAATGGCAGAACTGTCCAAAAAGCAACAGGGCAAAAAATAATATAATGCAAGCAAACAATGTGTGTAGGAACATAGAATGCACTTATCTCCTCTTGATCACATGATGGCTGCTTTGTGATGTCACTCCATACAGTGACCCAAAGTGGAAGTCATTTTTCAGTTGGTAAACAGCAACCAAATGGTAAGCTTGCTTTCCTTTTAGCCTAGGCACTTTGGCTCAGACTGAGGTTAAATCTGCCTCCCCAGCATCTTATATGGTGCCGTTTCCATTTGGGACATAGATGAATCTAGCCCATTTAAATATGGAGTCCTAAACATGGCTTCTCCAGTTAAGGAATATCTTCAAATTTTATGTAAGACTTTTCTTTTTTGTTCCTCCTTATAATTTGCTTTGCTGTGCAGATATTTGTGATATAATGTTCCCCATGTAAGACACTTGTAATATGTGTATGTATGTGTATATATATATATATATATATATATATGTTGTAGTAGATGAAAATCTCTCTGAGAACAAAGCATATTTGTCATTCTTTTTCCTTTCAGCCATTCTGTGCTGTCTTATTTGTAAACTATGTTGAAAAACGTGTTCCTACACAATCAGTGAAGTTAAGCAATGTTGAGCCTGGTCAGTACCTATATAGGTGACCTCTTGGGAATACCAGGTGCTGTAAGCTTGGATGTATGGGTGGTGTAAATGGATAATGGCTCAGAATTGTTAATCAGTAAGCCAAGTTTCCATTCCCATTGGGTTGGTTATATTAACTTATGCATAAATCCCCTTAGAAAAGGGATGAATCCACCCCTTCTCACCCCAGCTATGTGTTAATTATCACTTGTATCATTATCTCCATGCAAAATAAAATCTCTTAAAATTTAAAAAAAAAATTCTGGCTTCAAATAACCAGCAATAGGTTGATAATCCATAGAAAATGAATCAATAACTCAAGAATTTACTTACAAGGAATGCAACCTTACCATTTGTTCACATTTGTCAGCATGATTCTGTAGAACCACATTTGTATTGCCTCGGGTCCTTTATTCATCTTTGGGGAAATTGTTCAGCATTCACTGCCATATAGGAGGACTAATATCATGTAACAGTTCAGTACTCTTTTCTTTGTTTCTAATGAAAAATATATTTATATATAAATTCCTCAGTATATTTTTCTATCATCCTTGTCATGTCAGATATCCTTTTTTTTTAAATTCTTTACTCCTGATAGATCTTTTTATGTATAAATCGAACATTATACAGTGAAAATTTAATATCAAATTTCACTTCAGTCTGCGGATTTATTGATCCAGCAGTAAACAAATTTTTATGAAATAAAAAAAAAGTTTTATATTTTGCATTTCTTATTTGAATGTTATCATTTTTTCAAAAATATTATTAACTTTGTAAAAATTGTTTAAATTAAATATAAATTTAATTCTTTATGTATATTTCTAAATATATATATTGAATTTTTAATAAATTAATTTTTTGCATATGTAAATTGCTAGACAAATATTTTACATGGGATTTTTTTACTTTTAATCTCAGTATTGAAGAATAAAACCCTGACTTTAAGTGATTGGCTTCACATTTATAATACCAGTTGCACAAATCTTCTAAATAGGGAGAACTTATTTGCTTAAAATATCAGCTTTCTAATTTTTTGAACACCAAACTTGAACCAGGGATAAACCTGTTATATCTGAATCAACAGGCAGGCAGAAAATCTGCATATATATATATATATATATATATATATATATATATATATAAAAGTTATAAATGTATCCCAAAATATAGCACTGAAAGCTGAAATATTGTCTTTTTTATACTATTGTTCACCTAATACAAACCTCAAGAGCCACTCAAGGTAGGGGCTTACTAAATAAAGTTGTTGTAAGGGTGTACAAGGAGGTTCATATTATGAGGATATGGTAGATAGATAATGGTTGACTCTAGACTTGAAGAAGTTAAGATTTTAGTGATTAAGAAAGCATCTTGAGAGTCTCTTTAACAGTTCTAGAGAAGAAGCTGTCTGAATGGAACTTTTTTTTTTTACCAAAGGAATACAAATGGAATGAGGATAACTGAGTGTATATAGGATGATGGATTCTAGCTGTGAAGGTCTGAACTGATGCAACTAATGAATGAAGCTCAGCCATGAAATTAACTAAAGAATAGCAAGAGGCTATCAACATTTCATCTGTGGGGAAAGAGGTTGTAGAATGGAAAACAGTTCATCACTCACAAGGTTGTGCCAATGATTTTGAACTCTGTCAAGTCAGGATTGGGCAGCACCAGCCCTGACATGGCACCAATATTCCATTTTTGGTTTGATCTGACTCTTGTAAAGATAGAGCATGACAGGAAGAATCTGGTACTTTCTGGAGTGGTGCAAAGAACTGCCAATGTCTATTTTAGAGTTTCTCTCTGAACCAAACCTTCAATTTTTGTGTGAGGTAAAAAAACAAGTCAAGAAGCTGACAAAATAAACAAGACTTTTTATGACAACTATGATAAATGAATTTATTTATTCCCCTCCACCACCCTGATGCTCATTGGAATAGAAAATCTATTTGGGTAAAAAAAAAATAATCTTATAATAGTCTACCGATGTTTCATTAATACTTACATATTGTGTTGTTAATGTCTGCTCATTTATTGAGATTTGTAATCCTAATTTAATCATCTATAATCATATGTATTTAGTATTGGTGACCATAATCTTAACAACATAAAGATATGCAGATGACACAGTACTGATAGCAGACATGGAAAAGAAATTACAAAATCTCTTAGAGAATTTAGAGATGGAGAGTGAAAAGAAAGGACTAAGCTTAAACTACAAGAAGATAGAATGCATTGTTATCAGCAAAAGGATGAGCCTGAAATGTGATTTACCAGTCCAAAACACTAGAATCAAGCAGACGTGGAAGTTTAAATATCTGGGAAGCGTTTTGACAGAGGACAGTAAGTATAACACTGATATCCGTAGTTGTATTGGGATGGCGAGGGAGGCATTCCAAAAGCAGAGTATTCTGAGACAGGAGGATTTCTTTGGTAACAAAGAAAAGAATACTGAGCTGTTACATAATAGCAGTGAATGTTGGACAATTTCCTCAAAGATTAAGAAGAAACTCGAAGCAACAGAGATGTTGTTCTAAAATAGGATGCTAAGGATATCATGGACCAACCGTGTGGGCAACGATGGGTCTTAGAGAGGTTGCAAACAAGGAGGAGGCTTATACTTAACATCAGGAAGAGGCAGCTGAAGTTTCTGGGATACATAATGAGAAAAGAGGGCCTGAAGAATCTGATACTCACAAGTCAAATAGAAGGAAAGAGAGACAAGGGAAAACAATGCATGACATACCTGGCGGATGACAGAACGTGGTCTACGGGAGGAAGCAGAGGGAAGGAACTTGTTGAGAGCTGCAAGGGGTAGAGGAAGGTGGAGAGCCATGACCGTCTACATCATGAAAGGACATGTCACATAAAAAGAAAGAAGTATTTGATTTTAGGTTGATAAGAGAAATAGTACATCAAATAGGAGTTTATACTGTGTTAGTCTCATTCTGGTAACGGGAGTTTTTAAAAAAAAATTTTTTAAATATAGCCTTCATAGGACCTTAACAAAACAATTTTTTTCACTTATTTCACCCCAAGCAAGGTGATAAAGCCACTAGGATGCAAAGGGTTACTAAGAATGAAGGAAACTGAGAAAACATTAATGATGAGAAAGGACAGTAAAAGAGGCAGAATTTAATGAGATAGAAGATAACAGTTGACTTTGCACTTAAATTATGGAAGATTGTATTTGACAGAAAAGCAAGAAGCTGTCAAAGAGTTCCATTGGCAAGAAGTGCAAGTTAAGCAAATATCATTCAATGATTTATAACCAATTCATAAAATGGTCAATGAAATTGCATTTTGACTTAACAATGATTCTTCATATAGAAGTTAAATTATCTCTAAAATTAAGATATAAAAAGAAAATAAAACAGTAGAAAAAATTGAAGATAAAATTATGGATTAAAATTAAACAGAAAGAAAGAAATCAGTCCAGTGTACACAAGAAGCAAATTAAGGCAATAAAAAACAATCACTTTTCAATTTTGTCACTCGTTTTCAATAAACATTGCTGGTAATTTTTGCCAACACCTATCAATTTTTTATCAATGAAACAAGTTGAATAAAACTGTGAATGAATTCTGACATGTTCTTCTCTTGGATCAAATCTCATAAATTATTTCTCGTCAGTTCAGGTAATGTGCAAGTTTTCATATGTAACTTGTTGATGCCAATGTCCTAATGGGAATACTAAATGAAAATAATGCCAGACAACAGCAATAAAGCTTTGTCCATTTAAATAGCTACAAATAGTTAAGGAGCCAGAAAGAATTGATCTTGAGAGAAGTCTTTCAAGTTCAATTTGATGACAAGAAAGAAAGAACAAATCATGAATATTAAGCCAATAATCATAAAATATAAAACATGTTTACAGAATTACACTGAAGAGAAATCATTTATAGTTGTTGGAGGTTCATACACACTTCACTTGAAGGATTTGAAAGCATAAAGTAGTGCTACAAAAGAATTGGTGTTAGTTTCAACAAGAAATCTGCCTTATAAATATTTGCTAATCTCTGTCTCTCAGAGAAACATATAATACATTCCTCAATAAATATTGAATGCTGTTTAGTGGAATCTTTCCAAAAATTCAGTATATTTACTTTCTGTGATATTTTTCAATAATTTTAATTGTAGGTAAATGTTTATTTATTTCTCCTTATCCACAGAAGATCCTAAGTATTGACTAAATTTAGCTGAAATTTTAGTTTTGTAGTAATACTAAAAGTTATTTTCTTGAAAATCCCTGTCTAATTTGCATATTAGGTAAGTAGATATAGACAGAGATAGCTATAAAAAGGCTGTGATAGATAGAGAGTTAGATAGGCTATAATAGCTAGATAGACAGGTGATGATAGATAAATATAAAAATAGGCTGTGATAGAGAGGTAGATAGGCTATGATAGCTAGATAGGCTGTCATAGATAAACAGGATGTGATAGATAGAGAGGTAGATAGGCTATGATAGCTAGATAGACAGGCTGTCATAGATAAACAGGATGTGATAGATAGAGGTAGATAGGCTATGATAGCTAGATAGGTTGTCATAGATAAACAAGATGTGATAGATAGAGAGGTAGATAGGCTATGATAGCTAGATAGGCTGTCATAGATAAACAAGATGTGATAGAGAGGCTATGATAGCTAGATAGACAGGTTGTCATAGATAAACAGGATGTGATAGATAGAGAGGTAGGCTATGATAGTGAGATAGACAGGCTGTCATAGATAAACAAGATGGGATAGATAGGTAGGCTATGATAGCTAGATAGACAGGCTGTCATAGATAAACAGGATGTGATAGATAGAGAGGTAGATAGGCTATGATAGCTAGATAGACAGGCTGTCATAGATAAATAAAGGGATAGATATGAAAAGATAGATGTGAATGAACAGTGATAAATGAATATATATGAAAATACCAGATATATATATGAAGAGACAGAGATAGTGCTGTCAGAGATTGAATTTTTTTTTTTTGTCACATGGTCAAAGTAAAAGAATTCAAATCATTCAAGAGATCAAGTGTCACTTGTAATTCTAAGCCAAGTGGGTGGTAATCCTACATAAAAAAAATAGAAAATGCTGAGTGATAAAACAGATATTTTCTTTTCTGAGTTCAAGGCTTTGATAAAGAAAATGATAAATGATGTTGAAAGTAAAAACAACAAAATAATTACGATCTCATGTTCAAATATTGTTAAATTTAGAAACAATAAATTCCAAGAAATAATGAACATTATAACATTGTTCTTTTATTTTTTTTCAGTTTTAATTTTATTTTTGACATCATTTTCATTTACTGTTGTTAAAACAATATTTTCATTGTTCTATTAGCCTCTGAGCTTTGTTTAACTTATTTGATTTTATGCAATACATGATTGTTTGCAGATTCTTATTTCACTTATCCCTTCTTAATTGCACCACTAATTATTTTATAAACTAATTTTCTCATGCCACACCAAGAAGGTCATGTTTTGTTTTTGATGCTTCAGGTGCTTTCAACTATTGAAAATTAAATTGCTATATGCAGGGAACTAACTTTTCCTCTCAAGTAGAGAAAAACATGTAGTGTCATATATGTAGTTTGTCTGCTGCCATCTTTTTTCAATGAACATTGAATACAGAAAATTCTACATCGGTTTTCAGTTGGGCATCCAATCACCAGTTTTCAAAATAAGGGCACATGGAACATTTGTGTGCATGTCATGCTATGATTTCTGACTGAATTTCTGGGATTAAGACTAATTATTTAAATTTGGACTAATATCCTTTTCTTTTGTTTTTATTAGTACATTGTTTCTGCTGTTATGCCCTCCAGCCTTCTTCAGGTGTGTCTTGATCTGGGTAACCATCAAGGAATTTTAAACTGAACCCTTTATTTAATCTAAAAGGGGGAAATTATTCTTATTCTAGTGTCAATATAGAAGAATATTTTATGCATTAACTCATTTTTTAAATTTCAAACAACATTTTGATACAACAAAGATTTAAGAAAAAATGTAGAACTTAATTTTTTTTAATAATTCCAGAGTGCTCATTTTTTAATAATTCCATAGTACTCATTTTTTAAGAAATAATTCCAAAGTACTCATTAAAAAAAAAATCCAAAGTACTCATTTTAAAAAAAATCCAAAGTACTCATTTAAAAAAAAAAAAAATTCCAAAGTACTCATTTTTTTAAAAAAAACCAAAGTACTCATTTAAAAAAAAAAAAAAAATCCAAAGTACTCATTTTAAAAAAAAACAACCCCAAAGTACTCATTTTTTTTTTTTAAATCCAAAGTACTCATTTTTAAAAAAAATTCCAAAGTACTCATTTGTAAAAACAAACAAAGTACACATTTTTTAAAAAAATTCCAAAGTACTCATATAAAAAAAATTCCAGAGTACTCATTTTAAAAAAATTCAAAAGTACTCATTTAAAAAAAAATTCCAAAGTACACATTTTTTGAAAATAATTCCAAATGAATCTTCTTTTTCCCCCCAATAATTCCAAAGTACTCAGTTTATTATAATACCACTGTACTCATTTTTAATAATCTGAAAGTACTCCTGTTTTTATAATTCCAAGTACTTATTATTTTTAGAATTCCAAAGTACACAATTTAAAAAAATATTTCATCAGAATCAACTTTTTTTTTCAGATAATCACATTATCAATAATCATCAATAACAATTTCTGTCTTATTTGGAAGAAGGAAACCACTTAATTATGAATAAGTCATGTTTTGTTGTTTTTTTAGCACACAACTTTATAAGTTTTTCATAAATTTAGAGTGTTTAAAAGCATAATTTTGTTTTATTTCTTTAATTACATTGAGTAAAATTGCATTATCTCTTACTTTCTGAATAGTTGTCACTTGTTAACAGTAGATATTCAATAAATTAGATTTTATATTGTCCAAACCATTGAAAAAGTCTTTTCATAATATAAAATGTGAAAGAAATATTATGAATAAGAGAAATAGTATAGTAAGTAAGCATACTATTCACTAAAGTGCTCTAATTATGTTCTTGAACAGTCTTGTCAGATCAAAACTTTCACATGGATGTTATGCATAGCACACGTTTCTTTCAGAAATATCTAAACTCTTAGCTGTTTACAACTGCTTTCTTAGATCAATAGTTATAAATTGCTTCCAGAAAATGAGGCATATAGGTCTTTGTGAGGACTATCTTTCTTCCAACCTTGTGGACAGTTGCTACAGAATCACAAAGAACTGTACCAAATAATAGAAATTGCATGACTTGAGGGCTTTCAACAGCAGGCATAACTAAAATGGATTACACCTGTAACTTGAAGAGAAAATGATGACATAATCAAAATGTTGATATTCCACACTACTTGAAACAAAAAGTGAGGAAGAAAACCCCCAGCAGTACAGAAAAAGAATAATAAGTCATTTGACTTGAGGAACCTACTTTCTGGAGGAAAATAGTTTTAATAGAAAAATTATATAAATTTCAGTTGAAAGTAGCACTAGCTGCTTGGTCAGTGAATGTTGAATGTTTCCTTATGAGGAACAGCTATTACCATTACCATTTTATGACATTAAGACATTTTTGTCTATATCTCTGAGATGAGGTATTATGATTACTTCCATTATTAATATTATTTGGACTGTTATCCTCATCTTTATTGCCATATTCACAGTGTTTCAGCTGTCGTACACTCTGGCCTTTTTCAGGTGATTGGAATTTCAAACTGAACCCTTTATTTCATCCACTGAGATAGATTGTTCTAGTTCCACATGCCATGCCTCAAGAACACATGGCCCAGTAGATAATGACATTGGTTGGATCCAGTGACTAGACCCAAAGAGTTGTGAATTCAATGTCAGGCTACAGAAGTAGTGAACCAAAAACTTGGAGACTTGAGTTAAAGAGAAATAACCGAGTTATCTGGAAGGGGCATGGCACATGGAACTTGAACAGTCTACCCCAGTGGATGAAATAAAGGCTTGGTTTGAGATTCTAATCACCTGAGGAAGGCTGGTGCGTAAAACGGACGAAATGTTGTGAATGTGACAATGAAGATGAGAATAGCAGTCGGAATATTGTAAATAGGATGTTTTTATTCATCTTTCTAGTAACAACAAATGGTCGGGCAGCATATAAACACAAGCACTTTATTTGAGACCCTGTGTCTTCAAGAATTCTCTTTATCACTTTTCTAAAGATGTCCACCATTGACATAGACAAAGTTTGAAGCAATTCTGTTTTGGTAAAGAAAGAAATAGGATTAAAAAAAAAAAAGTAAAAGCTGAAGATAAACTTGTGAAGTAAGTAAAACAAATAAATGTAAGGAGAAACAAAGACATTAAAAAAAAATGCAAAAACATCAAGGCAAGGTGAGAGAAAGAAAAAATGTCTATCGTAGGAAAAAGAAAGACTTTGCACCACCTCATAAAAAAAGTTAAAAAAAAAAAGAAGACAATTTGACATTCACCAAGAGGATACTATTAATTTGGTTGAGGTGTATTTCTATTTTGATTAGTGACAGGACTGCACAATTAATCTACATTAGTTAGTGGACAGTTTCTCTTTGGCTGTGGTGTAAATTTGAAAACGATGAGTTCATTGTTTCTGCCAATCACAATGGCTGATGTGTCTCAAAACAGAAGAGAAACGCTATCCCTCAATAACCCTGTCCATTCATCCATCGAAAAGTCAAACCGAATGAAGTGGGATGATCAAGCTAGGAGTGTATAGATATGGTGGGTGGGGATAACCTGGGATACTTACCTGTCAGGCAAGACTGAGGCTGTAAAATAGAGATTTACTTGTTCAGCAGTTGAAACATGTTTTGGTGTAGGTTTGTGGGTACTGTTGCCAGAGGGGGCTGGGTAGACAGGTGATTGAGAAAGAATTGGGTGAAATTGAATAGACATCAAGCAGAAATGAAACCAAAAAGGCAAAACAAAAGTCTTTAGTCATTTGTCTTCCAAAAAGGTAATGCCATCACAAAGAGAATTGAGTTATCCACCCCGACAAGAGAGATATTTGTAACTGCCTATTTTGTTGATAATCGACACTCACTGCTTCAAAAATGTGTATGGAAGAAAGAAAGAGAATTGATTCTGTTGAGATTTAATACAAAGAAATATGGCTGTTATTTAGTAAATTCAGCTGATTATTTCTACTATTTACATTCAGACTAATATCCTCATCTTATCAGCCTCCATTGGCATATCACATTAAATCTGTACTGATTGGATAATTTCTCCTAAAATTTCTGGAATAAGGAGTTATCATTATTTATATTTGGTCTAATATCCTCATCTTTGTTATCATTATCAGACTTCTTTAGTGTATCACATCAGGTCTGTACTGATTGGATCATTTTTACCTGAATTTCTGGGATGTGGAGTTACCATTATTTGCATTTAGACTAATATCCTCATCTTTATTCTAATCAGTCTTCATTGGTGTATCATATCAGATCTGTACTGGTTTGATAGATCTTACCTTCTTTTCTGGAATGAGGAGTTATCATTATTTGCATTTAGACTAATATCCTCATCTTTACTTCCTCATGAGGCAATAGCTTAATGGCTTAAAGCATAGGTTCAGACAAATTATATTCCTTAGTTCCACCAGTTCTAACCTTCACAGCTAAGACCCACCTTGCCACGTCCATTGAAGCAAACCACCCTCATTTGCTTTGTATTACTTTGGTGAGATGTTCCACTCAAGTAGTTTTTTCTTCCCACAAACTGCTGCTTTGCGGAACCAACTCCAAAGAGGATGCTACCCTGATCATTACAATCTTAACCTGATCATGTGAAGGGGTCAACTGTTATCTTCTGTACATATCCCCATAAACTCTGCCTCTTACTCTGTAACACTCTAGCTCAAGTGGCTTTTGGGCCTTGTACATGTTGAAAATTATTGCAAAAAAAAATGTCCCTTCAGGGTATGGGCTATCATGGCTCCCCACAACTTTCTATCCTTTGTAGCTCTTACTAAAGCTTATCTTTTTGCTATCTCTCCTAATTTCTTGCCTGCTGACCAACTACACAAGTTTGTTAGGTAGGTTTATTAACTGCTTTCTTCTAGCCATTTTGCCTTCAGCTGTCCTGTGAGTGTGAAAATTTCCAAGCCTTCTTTCCTCATTATGTGCCCTAGAAATTTCAACTTTCTGTTTTTGATTTAAAGTATGTGTCCATTTTTTTGCTCATTTTCCTGAAAATTTTGTCATTGCTCATATGTTCAGTTCATTGTATTCTCAGCATCCTTCTGTAGAAACACATTTCTATTGCCTCAAATCTCTTTTTCATCTGTGAGGTGATTGACCAGCATTTACTGCCATATAGGATGATTTATATTATGCAGCAAGCAGTTGAGCATTCTTTTCTGTTTCTAACAAAATCTTCCTATTTTTTTTAATATTTTGCTTAACTTCTAGGGAGCATATTTCATTATTTCAATGCACCTTCAGATTTATAAAAACACTTCACAAATTTTTGTTATTGCTGAATTTTGGTGTCTCCAAGACATGAGAAAACTAAATAAAATAACAAAAATTTTCCTTGTTTATCACATTCAATAATATTTATCTGAAATAGGAATTGATAGAAATAGAAAAAAAGGTATGTTGAACTGCTATGTAATATCAACTATAAGTGAGGAAGTGCTGGACAACCTACTAACAGATGAAGAAGCGATGTGGTTCTCCTAGCAAATTGTCATGCCATATTACCTATTCTATTGTAATGGACTCTCCCACAGATAATAAGTAATAAGTACTAGTAGTGGTCGCTAGATCGGGCTCAATGGTGTTGAGGTAGTCAGATGATATCGGACATTGAAGTACCAACCATCAAAACTAGATTGCTGCGTCATTAACTCTTATTTTCCAAGTTCCTAATGTTTTGTACGTCCAACCTAATTTAGGACGACTTATTGAAATACAAGCCTCCACTGTGAAAAATACTCCACAACACAAATGCTGAAAATACTATAGACAAAATATCTGAGCAACAAGTAAATCATAAAGAAGGTACAAACAACACAGGAATTTATACTTTGGAAAAAAAGAAATTAAAATTTTTAGGAAACATAATGAGGAAAGGGGGCCTAGATAATCTAACACTCACAGGACAGTGATGGCAAAAGAAGCAAGGAAAACAGTATCTAACTGATTTAAGTTTGTGTGAATGCATCACAGAAGGAAGAGATAGTAAATAGGAAAAGCATACTTAGGACAAAAAAAGATGGAAGTTATCAAGTGCCAACGATTGCCGTGAAGGGACTTGGTGCATAGAAGAAGATATGTGACAGATTTTATAGACCAAGCTCTGATATCATACTGGACAATGTCAAGATAACTGCTTTCATATTCTAAAAAAAAAAAAATATGTAGAAACCATATAAATAATCAGTTCAAAACAATTTTGTCTATGTTCCTCCATTTTCTTCTATGTGTCATGTCTTTTCTGGATGTGGGTTATCATAGCTCTCCACAATTTCCTATCTGTTGTAGCTCAGTAAGGTCTGTCATTTTGCTATCTCTGCTAATCTAACAAGCTCGTTAGGTAGGTTATACACTGTTTTCCTCTGTTCTGCTTACCTTACAGCCATATCACATTCACGCACCAATTCTCATACAATCACCAAAGTTAAGCAATGTTGAGACTGGTCAGTACCTATATGGGTGACAACTTGGGAATACCAGGTGCTGAAAGCTTTGATATATAGGTGGTGTAATGGATAACAGCTTGGAATTAGAAATCGGAAAGAGCAAAGTTCTAATTCCAGTTGGGTTCGTTATATTCAGTTACATTCAAATATTCTTAGGAAAGGTATGAATCCACCTCTTCTCACCTCACAGCTATTCTTAAATCATACAGACATTTTCCACTCTTCAATCTCTGCCTATGATGATTCTATTGCTATTTCTATGTTCAGATAAACTCCATTCTTTATTTCCACCAGTTCAGACCTTTACAGCTAATACTTGTTATGTAAATGGAGTCAAATCACCTTAATTTCCTCCTTATTCCATTTGTAAGGAGGAAGTTCCGCTTTTTGATGAGAATTGCTACCTTGTAGAACACACTTGTCTGTAGATGTTTCCCCGAACACTACAATCATAACATCTTCATGTCAAGGGTCAATCATTATCTGTCCTCCATATCCTCATAATCTTAACTTCCTCCTACCTCTTCTTATATTTATATCACACACATCACTCAGAAATCCTCTACCTTGAGGGACCCTTGAGCCTTGTATTGGGTGACCTTTAGTAACAAAAAGAAAATCATAGTTAAATGAATTTCTGAAGATCAATGTTTCTCATGGCACGAGGTTTATTGCTTTGTTATTCACTCACAGGATTAAAGGGAAGCAACTCTTTACATTTACAGGTCTTTTATTCACTTGCAAAGAACAAAGGTGTGATATGTAACCAATCATATGGAGAGAAAAATAAATCTAATCATTGAATTAAAACACATTTTTTTCTGTTTGCAATGAGACAAATAGACAAATAGATGATAAATATGAAGTTAAGCATGGCTGATGCTAACCTCCAAGTGAGCAACTCCATGTACATCCTTGGGTTCATGTTTTCCACTGATATGAATTGGAGTGATTGTATGAAATCAATTGCTTGGTCTACTGCTAGAAAAGTTGGTTCACTCTATTGTACCAGACAATTTTTCTCATCAGAATCCATCTTAGACATTTATAAATCTACCATTTGTCTGTGCATTGAATATTGTTCTGATGAGCTTTCCTCATGGTGCTTTGACTGCATGAATCTAAGTATTTTTTTTTTAAGCACTTCACCCAAGCAAGGCAGGAAGCCACTAGCACGCAAGGGGTTACAGAGAGTTGGAACGAGAGCAAATAGGAGGGATAGAGGAAAGAATGAAGAGGAGGATAGGGGATAGATCAGGGCATCTGGAGACATTGATTGACATTACATTTGAATAATTGGAGATTATAGCTATCAGGGAAACAGGAAAAGGGGGAAGGATTTCCACAGGTGAGAGGTGTGGAGACATAAAGCTACTGGAGTAGAAGAGATGGCCACATTTAACAGTTTCGACAGTGAAAGGGTGTGAGCGAGATGCCAGCCTAGTTGAACGCTTAAATTCATGAAGTCTGGGAACCAGCAAAAGCAGTTCATTGGAGCAGTTACCGTGAAAGTATTTGTAAAAAAGACAGAGGGATATATCCATCTTTGGATTTTATCAAGGACCTTGAGACAAACAGAAGGTGCTTCAGACCATATATGGCACTAAAACTCCATGCAAGGGCACAGGGAGCCAACTTTCCTTGCAGTGGACGAAGCTATTGACTCAATGTATTTGTTCCATCTCAGGTCAGCAGTCAATGTGAGACCGAGCAGTCACAAAGAGGTGCTCTCGTGGAGTTGAGCGTCAGACATTCTTATGGGATGGGGGGGCTACTAATTGGTAGCTTTTACTGTTGAACGAGCAAGATGCAACTGTAAGTTCTGTTCTCATAGTTTCGTTTCTTTTTTTTGGCATCCATTTAGTTAAAAAAAACTAAAACTAAATCACAATGGTTAATTTGAGACTATGAGTAAAAATAAACTCAGTTTCTCCTTGTCAATTCTACGTGCAACTTGAAATTCAAGACACAACAAAGAAGAGCCATAACTCAAGAAGTGAAAAGTCATCCTATAAACTGTGGAGATTGTAAACTGGATGTTAATATCCATTGAATTAAATCTCAGACCATTTTAAAAAGAAAAGCAAATGAGGAAAACAAAATACAACCCCAAAACCTCAAAATAAATTGTCTGTTCCATGTACATGGCTTCTGGTCGCACACGTTTATATACCAAGAAATAATCTTAGGGAAGATTCTCATTGCTTGAAGCTATTTCCCTTTTCTCTGATCAGCTATCAAGATAAGTGAAATTGTATCCATTTACAAAAGGGCTTCACTGTCTTTCTTTGTTTTATGACCTGTTATCTTAAGCTTCTGATAGCTTTCGGCTAACCCTAAATCGCCTCTGCTTCTTTTTCGATTCCTTTTTCCATTTTTTCCTTTCTTTTTCTCTCATTTCATCACTTTATTTCTCTATCCGTCTTTCTTTCCTTCATTTTAAACTCATTTATATGCTCTTTGCTATACATTTTTCTTTCTCTTTCTTTCTCCTTAATTCTTTTAAATTTCTTATTCTTCTTTGCTGTTAACATCCTGTTTCCTTCTCTTAATCTTCCTCTAATTGTCGTTTATCTCTCTCTCTTTTTCTCTTCACTTCTTAGCATTGTCTTTGATTTTCCTTTTTAGTTTTCCTCTTTTCCTTTCTCCAACTCTTTCTTGTCAAATAAAACAAGTTCTGTTTTTTATGTATTACTCTTTTTACATCACTTAAACCATTTGACACATTTACTTTTATTTTTCTTTCTTCCTTTCTTTTAAGCATTTCCTACTTTTTTTCTCTCTTTTTTTCAATGTTTCTTTTTCTCTTTTTTTTTTCAATGTTTCTTTTTCTCTTTTTTTTTCAATGTTTCTTTTTCTCTTTTTTTTTCAATGTTTCTTTTTCTCTTTTTTTTTCAATGTTTGTTTCTCTCTTTTATATTTCTTCCTTATCTCCCTTTACTTTTTTGCTTTTTGCTCTTTTTCCATATATTTTTTCTTTAATTCTCTTTGCTTTTATTTTTCCAAATTTTGCCTTTCTTTGTCCGCATCTGTTTCCTTCTTTTTGCCTTCCTTTCATATCTCTTACTTCTCTCTAGTTTTTCTGTTTTTTCATATCTCTCTTTATTTTTGTATTTCTTCATCTCTCTCTTTACTTTTTGTCTCTCTCTCTCTCTCTCTTATATCTCCACTTACCTTCATCTTTTTCTCTTTTTTAATGTCTTATTTTTCTTTTCTTTCCTACTTTTGTTTTCATCTTTTGCCTTCTTCTCATTCTCTCTCTTTCTTCTTTTCTTTCTCATGTCTTCTTTTGAATTTCTTTCTTTTGCATCTTTCTACTCTTATTTTTCTTCCTTGTTTTAAATTGTCAAAGAAATATTTGGTGCCAGGAATGAGTATAATATAAATCTATCATGGAAATTATTTTCTTATCAAAATATGATTTTGACCAAAGAAAATAGGAAAAAAAATTCAAAAGTCACAATCTTTTATTTCTTATACCCTGAAGATAAATAACTTATGTACACAGTATCAAAAAAGTTCTTTTATTCAATTTTTTTAAGCATGATTATTATTATTATTATTATTATCTTTGACAAGGTTTCTCATTTTCATTCAAGAAATCTTACATTATAGGCATTGTTCATTAAATCATACATCTTCAGACATCTTTCACAAAATATTAGCAGTGCTAAGCAATTCAAGCTTCTGAAAGGATGACTTTTTTTCTATGTGCTATATCTCTTAAAGACATTGGCAATTATGGCCCTCCACAATTTCCTGTCTTTTGTAGCTCTATATCTCCTAAACCCTGTCCTGCCATCCATTTGCACAAGGTAGGTTATGTGCTGTTTTCCTCTATCCCTCTTGTCTTCAATCTGTCCTGTGAGTATCAAATTTTCCAAGCCCTCTTTTGTTCATTATGTACCCTAGAAATTTCAACTCTTTCTTTTTGTTTCCATTTTCTCTAAAACTTCATTGTTGCTCACATGTTCAGTACATGGTATTTCCATCATCTTTCTGTAGTACCACATTTCTGTTGCTTCAAGTCTTCCTCTGTGATGATATTGTCCAGCATTCAGTGTCATATAGGAGGACTGATATTACATAAGATACTACACTTTATTCCAATTTTCACAATGAATTACTTCCAGTTTGGTGGTATAGACCACAGTGCCCCAATGATAACTAGGCCAAGAGTTGCTTGAACATCTCACATTCTACAACATCAACCCAGAGGCCACAGGTCAGTGTATTTCTTAAGCTTGTCAGTTTCCTTGACAGATTATGGTCACCAGAAACAACCATGTTGAGGAGGAAGCATTTTCTTGCTTTTTTTTTTTTTTGCCAATGACTATGATGTCTAGTTTGGTAGCCTCTTTGGATGTTGAAATTCCACAAAATCTTTATTTGGTTATTTCCAATCATCTTCCTTCCAAGTTTTTAATCTATTGATCTAATAGGAGAAGTTTATTGGTCCACAAAATCTTACTTGTCTGATAAGGAACCCCAATAGCAAAAACATTTAAAACCTAATCAGGACTACAACAAGGAGGAAATGAGATCCCCACTCTATCTAATCTTTTCCTTGACTATACTTGACACATTTACAAGCCTAGATGTGAAGAAATGGGCACTGATCATTTAAGCATTCCATACCACATCCCAAATTAATCAACTAATAGAAGACCACAATCTTCCTTTCTCTCCCAAAACCAATGTACTAACAATGATGGGGACTATTCTGATGACATAGGTATTCAAAGTCTAGATAAGAATGAACTTAAACAAATTACCAACATCCTCTACAAATTATTTCAAGAAGTAAAAATCAAGATAAACCTTTCCAAAAGGGAAACAATAATTTGCAATTGGAATGAAAGCAGTGATGGCATGTAACCTGAATCCATCATAAAAATTCAGAATGTCGAATTAGTTAATACTAAACACTTCAAATACATCAGTGTATGGCTCAGTTATAACAAATCTAATATAGGAGATAAATAAATTGAACATACAATAGTCCACTCTAGAAGTAGTTTCACTGAAGACTGCAAATTCATCTTCTTAAATAGCTCTCATCAGATCGATACTTTCATACGGATGTCATGCATAGCATCAAACTCATTCAGAAATGTCTAAACTGTCAGCTCTATACAGCCACTTTCTAAAATCAGTGGTTAAAAGTGGCTTTGAGTGAGTGAAGCCTGTAGATGTTGGTGAAGACCATCCTTCTTTGAACATTGTGAACTGATCCTACAGAATCAAAAACCAAGAACTGTACCAGATAACAGAAACACATAGCTTTGAGGACTTTCAAGAGCAGCAACAACTAAAATGGATATCATATGAAACTCAGAGTGAAATGATAATGTAATGAAAATGTTGACATTCCACACTACTTCAAACAAAAGGTTAGGAAAGAAACACCCATCAATACTGGAAAGAGGGATAAACAACTATTGAACATGAGAAACCTATTTTCTTGATAAACTATTTTAATAGAAAGTTTTTCATAAATATTTAGTGAAAGCTGCATTGACTGCTTGGTTAATGAATGCCAAATGTTTCTGCATAAGGAAATGGCTAATATTACCATTATATTTTCCCTCTCTGGCTTGTGGTATTACCATTTCTCATTGACTTCAACTTCAGACTTCTTCCATAAACACTAGTGCAGATGAGAGGCCACTTTACCAAGGCATTCTTTCTGCACAATCATGTGGATAACATTTTTCCACCTTTGTTTGAGTCCACTTGGTGATTGTTGTTATTCCAGGCATAATTAGGTCCTGGGTAAGACGATAAACTACATCCGCATTCTGGGTAAGACGATAAACTACATCCAACAGCAAAGTCTCTGATCAGGAGGTTTTGAGGAGCGTGGAACCACCTCTAAATTGCTGGTGTTCCTAGGTCCATCCTGACCCAGGGTGGTAGCACCAGTTAGGGGTCCCAGCTATGGGCAAATAGTTGATCCACCAAACTGGGGTCAAAACCTATGAAAGTGTAAAATTAGGTTTTAATACCAGCAATAAAACCTAATTTTACACTTTCATTGCTGGTAATAAACATTTACAAAATTTTTGTAAATGTTTATTACCAGCAATGAATTTTTGAAGAAAAACATATTACCAGCAATACATTTTTGAAAAAAAAATATTACCAGCGATAAAAATCTTGTTGGCATTAAATAACCCACTGAGTTGTTGATATGCCATAAACCAAACGAAACCAGACATAATTAGTATTCAATCCTTGATTTTGGGGAGTGAGCTATATTATTATTATGATGTAGTGGTAGACTTATTAACACCAATATACAAAGATGATAACAGAAATGAAAATCTTGGTCTGATACTCATAACACCCTCCCAACATAATAATAAGAGTTTAACCATAGGCACCCACTGTCACTTTATTATTTGTTGGGGGTGTCAAAATGATTATCTTTGCAATTCATCTTATTGACAATCCTGTCACATGAACACTAGTTTAATAATGATACTGTTTTTTGTTTTTTTAAATTGGGTAACCTGAAGTTAAGGGTTAGCATGAAACAATTGTCATGCACCATTATCCTTTTATTGAGTATAAGTGCAGATGACTTCTTCATGGGGGGCTCAGAGATATAAAACCTGTTTGTACACCATCTCAGATGATTTATAATGAGACCAATTAGACAGATTTCTCTCTAATCAATCCCTTACATTTCAGAAGCAAACATAAATCCATGTCTCTCTCAGATGCAGCTTTCTTAAAGGCAATAAAAATATATTCTTTAGATAGTCTTGCATAGTTTTCCTAACTTATATGGACACCAGCAAATAATTACCTGGGGACATAAGGTGTATTTTGTTTTGAATCACATCATGCCATGCCACTAAGACACAGAAAAAAAAAAGAAACATTATTAATGAGCGAGAACAATAGAAGTGTAATCAGGAGGACAGTAGATCATAGTTTTATCATCAAAATCATTATATTATTATTAAGAGGAAGGATCAAAGTATTTTTTTAATGTTTAACAGTTTTCACTCTTTTTTAGAACATTTGAAATTTTGACTAAATTTGTTTTCCTTGCATCACAGGTTGTACTAACTTTTAGCATAGCAAATTTTAGCCTCTTTTTTTGTGGTGACAGACATATAAATGTGGAAATTCTTGCAAAAATCAAATAATTGTCAGATTTTAATGAAATTTTCAGGACCTGACAAATAAATGAAATTATTTTTTAAATTTTCTTATTAGAAAAACTTGATAAAAATATTTTTTTACATGTGTTTCAGCCCCTTATTTAATTTTATGAAAACTTGAGAAATTCAAAGTGATAATTTTTAGTGACTATATTAGTTAAAAGAAGAATTCTTTGAAGAAATAAAATCACCAAATTGTTTTTGCAAAGTCAGACCCCATCTTACTGAAAATCAGTTCTGTATTGAAAAAACACAAATGCAGTAAAACTAAAACATTATTTAATTAGAGAAGCTTTTAATTGCCTTATATATTAAAAAAATTATTGTCTGAAGACAAAACATTTTCAAGATTTGTTGAATAATTTATAGTTTTTTAAAATTTATTTTCACTGTGATAATTCATAGAAAATATTGTTATTAAGTAAAAGTATATTTACTAATAATATATTGTTAAGCTTATTACAATTTGATGACTGAATATTTTTAAAAGAATTTCAATTTGTTTTTGTATGTGTGATTACATGCAGAATTTCTGAAGTATGGGTGTACAAACTGATAAATCTGTCATTAAAAGATCACAAGTTTTAAGGGTTGTCTTCCCTTTATAAAGTGTATCATCTGCTCCACCATACTTAACTATGAACACATTTGGCTGTCAATCCACTGTCAATAAATTAACGTCAGAAAAACAAGTCTCTGTAGTTCAGAAATGTTTGTATACAACATTTTATGCTATAAGTAATATTTGTTTCAAATCAGATTAATTGAACTTTAAATTTGCTAATTTTTCTCAAATATCTTTTCAGAAATATATATTTTATTTTTGAAAGATTTTTAAAACTGAGAATTAACTTTTTACAAATGTATCAAAAATAGACGTTTCTGATCGATTTTACTGAAAAAAATTCTGATTAATATAATTTCTCTCTGAAATACACCACAGAGTATTTTCCTTACTGGAAACAATAAATTTTAAATCCTTTAACTTTCAATTACAGCTAAAATGAAAACTTCAAGAAAGTTTTTTCATTTTTTTTAAAATTTATTTAAACCTGACATATAGAGAATTAGCAGAGGTACCTATATATATATATATATATATATATATATATATATATATGATAAAAGTGTGTGAAAGCAATCTTCAGTCTATGAAGATTAACTTCCAAGTATGAAACAGACTATCACCAATCAGTGTTGACCCCAGTAATCACTAAAATATATACAGTCCACAAAAAAAATCAGGAAATGAAAAACTTGTCTTTTGTAGTTTTTAGACTTTTACCTATGTTGTATAACACAGAAAACTGACTACATTGGTGGCCCTTAGACAAGAAATTGAAAATGCATTTGCAGCAATCCCAGTGGATACTTTGGCCGACATTGCTCAAGCAAATAGTTCACTGTACTAATAAATGTCTGGAAGCTAAAGGCCACCATTTTGAGCATCTCTTGTGATTGGAGCGTTCAAAGGTAACTATGTAGTAATCTGAATGAATTTAGTATTACATTATCTATACAAGTTTTTTTCTTTCCTGAAGTGTGTATACATTTTTTTGCAGACTATAATATATATATATATATATATATATATATATATATATATATAAAAACCCAGTTTACACTATTTACCTCATTTGTACAATTGTCCTCATTTTTATTGCCATACTCATGATGTTTCAGCCATTGTATGCTCCGAACATTCTTTATGTGTATATGTTGGAATTTCAAACCAAATTATATATTTTATTTAATGCATGTAGTAGATTGTTCTATTTCCACATGCCATGCCTTTTTTGGATACCTCAGTATCAGTAAATTCCCTTTAGTAACTCAACTATCCAACTTTTTGTTCCCTCCAGGTATTGAGCTCATAACTCTTTGGGTCTAGTGACTTTTTGGATTACTCAACCAATGCTTTGATCCACTGTATCCTTGGGGACATATGGACAGATATATTAACTCTGTACATTCCATTTTGTTTTTACTAATGTTCACCCAGTACAAAGCTCAAGAGCAACTCAAGTTAGAGGGTTACTGTGTGGACTTATATTAATGTAAGAAAGAACAAGCATCAGGAGTATAGAGCTGAAGCAGACTTTAGAAGGAACTAGAAAACCAGTCCTAAACAGGAAGCATGGGATAAAACTCTACTCCTGTTCAAAAGATGGGGAAGGAGTGTGAATTGGACGATAGGCCATTGCCCAACCATACTAGATGTTGCTTCCAAAGTAAGCAAGTTTTATGAGGTGGAGTTTCTAGCCCCATTCATAACTAATTTGAATTCATACTTATCTTTCTCTAAGAGTGGTCTACCCTGCTATTTAACTTAAGAGCTGTTGGGAGAAAGGAATGGATTTATGCCTTTCCCAAGAGTATTCAACACAAAAGCAAGAAGAATTACCTTGAGTGGAATTTGAACTCAATATGCCAATTCTATTTTCTGCAATGATGACTATTATCCTACGTACACATCTATAGCACCAACAGAAGTGATACATATTCATTATGGGTGAAGGTAATAATAATACCTCAACAAATAAGTAGTGTTGACAACAATAATGTAGATTCTGCTTTTGCTGTTGTCATAAGCAGGGATGTTATTTACTATCAATCATTCTAATGAAATACTCACTGTATTTTGAGAAATAAATTTCTTGTCTGTTTTAGAGATTCCACTTCTTTTGTTACATTAATTTCTAAGACGTCTTCTATGATAACCAAATTTGGATAATTGATTTTTATTGCATTATTTTCTTCCTGGATGTGATAGTTTGTAATTCAGTTAGACCTGCTTCAGCTTGTTGAAAGTCACTTCAAAGACTCACAGATACGTAACGCACATTCTTTTTTTACCTCTTTTGTTATTCTTGCTGGAAGCATACATCTGTGGTAATTATTACAAGGTCTTTTTTTGTTGTTGTTTTCAGCTTTAAAAATCAAAAACTTGCTTTAGACTTTGCTTTATCCTAAGGAGTCTTTAGGTTGGATGAAAAGTTTGACATTTTGAGAAAAAACTGATCTGATATCTTGTGATTGGTTCTCATTCTCCACATATTATTATCGCAATCCTCTTTAGGTGTTTGTATGTTGGATTGAATCAGAAATGAAAAACCTGTTTAGCTTTTGTTACCTCTTGCTTCATTCTTTTCTAACATCCAAATTAAAATGATGTATCAGAAAGATTCCTCTTAGAATATGGCATAGGATGAAATAAAACAAACAAAACTTTTTTAACAATCATTTCACCCCAAGCAAGGCAATAAAGCCACAAAGATGAAATGAATTGTCATGAAGAATGAAATAATGCAAAGAAAATCATCAAAGAGAGAGAACAATAAAAGTGTTATGATAAGTATTATCCCTGACAGATGTAGTGTTGTCAAGAGAAGGTAACTCTCATAACTATAGTGATACTGCCTTTTATACAGTACATAATTTACATATTACTACACCACTCTGAACCTAAGAGGCTTTATACTTTTAGCTGATCTTTGACTTCTACAAACAATCCTGGGAGACATAATCCTTCTCTCAGAGTGAGTTTCTTTATTTCTTTTTATAGATCTAGGACTTAACTGATTCTCTTCATTTGAATCATCATGATACCTCTGGTCACTCTCATCCCCTAGTTTGTTCCTCACTATTACTGGATACACTCATCCTCTCCTCCCTCTCCTGTTCTTCACTTTCATGTCTTTGGTGGTCTTCCTGATCACTCTCAATACTGGATTCACTCATTCTTTCTTATGTCATCTGTTCTTCTGCCTCATCTTCCTCCTCCTTTTCTATAACTTCATGCTTTGTTGTGGTTCTAAATTGGTCTTCATGAGCCAGTATGCTCTGTTTATTCTTTGTTAACACAACTGTGTTAAATTCCTTTTGCACCACAAAATTCACCTTTTCAGGACCTTGTCCTTTCTGCACCACATACTTTCATTCATTGCAAATGACATGGTAATTGCAGTTCTTATTAGTCTTTCCATCAATGAAGATGGGCTTTGTCTTCTTCCTGCATGCAGAATAGCTCTATAGCATAGTAGTAGTCTGGGTAAATAACTCTCTATATCACAATCCACTTGAGAGAATGCTTTTAATCCCATTTTTAACATTTGAAGCATCCTCTCTGCAATTCCATTTGACTATGTATGGTAAGGTGGTGTTTTGTATAGAATGCAGCCAATATCTTTTAACCATGCACATATACATTGTTAGAACATTTGCATTCTGACAATGAGACTCGGGTTCAAATCTCACTACGGTTGATTTGTCAGGAAGATGACTTTCTGATGTTACTGGACTGGAGGGGCTGATCCCAGTTTGCGGCACCTTTGGAAAGTGCCTGAAAACCATACCACAGGTTGACCCAAGCCTTGTGAGTGAAATTGGATTGATATAACACTTGGGGGCCATCAATAGCTGTACTAGCACAAAGCCACAAGTCATCGTGGCCAAGGGTTAGGCCCTGTTCAAATTGTTGATCACGCTAGATAACACAATCTTTCCCAGAATCTGTAACTAAGGTCTGCTCTATACACTATGCAGTATAAACCACAGGTGGGCTCTGTAGGTGTTGAATAAACACAAATGCACCTCAGCAAGTGAAAAAACTCATGTGCATTGTTGGAGACCAAGGTTTTTTGGAACTCCATTTCTTGAAAACTCTATTCTCAACACCTACATCACAGTAGTGGCTTTTCTATCCACGACTTTAATAACTTCAGGCCAACATGAATGCGAGTCAACTAATATCAGAAATAGTCCTATACCTTTAATGTAGGCATGATCCATATGTACTCATGTCCACTGCTTCATTTCCTTTGGCCAAGAGTGAATTTTAGTTTGCATAAGTTTATTTCTGCCCACTTTGGACATTTTTTAACATACCCTTCCACATCTCTCAAATAGCCTGGCCACCAAACTTGTAACTTTAGCCTCATTTGCATAGCCAATATACCTCCAATGTATATCCTCATGCACCGCTTTAATTCCTTCTTTTCCTAGAGACTGTGGAGATACTATATCTCCATTAATATATAATTTCTTTTTCTAGTGTTAATTTGTGTATTGACTCTTTATAAGGTCTCTCAGGCAAGAGCAATTACTCCCTATATTATATACAGTATTAACAACATTTACCGGCCTGAATGCCCAAGAAATTGTGATAAAAAATATGTTAATACTGTTTATTATAAACAAAGCATTTTCTTAAATATTTGTGTCTATAAAAAAATAATGTATAAACATAAAAATGTCTTAAAAATAATTGTCAGACTTTGTCCATTTCATAATGTGTGATGTCATTTGTTTACATTTGGATACGCATTGAGCAGATATGAATGTACATGAGAGAATCATGTAAGATTGTGGTTTAAAAACCCTAAAATCAACCTTGCTAACCGAACACTCCTCTATGGCGAAATCGGTAAAAGCATGTTGAGCTATATGACGGTTCCATATAGGATACAGGTTCGATTCCTGTCAGAGGACGCATATTTTCTATGACAATTTCTCAGACATTCAGGCCGGTAAATGTTGTTAATACAGAGTATTTACTTATATGTTTGTATCTGTGAAAAAAGAACATATAAACATAAAAATGTCTTAAAAATAATTGCCAGACTGAGGTCACCTTGCTAGTAAAACAAAGTTAGTTTTTTAACCCTTTCCAGGCAGACAGGCCTGGATCTTTACTGATAGACATATTTTGTTACATTTACTTTCTACAGAAAAAACCAAATTCAGATAGTCATGAATGGAAGAATATAATATATAAACTTATATCATCAATTCACAGTTGAGCTGGCTAGATGTAGCCATAAGTTCTATGCTAACAGTTTCTTTTCTCACACTTCTTGCTTGTGGAATTTCCTTCCGGCTCCATGCTTTCCAGCCAACTTTAATCTGCAAAAATTTAAATGCAATGTCAATCACTATCTACTGTCCTCCTGATTACTCTTTCAACTTCCCGCTCATCATTAATATTTCTGTTCCTAATTCTTCCACACCCTGTAACCCCTTGTGTGTTAGTGGTTTTATTGCCTTGCATGGGGTGATACTGATTAAAAAAGAAATACCATGTGTGTATATATATATATATATATATATATATATATATGCACTTATGTATCATATGACTGTTGAAGACCGAATTTTGAAGCTAAAGTTGTTTCCATCATACACGTGATATAAAATTAACATATGTTGACCAAACTATATATTCATTTACTATAGATAAAAAGTACAGCTGTATTTAACTGACATATACATACACACACCAGAAGTCAGATATATACACAAACACACACGCACACACTCACACATATATCAGAACTCACCAAAATACATACATACACACACACACACACATATATATATATATATATATATAAGAAATCATTGATATACACATATGCATAAACATATCATATATACTTGCATGTCATGCAACATTTGAAAACCTAATTTTGAAGCTAATTTTAAGAGGTCACATCATACACGGAATATAAAATTAGCGTATGTACCACAGACCCTGGCTATGCCATTGACCAAACTATATATCCTTTTAATGTAGTCACATTAGCTTCCAAATTAGGTTTTCAAAGGTTGCATGATACGCGAGTGTGTGTGTGTGTATATATATATATATATATATATAAAGTGGCACTTCAACATGGTGTTAGCAAGTTTGTCTTGCTAGATCAGTTATGACTGAGTAGTGAGTTCGATCCTCACTGGGTGCTGTACACTTTCGGCTTCATGCCACATGTAATCTATGCTTAGAAAATCATTTTGGGCACATTGAGGAGGTGTAATGGTTACCAAGCTTGTCTCACTAGAACAATTACTAGTGAGTTTGTTCCTCACTGGGTGCCTCATACTTTTGGCCTTGTGCCACATCTAAGCTATGCTTGGAAAAATCACTATATATATATATATATATATATATATATATATATATATATATATATATACAGAACAGTGCCAGGCAAATGAATGACAAAGTGGAAAAATATTGTGTAACATGTTTCATCCTTAAGGAGGACTTCAGCAGACTAAAGTAATGTTTTTGTTGATGGAATTATATATGTGTAAGAAGGGGAGAGGGTATATAAAAATGCTAGTGTTTTTTAGAATTATGCACCAATAGTAAATACTGAATGTATTGGAATGCTAAACTTTTTCTTGGTATATAGTCCAGCCAATTTCATTCAGTTTTTTATGAATTCTATTATTAAGTATTTCACATTGATAATAAAAAGATCTGCCAAGAAAGGTGAAATGATTTAGCAATAAAAGCATTTTCTATAGACTTTCCATGCTGAACCTTGACTGTAAGTTTTGTTTGACAGAGGGCCACACATACCTGAGCTTGTAAAAACAAAGAAAGATGTAAATATATAAAGGTACATATCTGCTCATTGGTTGAAAACTTGTATAAATAAATAGAGCTTAGCTATTACCATTGAGTGAGAAAGTAACGTGCCAATAAAAAGTAACACTGGGGTATAAATATACAAAACTAATGTACCCATTATGGCACCCAGTCTGATAAGGTTATACCAGGCACATATGAATCACAGCTAAATGTGCATGACATGGTGACAGGTTTTGATAAAAGAAGTGTATAACCTTGCAGGTGGGGCCTAGTTAGAAATACCTTTAGGTCAGGTAACCCAGTCCACTTAGATGGTTTCCAAATAATAGTATTCCCAAGTATTTAGAGGTATCACCCACATTATTTTGGCTGCTTCATCCTTCAAACGTTAAAGAAAACAACCCTCTTGATACCCAGCCATGATGATCCCCAACAACTCCCACTTATAAACAGAAATGCACAGTTCATCAAACCTAAGGGGACCTACCTAACTGAGGAAGGTCAAGCAGAATATATCTTGCACATGTTTTGTCCATGCAGTGAATATTGCTGCCACATCTGGTCAGGTGCTCTTGCTATGTATTTGGAGATTCTTCATAAAATACAAAGAAGAATCTGCAATGTTATTGATGCTGACCTGGCATCTTGGCTTAAGTCACTTTCCCACCACCATAACATAACTTCCCTGTGTCTTTTCTATAAATATTTTCATGGTAATTATTCTGATGAACTTACTTCTTTGGTACCTAGACTTTATAAATTTAAGCACAATACTAGATTTGCAGCTAGATCTTGTCATTTTACAGTTGAAATTACTCATTGTAACTGTAAGTTCTATGCTAACAGTTTCTTCTATCACACACACTTCTTGCTTGTGGAACTCCCTTCCAGCCTCTTGCTTTCTAGTCAACTTTGGTCTTCAATAATTTAAATGCAATGTTAATCATTATCTTCTTGATTCTTGATTGTGGTTATTCTATGGTTCTCTCTCCTTAATGATTGTTTTATTTTCCTCATATTTTTTTTTAACTTTCGTCTTTATGGCTTTATTGCTTTGCCTGAGGTGAAATGATTAAAAAAAAAAGTTAATATTTTCCAGATTGTTGGAAGAGCTATACAAGTAAGGCTCAAGATTTCCACCAGTGAGTTGCATATAAAAGCATTGATTAAAATTACCTGGCAATTGTGAGTTCAATCCCAAGTTTGGTAAGCAAGGAAACAGTTATATCTTGTTGAGGGGAAGAGACATAGAAGAATTAACTTGAAAATTTTAGTGGTATAGAGAGTAAATAGCAAATATGAACCTTTTGCTGATTGAATAGCAAAGAAGTTTCTTTGACCACTATCTTTTTTCATGTTTTAATCTGCAATGTTATTGGTTCTGATCTGGTATCTTAGCTTCAGGTACTTTCCCACCACTATAAAGTTGATACACTGTGCCTTTTCTATAAATACTTTCATGGTAATTATTCGGATGATCTTTCTTCTTTGCTACTTTGACTTTACAGATTTAAATACAGTACTAGATTGACAGGTTTCATCGTTTTACACTTGAACTAACTCGATGTAGCAGTAACTTCTATGCTAACAGTTTCTTCTCTCACACTTCTCACATGTGGAACTCTCTTTTAGCTTCTTGCTTCTCAGTCAACTTTTATCTTCAAAAATTTAAATGCAATCTCAATCATTATCTTCTGTCTTAATTCCTGATCATTTATTGTTCTCTCTTCTTAATACTATTTTCTTTTTCCCATATTTTTTCACACTCAGTAACCCACTTGAATCTTAGTGGCTTTGTTGCCTTGCTTGAGATTAAATGATTACAAAAAGAAAATGGGAAATAAATCTGTTGAACTGCAAAGTATATTTACTGTAGCCCATCATAATTTACCAAAGACAAAACATTTAACATGTTAATTACTCCAATAAGTTAGGATCAGAAGCCACTAGAGAGAATTATTATTATTATTATTATAACACTTTGATTCAATAGATTTTTCATAGTGTTTTTACAAGTTATACTTCATCTTATTATTGTTGCTTATTTATTAAAATAGTTCAGATTAATATACTCTTCATTATTACTATTATTTTATTATGAATTGTATTCTGTCTTACTGCTGTTTTTATTCCAACATTCTGGTTCAGTAAACTTTTAATTCTATTATTTTATTACTAGTTTTGCTTAATCTTATTTATGTTGTTTTTCAATATTATTTTTTATTTGTTCTATTCCATCACATTTTTTTGCTTTTGATCAAGTCACCTCAGATTCAGAGACTTTATTTTATCATTGAGCAATTAGTATGAAACCATAAAGAAAAAAATCAAATTGCATATTTTGGTAGCTCGTCATTCAGGGATGTTGCTTCAACCACTTGAGCTTTGGAGGCTTTGATGGTTAAGGGAAAAACAAAACTTTAATGATTGTGTTACCCATTCTTCTCCAATTCTTTACACCAATTAAATCAACTTGGCTCCTTCTTTCATGTACAGAAAATAATGTCAATCGACATCTTCTGATGCCTTTGATCTAGACCCCTGTGCCTCTTTCTATCCTTTCCTCAATCCCTACTCTTTTTTTTTTTTTTACTTACACTCTCTCTTACTCCTTGTATGCTAGTGGCACTCCTGGCTTGCTTGGTGTGAAATGCTTACCCCCCCCCAAAAAAAAACCTGGACTTTTTTCTGTTCTTAATACATTGCTTGCTCCAGTCTTCTTTCTCATCTTTAGTATATGCAAAATACAACAAAATGTACATAGATGTATCAATAAGCCAACAGTCTAACAGGGAAAATAAATGTACAATAAAAAAACAGAAATAAAACATTAAAAAAAATATACGCAATAAATAATTATTTTTCAACATAGTTTCCTTCCTTGTCAAAACACTGAATTCAGTGTTGAAATATACAAACCAAGATATCACATCAGATTTCAATTATTAACTATTTGTCAGGTTACAAATTTATTGACCTACCCTCATAAACATGTTAAAAAGAAAATTATTATTAATTCAAGCCAAGTACTTATGAGAGAAAGATTTACAAATCTCAGCTTAATCCTGCACAAAACACCAGTATCCTTGGATAAAAATCCAGTGGATAAATGCGTTGGTTGAGTGATCCCAAAAGTAATTTGACCCAAAGAGTTGTGAGTTCAATACCTGGCCACAGCAGATAGAACAAAAACTTTGTAGAGTTAACAATGGGAATTAACTGAAATTGAGATATCCAAAGGCATGGCACGTGGAACTAGAACTATCTACCCTCATGGATGAAACAAAGGGTTCAGTTCGAAATTTCAACTAATATCACCTGATGATGACTGGAGTGTACAACAGCTAAACATTGTGAATATGGCAATGAAGATAACAGCCCAAACAATGCAAGTAGTGTAAATAGTTACAATACCTCATTCCAGAAATATAGACAGATGTTGGGAAGACTTGTTGTCACTTTGTCAGGACTGAAAATGGCCAGTTATTATTGGTATGGACTCTGAGTGAGTAAGAATTAGTAAAAAGAACATATCTTGATCCAGTCTCTTCTCCTCTATGTGTCCTTTCAGAACATGGGCAATCATGGCTCTACACAATTTCCTGTCCTTTGTAGCTCTTAGTAAGTATTTTTTTCTTCTTTTTACTATCTCTCCTAATCCCTGTTCTTCCAACTCTTTACACAAACTTATTAGGTAGTTTATGTGCTGCTTTCTTCATCTCTCTTGCCTTCAATATGCCCCAAAATATCAAATTTTCTAAGTCCTCTTTCCTCATTATGTACCCTAGAAACTTCAACTCTTTCTAATCTTAAGTATAAGTGTCTTTTTGTTTCCATTTTCTCTAAGACTTTGACATTGCTCACATGTTTAATCCATGGTATTCTCAGCATCCTTCTGTAGAACCACATTTCTGTTGCCTCTTCTTCATCTGATTGTCCAGCATTCACTGGTATATAGAATTGATAGCACATAACAGTTAAGTACAGTGTTTTCTAATGAGATTTTACTCTTTCCTAATACTTTGCTTATTTTTTAGAAGGCATCTTTTGCTACCCCAGTGCACTTTCAGATTTTGGTGTTGTTAAAACACTTCCTATATATTTAAATTTTTATAGTTGTTTGATTTTGGTATCTCCAAGTTGTTATTCACATGTTGGGCTCTTCTTTTTGCTCACAACTATACATTGAATCCTCTTACAATTGATCTTTAGTTCTTTCCTCTTTCTCTCTTTTACTATCAATACTGTGTCATCTGAATATCTTAGGGTGTTAAGTTTGTGACTGCCAATAATGAATCCTGGTAGGACTTTTAATTCTCTCAGTATCATCTCACTGTAATGGTTGAATAAGTCCGGTGAGAAGGCACGTCCTTGTCTTACACCCCTTTCCATTTTTGTTTATATTTTGTGAATTTTCTTTCTGTAGTGTTTTCCTCTTTCCACTGAACATCTTTCAGATTATTATCATTAGACTCTCCTGTGGAGTATAGGGTCATAGTCTCAATATTCTAGGGTTTTTCTTTGGTTTCCCTAGCAAATAGGTTTTTTATGTGGTGGAGTCACCAACCCCATTCACAACTGGTCTTGAACTCAGATTTGTCCTTCTAGACTGGTTACTAACCAAGGTTAGAGAACCCAGCCTTTCTTGCTATTTAACCCATAGCTGTTGGAGGAGAAGAAATGGATTCATATCTTTCCCAAGGATAATTGTGCAAAACTAAGGGTTATGAACTTGGACAGAGTTTGAACTCAATTCCTCTTTCTACATCAATAACTACAACCCTCTGTGCATGTCTGTTCCCCCCCACCTTTTTTTTTGGCAAAGACAATCCATGATTCTTCCAGATTATCCAGTTTTATCACTTTGGAAATATTTTCCTTACCTTCAATTTGAATATTCTCAATTCCCCAAATTATTGTCAGGTGAGCCGTTTGCGAGCTAAAAGTAAAATTTAATCAAACCTGTTCAGCCACTCAAAATTGATTGTATGACATAGACAAAAACAGTATTTTGGTTATAGTGAAGTAGGAATGTTTTTTTGTTTTTTTTTTGTGAGGCAAAGTTAAATTAGTGTTGATCACAAAAGCCATATTGTCCTGGGTATACCCGAGCTACCTTCTATAGCAATGGGAATAATGATTAAGTATAGGTGTAAATATAGATCTGCAGTTAACATTTAGTTCAGTTTTTGAATCAGAATTATTTATGGTTGTCATATTTCTTGCAGATAAAGAAAATCAATACAAGTAATGATCAATAGCAATCAGTAATACCCACAGTAGATGTGTTCAATCATTGGATCTTTCTTTTTCTTTCCCTGCACCCCCCCCCCCCGCAAAAAAGGAGGTGACTTGCAAATTGCAGTAGATAAATGTATCCTTAAATGAGGGGCAAAGAAACCTGATTTTAATTTTGCATTGCTCATGACAATATCTGATTATCTAAGCAGTGATGGTAAATTTAACAGCTGCTGCTTTCGTCTGGGAAATATTACGTCACATCCTTCCTTCACTCTTGAGCTTTCTTTGTTTACTCTTTTATTTTTTTTTAATACATGATGGATGTCGGTCTAAAATTTTTTTTGTTTTAATAATTGTTGGTGCTTTATTATGCTAAAAAGAAACCGATAAATCTACTTTGCATTGTAGAAACTTTTCTTTGTATTTCTACAAAGTATAGAGCAGGGTTTTTGTGAGATGTGATATCATTAGATTTTCAATGAAAGACGTCTTCGTTGTTTAAATTGGGTGGCATATATTTTTGTCATTAATTATACTGAAAATTATCACCTCTGCCCCTAATTTTCTTTTGCAGTGCAGTAAGATATATTTTTTCATTATTTCTACTCATTTTGTTTAAGTTAAGCAACATTGAGCTTTGTCAGTATCTAGATTGGTGACCGCTTGGATGTGCAGGTGGTTTAATGCTTAATGGCTTGGAATTGGAAATTGAAGAGTTCCAATTCCAGCTGGATTTGTTATATTCACTTATGCAGAATACCCTCAGGAAAGGTCTGAATCCACCACTTCTCCCCAATCTATGGGTTAATTAGGAAGAACTGTATCACTAAATTATTATTATCACCTAAAAAAATTCTTACAATCTAAAATTATTTCTAAAATATTTTCTGGAGTAAAGAAGACTGAGTCATTGTGTGATTGCTGCCACCATTTCAGGAGAGGTAACTAAGTATGGTTGTGGAGAGTTTTTACAAAATAAGCAGTAAAAATTATTTGTGCAAATGTAGGCATTTCAAACTATCTATTGTACACATTTGAAATCATTTGTGTAGTATTTGTAATCAATTTTATTAAGGTTTGGTTTCAATTTTTTAATATACATAGCTTCAGTTTATTTATGTCTATTCTTTTCATGAAAAAGTATAGAAGTATTTTCAAGAAGAATTTTTCTGAATTGCGAATATGGACAAGTATGTTGTTGCAAATGTTTAGAAATGTGTAGCTAAAAGAAATTAGCAACTCTGTTTTAGGACGGAATTTCAGATTAGGAGTTTCTTCCCTCTACACTAGCTTCTTAGTATTTATCATTGTTCCCTTCCATGTATCCGCTTTGTCGTTCATTCCTTTCTTCCTTCTACTGCACGAATCATACTATTCTATAAAATACTACACTGAATCTAGTATATCCAATACAATCATTCCTAATGACTCTTCCCCTTCTACCATTGGATTTTTTCTATTTATTTATACCCAAATAGCCTTGGAAAAAGTATGAATCCACCTCTTCTCTCTCCCCAGCTTTTGGTTAATGAGTAAGACTTGTATCAATAAACAATTATTATTCCCCACCCCCCACCACAAAAAAAAAAAAATTCTTACAATCTAAAAATATTTTCTGGCTTTAAAATAAACTGCAAAGGTTTGATAACATGTAGAAAATTAATCAAGAATATTTGCATAATAGTAGATTTTATTGCCTTGCTTGGGGGTGAATCATAGAAAAGAAGTCCCACAGTAAAAAAAAATATTGATCAAACTTGTCAAATCAACCAAACTGCACAAAATATTCAACAGAAAGACTCAGATGTAGCCAGGCGTAAAATACGCTACAAGAAGTATACAACCCCAACAGAAAAATGTAAAATCAACAGTAACAACATACACAACTCCTACCTGTAGCTACGAAACAGTCTGAATGGATAGAAGAAAGCATCAAGTAACGTACCTAATGAGCTTGCGTAAATGGATGGCAAAACAGTGATTGGAAGAGCTACAAAGGTTAGGAAGTTGTGGAGAGCCATGATTGCACACATCCTGAAGAGACATAGCACACAATAGAAGGAGACTGTCATGTTTCCATTTCCATTATTGTTAAGCACAGATATTGATTGGCATTGAAGATGTATGCTACTTAACGCAATTAAGTGGTTTCTATAATTAATGATGTGTGTTCTTGAATTTGTAAAGTGATGAGCAGGGTTTGGGCAGTTGGAATAAAAACTTCATGTTCTGTTTTTGTGTTTAATGTGTTTTAAGTTTTGTGTTTCCCTTCAGTCGTATGCTTTTCATATGATTTTCTGGGAGGAATTTATTTTTAATAGGTCTTAATGGGATCACTATATATGATTCAAAACTTATGAAGAAAAGAGAGAAATGTCAAAAGATAGAGGAGGTAAAGTATATAAAGAGAGGAGGATAAAAAAGATAGAAAGAAAGAATGGAAAACATACCTAGAGAGTAACATAGAGAAGGGAGGAGAAAGAAAGGGAAAAGGTAGGTAGAGAGAAAGGGAGGAAAAAGTCTGGAGAGAGACAGGGAGGAAAAGGTAGGTAGAGAGAAAGGGAGGAGAAGGTAGGTAGAGAGAAAGGAAGAGAAAAAGTACATAGAGAGGAAAAAGTAAGTAGAAAGAAAGGGAAAAGTAGATAGAGAGAAAGAAAGGGAAAGGTAGAAAGAAAGGAAAAAGTAGGCAGAGGGGAAAGGCAGGAAAAAGGAGGTAGAGAGAGGAAAAAATAAGTAGAAAGAGAGGAAAAGTAGGTAGAGAAAAAGAA